>OW964839.1:27666274-27852466 GCA_943142095.1 Ophonus ardosiacus
AGATAGCTTTAATAATAGCAATAATAATGTTACCCTTTAAATTGTTGTGTAAACCGCGCCTTATACTTTCTTACGTATACTGCTCTAAATGTGAAAGTTTCTGACTACCTAGATAAAATAGATAATATCTTTTCCTAATATAAACTAGTGTATACAATATGAAAGAGAAATAGGAAGAAATAAAATACATATTATAAAGAAAGGTTGAAAAGTGAACGTACTATATAATTTGTAATCCTCAAATCAAATGAAATATTTGTTATGTAATAGGGGATTCCAGCTCAATCGAATTAAAGGAAAATAGTAAAAAATACGAATGTATATGCTGAATAACGAATATTAATAAAAAAAATGAAATGGTATAATTGAGATATTTCGGAAATAAGGGGTTTTTTGTTATAGCGCTTCGACACGAATATGAAATCAATATATAATATTTTGATTGGCAAACGAAAGACTGCCTATACATGCATAACAAATAGCGTGTTAGGAGGTGGGGGTTACTACCAATGGAAGTTAAGAAATTCAAATTCGAAAGGAGGGGCTAACATTCCTGTACTGCAGTTTCCAAACAGTTTTTATTTTAACATAAATTTCTTGCATTAAACTTAATAATTTAAATACACCTGTAATTATAAAGTATGTAGATTTATATAGTGTTATAATATTCATTTATTTTATGTAAATATAACTTAAAATAGCATATATTTCAAGAACAGTCAATCTTTTTAAAATTCGGGAGACCATAACTCGCTTATTAATAGGAATTTTTTCACCGGATTTTCACCAATAGTCTTAGTTTATTTTCAGATGAAATTATAAAAAAGAAAAATGGTGGAATCCCCCCAAATCGTTAGCTAAATTCATTATTATTCATCTTAAAATAGTGAGCAAAATACACAAGCCTATAATAATGTACGTCAGGAGTCATAAATTTTGATGGAGTACAATAAATATCTACCATTCTACATGAAGAAACAATAATTTTTTGTAGTTAACTTTATATTAAATTCAGTTATAAACGTATGTACTGCTGAGATTTTCTATTTTGTTAAGAAGCTCTGCTGTAATATTTGCATCAGGTACCGTTATTCAAACATACACTTGATAAATATTATAATTGTATGTATAAATAATTTATGAACTTTTGTAGCATATGGTATCTATTTATTTAATTTGTGATGTAAATTCTTACATGTATTTGTATTTTTATAATATTTTAAAATCTAAACTGAAAACGATCTAAAATCTTAATTGTTTCGTTAAGCCATAATTATTTACCTTCCGTCACCTTTAGTCAAAAATTTTTTAACGAATAAGTTCGCTTTAGGGTCCTTAGAATACGATTCTGCTAGTTGTACGATGATGTCTGTAAGTGTGTGTAACAAATTTTTAAGTTGAGAGTACAAAAAAAGTTTCTGAATAAAACCAACATATTTATTTTACGGTCTTTCCGAATCTGCTATAAAAAATAAGAAAACTATGAAGGTTTTGATTCGGCACACTTTTTGTTACGATGCATTGTTTTCGAGATATTCAAGAACGTAATGTTATATGGGACACCCAGTAGAATAAAATATATGTATACATAGAATTTTTTGACCAAAGACAATACCTTCCTTAGGTACCTAAAGATGACGAAAGTAAAAAGTTCAAATTTGATTTACAGAGTATTATATCTTTTCTTTGCATTTTGAGTTCATAAATGTGTGTAGTATTAACATTAACATATCTAGGAGTGTTCTAAGTTCTTAAGGTGAACTCTTGAACTCTGAAACAATATAAGTAATTAGAAACGTCAGTCATTTTGTACACAAAACTTAATTAAATAACTGTAAAGTATATTTAAGTTATTATTACTACTAATTCAAAATTATATAACAGGGAAAATATATTACGAAAGTGTTCAAATGAAATCTTTGTTGAAATTTATGAAAATTGACAAAACGTTGTTAAAGCAAATGTATGTATATATTCATTGTATTCTTTGATGTGGCCGAAATAGGTGTGTATATGTATGTATGTTCGTATGGATGACTTATAGGGCAATAGTGAAAGTTTATATATTTACAAGGGACCAAATAATAAAATAAATTATAGATACATAATTCCTCAATCTGACATTCCTGGGAAGAGCTGAAAAGGTTTTGGTAACAATTGGACAACCAGAAGTAATAGTTTCTTTAAAAAAATCTTCTGAATATTATTTTTTGAAAATTTCTGTTATTACTATTATTGAAGAACATAAAATTCTACATCTAATACATTTAAAAAATTATTATATCTTGTATAAATTTAGAGATAAAGGCACTGTACTATATAGAATAATCTAATCGCAGAGGCTAAGGCACTAAGGAAACCAGTTTAACATAGTTTGTAAATGACAGATATCAGTGTCAAAAATCAACAGTTTTAGTGACATTCTGAAAGTGCATTTAATCTTTCTTATTGTTTTATTAATTACATGTCCCATTTAATGTACGAATGCATTGGTATCTCGAGAACCGTAAGAGCTACGAGGTTGGTTAAGTTAGACAAAAGTTGCCCCATTAGGAGGCTATTTTAATGGTGTTTTGTTATTTGCGAAAAAATGCATAGGTCACTAGATACAGGTGAAAATGTAAATTTCGCGATTTTCTTTTTTTTGCTTATAACTTTGTTATATGAAATAATACGAGATTCTGGTTTGCACTTTCTTAAGGCACTTTTATATGGTGAATTTGCAGAAGTTACTGATAGCAACTTTTATTTTTCATATGGAGGTCATATTGCTATGGCGTTTTTAAACAGATATTTTTTTAGCTTTACAATGATATAAAACAATAATAATTTATTTTTATAATTAACAGAAATTGTTATTTATACTAAAATTAAATTGAAAAAATCTGATGTGGCCAACACAAAACCTCCCGCTATTTAATTTTTATTAATTTAAATACATACCTACCTATGTATTGACTATTGCTTTATTTACTATTTTCTTTTTAAAATGTCACTAT
This sequence comes from Ophonus ardosiacus, assembly GCA_943142095.1. Classification (NCBI taxonomy): domain Eukaryota; kingdom Metazoa; phylum Arthropoda; class Insecta; order Coleoptera; family Carabidae; genus Ophonus; species Ophonus ardosiacus. The sequence continues at coordinate 27,669,274 of OW964839.1, forward strand.
TATTAATTTGAAGTGATAAGTTTTCTGACAGTGACATTTACTGTCAGTTACATTCATTTAAAAAATGAACTGTGTAACAAAGAAATAGTTTTTATCTTAGGCTTCGCGACTAATAAAAAAAATTATTTTTAAATTTATCTGTAAAATATATAGAAAAAGTATTAATGTATTCCTGTAGAAAATTCAATAATCTTTAATTTTCATAAGACATAAAATTCGAAAAAATGACATTTAATGGTATTTTTTGAAGAAAAACCATTATGAGCTTCAAGTAAAGTACGATTTCCGTTTATCCGATTTACACCAAAATCTAATGGCTTCTATTCCTATTAGAATAGGGTAAAAATACAAGGTTTCAGAATTTTCTGAATGATAGTATTTGAGTTAGAGTGCAAACAAAATTCGTACACATACACACATACACACACACATACACACATACAGACATCATCGTGAAAATGTTAAAAATGGATTCTAAGGACCTTAAAACGTGGTCATTTACTAAAATCTCGATATGAGATTTTTAGCACGATCCCTATACCTCCCTTACCAAGGGTAGCGGGAGGTAAAAAGTAAATCGAAAGCTGCTATGGAAACAACGAACAACGAAAAAGTGCAACAATTAAATTTCTGAATTTTACTTGACAATAGTAGATTATTACGAGTAAAAAACGAACTTTGACAACGAATGTAACAACTCAACATATCATATTTTTCCCAACGAGAAAAATTCATTTTTATTACTCGTAACTCTTACGGTTCTCGAGATACCAATGCATTCGTACCTCAAATGGGACACCCTGTATACATAAGAAATACCGCCAATCTTGCTAATGAATTGGAAGAATCTCTGACATTTAGGAACTTCCTCATACAATGAAAAATAGATATTAGAATTATATGTACGTAGAAGACATATTAAATACAATAAAAAACAATATTTGGGTAAAGTTCTGTAATGTTTTTGTTATAAAACGACGGTTCGATAGCGAAGTGCAATACAATACTTATAAAACATAAAAAGGAAATGGCGAGAGGTATTGTGCTGCCCACAATAGATTTATAACATATTTCCCTGTTAAGACGTAGACTAGCGACTAATTATAACTGAATAGTTTTTTTTTTGTTATTTCTAACAGTTGTTTTTATCTATTGTCTAAAAAGATGTATCATTTGTATCAATCAATTTCGCCAACTGTATAATGATTTACGATCACTGATAGTGCACAGAAAAGATCACACTACAAACTATAAACTCTAGACACATAAATGATCTATAGATAATAAATAGATCCATTCTAGATTAGTTTTTTATGAGAGCGTTAGTCTATACTTGTTTTAAGTTGGTGGATAACTGTAGATTAATATTTAATTATTTCATTTTACAATTCATTTAATAGTTATTTATATTATACGTACAGTAGGTGTTATTTTACAACGCAAGGTTTTATATTGAAGCACGACGCGCAACCGAGTGCTGCAATAAAACCAAGCGTTGAACAAATACCTAACGCATACATTCCACATTACATAAATTTCAAGATTTTCTTTGTCACCAGGAATGTGGACTTACTTAAAACACATGAAATTGGAAAATTATGAAAATTGGAATGAAAAATAATGTCATTTGACATCTATGTATGTGCATGATTAGTAATCATTGATTACTATTACTGTTTCTTCTAAATAATTTTCATTCTTTGACCTCGGATTTTCGCCAAACATTTCCAGATTGTCTTCATCACTAGAAGAAAATTCCCCCGATTCATACGACTCTTCAGATGAAAATTCGTCAAACAAAAAATGACGCTTTCACTTCCAAATTACAAGGTTAATTTTTAACAAAATAGCTGACCAAAATCGTAAAACTGCGCAAACTCGAATCGTTAGTCAGAATATAAACCACATGAAATTGGAAAATCATGAAATTTGGAATGAAAAATGATGACGTTTGTCATTTATCTGCTTGTCAAGAAAGACCAACAAAGTCACAAGACTGTTCGCGCCTTATAAATTAGTATCCCATGTAAACTTAGTAGTATATGACGTCAATACTTTAGGGATATTTTTTGATGACGTAAGTCTTCTGCCATTTCATTTCTACCATAATATCTGGGCGTGTTTCATAGTTAAACAGGTCTTAAGTCTTATAGTTTTTGAGGAATCGTCCCTCCAACATCCAGACATACATACACACACACATATACATAAAGTTTGTTATTATATTATAGAATAATATATTTTTCTACAGTCACTGTAGAAAGTAGCCATTTGCGCTCTCTTTTGTCAACGCAAAATGTCACTTTGCCGCTCATGCGCGACAAAGTAGAAAAAACGCTCGCTGTCCAAATTTCTAAGTATACAATGTTAAGAAATGTCACTTGTCTACATTCTTAATGAAAATGTTTAGTTAGGAACTAATGGCACTGTAGTTACACATTTATCACGTTCACAAGTCAATTTGACATATGTTCTGTCGGTATTTAACATAACCTAACAAAATGCCACACTGCTGTGAAAATGAAATAGGGCATTCATTTACAAAAACGAAAGTATAAAATGCTAAAATTAGATTGAATAAATACTCAAGAAGAATGGAAAATAACGATAAAATAAAATTAAATATAAAATAAATTGTGTGAACAGTTATGTTTAGTAATAGGAATGATTGTACACAGATGGCGGTAGGATAGTTGCGAGTCGTACTGACATCTGATCTCTAGTTAACTAATTATTTTGATTACAATAAAGTTATTAGTTATTTCGTTACTTAAATAATTGCGAGAAGTCAGTCAATGCACATACATGTCTATATAATCACAAATTCCTTGAAATATTTGTTAATTTTGTCAGTGTGACAGGCGTGACAACTAACCACACATTTTGCTACAAAACCTCATCAAATCATCACAAATCCTTGCTTCCACGCTCTAATTTTTTTTTTATGGAATAGATGGCTAATGTAACGATATAATCATTTAAAAGCCTTTTTAAGTTTAAACCGTATGTTTTGTATTAGCCAATCGTTATTTATTGAGCAGTACTGTAAGTATAAAGTGTACATTTTATTATTTTTTGTTGTGATGGAGGACCCCATTGTGGGGACTGTAGAAAAAATCTTGTGTGTGTTTCGAGCGCAAATGGACATTGTCGATTTCGACCTCTCAATCGACAATGTCGCATTTTGCGCTCTTAATACACAAATAGCTATTGTAGTTTTTGACAACAAATATTAATACATAAAAAAATTCTATATACAGCATATGGAGTAATTTTAGTTAATTAAATGTGAAATATTTATTTAAGGGTAGTTTAATACTATTGTACATAATATATGCAGTATTTTTAATGTTTTTTTAGAGTATTGTTTAAAATTTAATAATCTTGCGAACACCTGGTTCATGTAGGCGGGCCTTATATAGCAAGACATGTTTCTTGTTTGCAAATTTCGGTCCATTGTTACTTGAAATTTTAGGGACATCAGTGTAGTACGATAAATCACTTTAAAACGGTACCGTTATTTTGCACAGATTCAATAATTATCATTTGTATTTTTACATTTTTATACCCAAAAAATATGTATATATAATTATTATTATTATCTGCATATAAATATTTACATGTATTTTTTATGAAATGTATGTGTGTTGAAATGCAGAAAATTTTTGTGGTACGCCACTGATTTTTTAAACACCTAAGGGCCGGTTTTTTAATATTTATGCTACAGACTTTGTTTTAAAATTCTGACAACCGTTAATTATCAAAATATATGAAAATTGGTTCATTGTTATGAGTAAAATAAAAAAAAAAATCTGTTGTGGCCAGCACAAAACCTTCCGTCAATTCGATGTATTTTGTACATATCCCATACCAAAAGTTCCTTGAAAACGATTTTATATATCCTGTAAATTGTAACACGAACAGACTAATTTTTACAAATTCCATACCGAAAGTTCCTTTCCCTATTTTATTAGGGGTTGCTGTTTCATACTCTTTTCTTTTAATCATTCCTGTCCAACGCATCTTCTTCACACAATTCTTCCTCTCTCAAATCATCTGCTACACAGTCCTTCCATCTTCTTCTCTTTGGAGGGACACTCTATCACATTCACACATAACTTTCTGACCCTATACTTTCAACTTTGGTTTTGCATTTGACACTGACATCTGTCAATTAAATTTTTCTGAATATATCTGTTGTTTCCACAATTTTAACAAAGCTGACTAATTTTTGAAAGTTAATCTCTCTTAATGTCTCTATAACTCTATATCTATTGAATATGAACGAAACTGTATAATCAAACCGTATAGAGAATAAGATATTCTTTCATATTGATAATCACAAAATGTCGAAAAATAATATTTAACTGCGTTTTTTTAAGAAAAACTGTTAAAAACTTCAAATAAGGGTACTTCCGGTGGATCAATTATAACCAAAATCTAATCAACTCTTCATATGGATGTACAGAAGAGGAATACGAAAGAATTATAATTTTTAGATTTGTAGTACTGGAATTATCGTCGGAGAAAAATTTGTCACACACGGACACACATACACACACACACAGGGACACACATACACACACACATGCATGCATACAGACATCATCTTAAAAATAGTAAATTCGTATTGTAGGGACCCTAAAACGTGCTTATTCATTAAAAACTCACTACCGAATTTTTTGACCAAAGACAATACCTTCCTTACCTAAAGGTGACGGAAGGTAAAAAAAATCTATTGTAGCCAGCACATTACCTCTCGCCAATTCAATGTATTTTCATATCAAAAATTCCTCGAAAATGATTCTGTATATCCAGTAAAATTGTAACACAAATACATACTATTTTTTATAAATACCATGTATAAAGTTACTGGTATATAAATATTTTAAGAAAAAAGTTTAATGGAAAAAAATGTTTTCAATTGTTGCAGATATCACATAAAGGCACATAGGACCATGGAATTGGTAGCGGCAGGCCCGAGCCCTGCAGGAAATGTAGCAGGAACTGCAGGACCTTACCAACACGATGTACAGGAATGGAGACATGTGGATAGACTAACAGGAGTCCTGCATCAGGGCAGGAGAGAAGCAGGATCTTGGACAACCGATCAACAACAATATGGAAAGGTATTTATACAAGAAAAATAATAGATATATTCATATAAAATATTCTAAAAATTGCGTACACTGACGTAATATTCTCTTTACAATCAAATAATACTACTACCAAGTTTGTATCTATACCCATTTTTGAATTATTGCCCCAAAAGTCAATATACCCCACATTTAGATAAAAACTTCAAAATTTTCAAAATTCTAATTTTTATGTATCTAGATACTTCTCAATGCGCTGATTCCAAATTTTGAAACCGCAGGTCGATATCTCTTTTCGTTCTCGAGATATTTACATTTAAAATTTTGCTCAAAACTACCCCTTTTTGGGTATTAACCCAAAAATGGGTCAAGATATGAATTTGCCGACAACACCATTCGATTCTACGGGCAAAATTACATAAGTACACCAATTTTCAGAATTTTTGAACACCGCATACAATCTCTAAAGCAAAATAACTGAAAATGGCCAAAAATCGCAAAAATCTTAAGGGGTACCCCTTACGATTTTTTCTGATTTTAGCCATTTTCAAGCTTTTATTCATAAAAATTGAACCGGTTGGACAAAAATGATGAAAATTGTTATACTTATGTATTTTTGCCTGTAGAATCGAATGGTGATGTCGCCAAGTTCATATCTCGACCCATTTTTGGGTTAATACCAAAAAATGGGCAGTTTTGAGCAAAACTTTAAATCTAAATATCTTGAGAACGAAACGAGATATCGACCTGCGGTTTTAAAATTTGGAATCAGCGCATTGAGAAGTATCTAGATACATACAAATTAGATTTTTAAAAATTTTGAAGTTTTTATCGAAATTTGGGGTATATTGACTTTTGGGGCAATAATTCTAAAATGGGTACAGATATAAAATTGGTAGTAACATTATTTGATTGTAAAGAGAATGTTACGTAAGTGTACGCATTTTTAGAGTATTTGAACAACTGTTTGAAATTTTTGGAATAAAAGTATTGACATAAAAATGGATAAATGTTATAAAAAAGTTCTTTGGGTAAGATTCTATATTTTTCCTTCTTCAGCTTTCTCCAATTTTATTAGGGTTTACTGTTTCTTACTCTTCTCTTTCACTCATTCCTGTCCAACTCATCTTCTTAACACAGTTCTTCCTCTCTCAAGTCTTTTAATAATTAAAGAACAAAAAAATATAAATGTTACTTTGGCTCATTAGTTCAGATGCGACCTATATAGCTCAAGTTACGACATACGGCAACAAATGTAGCTAATAATAGCTAGATATATAAAAATTAGAATTTTGAAAATTTTGAAGTTTTTATTTAAATGTGGGGTATATTGACTTTTGGGGCAATAATTCAAAAATAGGTAGAGATATAAACTTGGTAATAATAATATTTGATTGTAAAGAGAATGCTACGTAAGTGTACGCATTTTTAGAATATTTGAACAACTGTGTGAATTTTTAGAAATAAAAATGGATAAATGCTATAAAAAAATTCCTTGGAAAAGTTTCTACAGGGAATTTATTTTAACATGCAACATATGGCGAATCACTTCCATGGTTACTCAATATTGTCAAAAAATAACAGCAATATAATATTTGTCAATTTTAAAATGCAACATACAAAATTTGTAGTTTTGTATTATCAAAACTAATTTCCAATAAATTAGCCTACATACGATTAACAAATAATCAAAACATGAATGTTGTACATCTTAACAAACTTTAGATTACAAAAATTCATAACTTTCATGTAATAAATGTTAAAAATAAAAAATACCTCCATTCACACTGAGGCAATATTCTAGTTGGTCGTAATAAGAATTGACACCATTTGTGATGTGTTCTGGAGGTATCTCCTGTGCTGCGATACTATTTATAATGTTGCATTTTAAAATGGACAAATATTACATTGCTCTCATTTTTTGACAATAGTGAGTAACCATGGAAGTGATCAACTATAATGTTGCATTTTAAAATAAATTCTCTGTATATATCCAATAAAATTATAACACGAACACATACTATTTTTTACAAATTCCATACCAAAAGTTCCTTTGAAAAGTTTATTACGTACGTTATAGTTCAGAGTTTAAAAGTGTAACAATGTTTTTTATCTGTATCCAATGAAGTACACTGATCCAGTTTCTCGTGTTTTTGTAAGAAGTAACGGCATCGCTGATTGGTCAGATGCTCTAATTAATAGTACTGCACTAAACTAACGGACATTTATTACTAGTTTCTTCTTGGCTACTAGTTTTGCAGATCATCAGTCGTTTTTTATATACAGCAAAAATTGTATTTTCAAACATTAATTTGTGTTTTTACAGTGTGTATCTTATATTCTTGTAATACCACTCTGACTACACTCATAAATGGAAAACCAAAAACCTTGACCCCTAGTTTAGTAATATATACAATTTATTTAGTTAGATTACGATATTACATTACTCGTATATTCGGTTAAATTTATATATAAAGCAGTAGCGTAGGTGTACCACTTTCTCTTGGGCACACATAAAAATATACAGAATAAGAAACGGGCAACTCAACAGGGCTAAAAACAAAAGTGAAAAGATAAAAATAACGGCCTAGTCTTTAGAATTTTGCGTTTTAAAAACATGATAGCAAAAGGCTTAAACCATGTTTCAATTCTATTTCTATTTAATATTGTTAATTACTTCAATGAAAAATATATTCATTAACATTTATCTACGTGCAAAATCATCAACAAACTATGTGTATAATAATATACGTTATATTAAAGGTCATTTATGAACGTACGCGTATGTATGTAATATAATTTAATGCCAGTCTTTTTATTTATTAAATAAGTCTCAAGGTTTATAATATAATACAAGAAATCTAATTGTAAATAGATTTTTTAATTATTTCATTAAATTACTTTGATCTTATACTTCTGTATCATATGAAAAGTATAAATTCTCCAATTTACTTATAAAAATTACGTAATATGGACATTGGTTGTTGTTGTATTAAGTACACAAATAAATATTGCTACCTTCAATGTACTCTCCTCCCCGAACCCTATACCGCTCATTTCCGGCTAAACGGTTGACTTAAGAACAAAATTTATTTGACAAAAGTTTCTTAAAATTAAATTCTAGGGGGGGTTAGTTTGAAACTTTTTTTAAAATTCCTACATTTTTGAAAACAGGATGTTTGAGTCATTTTAATTTAAAAGAAAATTTTTGGAAAAAAACTTTTTTGTTTATAATTATTATGTAACCAAATTTTGGGTACATATATATCTCGAGCCGTAGATTCCAAAAATCGATATGCCAAATTTCTAACGCCACCCATTTTTGGGTAAGAAGCAGTCATCCCAAAAATTTGCAGACATACGAAGTCAACACCTTGATTTTTGGAATCTACGGGTTGAGTTGCATATATACCCAAAATTTGGTTGTGAAATTTGTATAAGTACAGTCTTGGCGAATTTTTAAAAGTTATTGCATAATTGTAAAAAAAAATTATTTCCGGCCAAAATTTATTGGAAAAAAGTTTCTCAAAATTAAATTCGAGAGGGGGTTAGTTTAAAACTTTTTTTAAAATTCCCAAATTTTTGAAAACAGGATCTTGGAGACATTTTAATTTAGAAGAAAATTTTTGAAAAAAAACTTTTTTGTTTATTATTATTAATTAACCAAATTTTGGGTACAAATATAACTCGAGCTGTAGATTCCAAAAATCGATAAGCCAATTTTCTAACGCCACCCATTTTTGGGTAAAGGGCAGTCACCCCAAAAATTGGTAGACCTACAAAGTCGACACCTTGATTTTTGGAATCTACGGGTTGAGTTGCATATATACCCAAAATTTGGTTGTGCAATTTTTATAAGTACAGCTCTGGCGAATTTTTAAAAGTTATTGCATAATTGTAAAAAAAATCATTTCCGGCCAAACGGTTCACTTAAGGACAAAATTTATTTGAAAAAAGTTTCTCAAAATTAAATTCTAGTGGGAGTTAGTTTGAAACTTTTTTTAAAATTCCCAAATTTTTGAAAACAGGATCTTTGAGTCATTTTAATTTAAAAGAAATTTTTTGAAAAAAAACTTTTTTGTTTATTATTATTATTTAACCAAATTTTGGGTACATATGTAACTCGAGCTGTAGATTTCAAAAATCGATAAGCCAATTTTCTAACACCACCCATTTTTGGGTAAGGGGCAGTCACCCCAAAAATTGGTAGACCTACGAAGTCGACACCTCGATTTTTGGAATCTATGGGTTGAGTTGCATGTATACCCAAAATTTGGTTGTGAAATCTTTATAAGTACAGCCCTGGCGAATTTTTAAAAGTTATTGCATAATTGTAAAAATAATCATTTCCGGCTAAACGGTTCACTTAAGAATAAAATTTATTTGACAAAAGTTTCTCAAAATTAAATTCCAGTGGGGGTTAGTTTGAAACTTTTTTCAAAATTTTTACTTTAAAAAATTGGAAATTGGAGTCATTTTAATTTACAAAACTTTTGGAAGTTAGGTACCTTTGTTTATCATTATTAATTAATAGAAAATACAGTTTTTTATGTCATTGGATGCTTTTTTATTCCTTAGAAAGTATTTTTAATGCACAAAATTTTAAATTTTTGGATTCTATTTTAAGTAAAATATTGAGTACCTCTGTATCAATAAGCCAATTGCGTCTGCGCGTTCTATCGACGTTCAGCTGTTGCTCAGTAGTTTGTCAGGTGTTGCTGAGCGTGTTTTGTTCTCCTGCTAAAAGCAGGATTTAAAAAAATAGTTATCCTAGTATTTTTGAGTATTCTATAAAATATAGTGAATAAAAATAGTTCAATTACGAACCTGGGAATCGAAAATACAAGGTATGCCTGATTTATTTAGAGAATAAATATATTAAAGTTATATTTTCGTGTCTGGTGTATCGTTAAAATCTCCAAGTATGCTTTTATAATTCATTTGAATTATACATTTATACTTTCTTTAGATTTTGAACAGTACAGAATACATTCTTTTATAAACATTGAGCAATGAGTGCCCGTGAGGTGACGCCTGATACACGCCCTCACAGTATGAATATGTCATTATAATTACTTAGTAGATTGGCACACCCAGAAATGGGTTATGTGCCCATGCCGTAATAATAAATTTAATTATTTTAATATTCAGTTTCACAAACATATCGTACAAAAAAATATTTAAATTTTTAATGTATAAGATCTTATCCTGAAAAAAGTAAGTCTATACTGAATGTCAGTTTTGTAAGAATAAATGCTGTATAACTGAAATTTCCAATAAACAATTTAAAGTTAAATGTATTATTAATGACAGTAACTAATTAATTTTACTACAAAATATGTATATACTTTTACTTTTAAATAATAAACTAAAGATCTTACATAACATCTAAGACAATAGTTTTAATTTTAAAATTGAAAACCTGTAAATATTTTCTTCATTTCCATGAATTATGTAAAGTATTGAACGTTTATGTTAATTAAGTTTCATCTATAGCTATTTACATAAACTTAGAAATAGACTATGTAATCATAAGTAATTGTACAAATTATGTAACGTAACAATTAAAGTTTCATAATTCTTATTTTCAAGAATCTAAAACTTAAAAATCTGATGTGGCTAATACAAGACCTCCCGCTATTTAATTTTTATTAAAATACATACCTACATATTTACTAATGCTGCAAATTATATCAAGTTCCTTTGAATATAACTATTGCTTTATTTACTATTTTCTTTTTAAAATGACACCATTATTAATTTAAAGTGATTCGTTTTTTGACAGTCATATGAACTGTGTAACAAAGGAATCTTTAAGTCATAAACGCTGATTTTTATAAAAAAGATTACTTTTTAAAATTATCTGTAAAATATACAGGTGTCTCTTAAATAGAGGGACATGGCTTAACCACAGATTCCTGAGGCTAAAATAAGATGATTTAACCAAACTTGCTTCTACCGGAAAGTGTAACATTTAGCCAGAAATCTGCTTCAAAGTTCTTCGAAAAAATTAAAAATTACTTGTTTGACATTTCGATAGACTGCTAGATTAAATTTATTTTAAATTTAGCAGTGCAGACACTCAGATTTTATTTTTCTCTGTGTGAACCGTAACAGATATCACAAATTACACACAGAGAGAAAACTTTACTATTGAATGTATCTTTCTGAAGAAAAATAATTTCACGTTTTCGGCATTGCCATTAAAAAGTTACGGTCTAATTAATGTTGGGAGACCTAAGTTTCATACGCTAGTGGTTCACTAATAATAACAAGTATCATCTTAAAAGATGACTTATAACCATATAAACTGTCATAACAAATTTCATCCAAATCGAATAAAGCGTCCAATTATTATAAGCAAAATTATTTTTTTTTCGAAGAACTTTAAAGCAGAATTCTGGCTAAATGGTACACTTGCGGTAGAAGCAAGTTTGGTTAAATCGTCTTATTTTAGCCTCAGGAATCTGTGGTTAAGCCATGTCCCCCTATTTAAGAGACACCCTGTATAGAAAAAGTATTATTAACACCTGTAGAAAATTCAATAATCTTTAATTTTTATAATGACATAAAATGCGAAAAAATGGCATTTAATGGCATTTTTTGAAGAAAAACCAGTATGAGCTTCAAGTAAAGTGCCCTTTCCGATTATCCGATTTTCACTAAAATCTAATGGTTTCTTTCTATAGTAGAATAGGGCCGAAATACAAGGTTTCAGAATTTACTGAATGATAGTATTTGAGTTAGAACGGAGACAAAATCCATACACATACACACTTATATACATACAGACATCATCGTGAAAATGTTAAAATTGGATTCTAGGGACTTTAAAACGTAGTTATTTACTAAAATATAGTAAAGGTAGCGGGAGGTAAAAATAGTTTACAAAAGATTGTTATATTTACTAAGTATATATTTTGAAAACACTTTTAATTAATAATGATTAAAAAGTTTTGTAATTCACGACAACGGTTTTTTTTTTAACAAAGCCATTTGGCCCTGAACTACATTAAGTGTATGTGACTCAAGTCTGTCACTTAAATATTAAAACCAGGATGTATTTATATAAGTCCTACCTTACTACAGACCATGATACAAGTAAAAAAAATCTGATGTGGCCAACACAAAACCTCCCGCTATTTAATTTTTACATACATAAACATACGTACATAAAACCACGCGTTTCCCACTTAGTGGGTTAGCAAAAACCCGGAAACAATAGTAACAATAAGAAAAGGGATAAGAGTAAGAGCTCAGCTGACTCACTTCACTCTTTAACAACATTCTTCTTTCGCCTTGTCCACAATCATCATAACATTCATACATAAGAACATATTAAAGTGACTAATTTTCGGTAGCGAATAACCGCATCCGGACCACAATAATAGTTACGCAACAATCTTCCTTCGCCACACTTTCCTATCCATTTTTATTAATTTAAATACATACTTACGTATTTACTAACGCTGCAAACTGTTCCATTGCATAAAACTATTGATTTATTTACTATTTTCTTTTTAAAATGCCACTATTATTAATTTGAAATGATTAGTTTTTTGACAGTTACATTCATTTGAAATATGAACTGTGTAACAAAAGAATTGTGTTTATCTTAGGCTTCGGGACTTGTAAAAAAAATATTTTTAAATTTATCTGTAAAATATATAGAAAAAGTATTAATGTATTTCTGTAAAAAATTCAATAATCTTTAATTTTTATAAGACATAAAATGCGAAAAAATAGCATTTAATGGTATTTTTTGAAGAAAAACCATTATGAGCTTCAGGTAAAGTGCCATTTCCGGTTGTCCGATTTACACCAAAATCTAATGGCTTCTTTTCATATTAGAATAGGATAGAAATACAAGGTTTCAGAATTTTCTAGACCTTAAAACGTGGTCATTTACTAAAATCTCGATATGTGATTTTTAACACGATCCCTATACCTCCCTTACCAAGGGTAGCGGGAGGTAAAAATTATAAGTACAACATTCATAATATATGTCTTAGCGTAAGTATTCTCGTATTGCACGAACCGTGTTGTTTGTGGTGTTGTTTATGAGTCAACAACATTGTAAACACCAGATAGTGTGAATATTATTTAATGTTTATGGGACTGTATGATTATAGTTTATGTTTATAGTTGTGGCAAAGTATAGAGTATACTTATATGGCTAGAAAATAGTGCCTTAGAAGATTCTTAACAGTAAATATATTTTATTTATTGTTACACCTTGTAGATATGTTATTACCTTTTTCTGGGTGTGCCTATCTGTTCGACAAGCTCAAAAGTTATCTTGAAAAGAACACAAAATTAAACAATTAAATTTAATTTGAAAAGAAACGTTTAAAATTTGGGACTCACAAAATAATTAACAAAGAATATGATTCATAATTTTAAAGTTGTAAACTATGTCAATAATATAATTTATAGTGCTCATATACTGTGGGTGACTTGTATTTGTAATACTTGCGAAATTATGATCGACATTATGTGATATATTAGTATATTACTAAGCTAATGTCATATTTAGTACTCTGAAATTTGAAAAAACCAGATTGGCACACCCAGTAATGGGTAATAAAGTGATGAATGAATTTTGAAATTATAAACTACCTATACATACGATAAGTGTGTCATTTTTTGTAAAAAGAAATGTAATACTTAGATATGCCAAATTTAAGATTTATTCTAACGGTTTGTGTGTTTTTTGTACCAAGTCAAAAACCTTGATACTTTTTATATAATTGTACTTAATATTGCTTTCTCTATATATTTAACCTTTAGGCTTATGTGACTATGTTTAAAAACTATTAATATATATCATTATCAGCCCGATTCACAAAAAAGTTTAAGCTAATCCTCATTTTTGGATTAGCGAATTCTACTCTAATTTTAACAGTTTATTTCGTAAAATATAGTCTAATCTGTTCCTAGTATCTACCTTTTTTGATAATATTATGAAGATTAAATTTTAAATACCGGAATAAAATAGAATTCACTAATCAAAAATGAGGATTAGCTTAAACTTTTATGTGAATCGGGCTGTATATGTATACTTATAAAGTTCTTACATACAGGTAATTTATTTTAACATGCAACATATGGCGAATCACTTCCATGGTTACTCAATATTGTCAAAAAATGACAGCAATGTAATATTTGTCCATTTTAAAATGCAACATACAAAATTTGTAGTTTTGTATTATTAAAACTAATTTCCAATAAATTAGCCTACATACTATTAACAAATAATCAAAACATGAATGTTGTACATCTTAACAAACTTTAGCTTACAAAAATTCATAACTTTCATGTAATAAATGTTAAAAAATACCCCCAATCACTCTGAGGCAATATTCTAGTCGGTCGTAATAAGAATTGACACCATTTGTGATGTGTTTTGGAGGTATCTCCTGTGCTGCAATACTATTTATAATGTTGCATTTTAAAATGGACAAATATTACATTGCTGTCATTTTTTGACAATAGTGAGTAACCATGGAAGTGATGAACTATAATGTTGCATTTTAAAATAAACTCTCTGTATATGAAATCACAATATTACAAAAATATTTTGTACCGAATGGAATGGGCCCATAAACCATATTTGAAACACAATAAATTTATATAAAAATCTGTTGTGGCCAGCACAATACCTCTCGCCATTTCCATTTTATGTTATACCGTATTTTTTACCGTGAAACATTGGGTTTGTTATATCCATGGTTAGGACTTGACATTTGATTCACAGCAATGTATTTGACATTGACATCTGTCAATTAGACTTATTTGAATATATCAGCTGTTTCCATGATTATAGCAAAGCTGACTGATTTATGAAAGTTAATCTTTTTATAATTCTTTAACTCCATATCTATTGAATATGAAGGAAAATGTATAATCAAACCATATTGACAATAAAATATTCTTTCATATTGATAATCTCAAAAAATGTCAAAAAATGATATTTAATTGCATTTTTTCCAGAAAAACTGTTAAGAACTTGAAATAAGGGAACTTCCGGTTGACCAATTATAACCAAAATCTAATCAGCTTTTTATATAGATGTAAAGAAGAGGAATACACAGAGACATTTACAGACATCATCGTAAAACTAGTAAAATCGTATTCTAGGGATTCTATACCGTGCTTATTCATTAAAAAGTCACTACCAATTTTTTTGACACAATACCTTCCTTATCTAAAGGTGACAGAAGGTCACAACATTCCTTAATATAAACAAAACTTTGTCTAATGTTATAAATTTCAGCACGATTCG
This sequence comes from Ophonus ardosiacus, assembly GCA_943142095.1. Lineage (NCBI taxonomy): Eukaryota > Metazoa > Arthropoda > Insecta > Coleoptera > Carabidae > Ophonus > Ophonus ardosiacus. The sequence goes on from OW964839.1 coordinate 27,684,655, forward strand.
AACCCATGTTATTGAACGTATACGGAGAATTTTGTAAAGCTCTGTGCCACGATTGCAATGCGTGATGGATTAACAAAACAATGCGATCTGATTGTAACCAAAGCGGAAAACTCGATCCATCAAACGATTCTTTACATACAACACATCTAACGAACTACAGCACAATATACAGAGAATAAACTTCCGTAACTAGAAAGTATCACGGGGTATTCCGGTCATATGGAATTCATGCAAAATAGTAACTTTTTTCTATAGTTTACAACTTGATATATAGTAGGAAAATATAATAAAACATGTCTATATACAAGGTAGACATTTACACTCGCTTTTGTCAACGCAAAATGTCGCTTTGTCGCTCACGCGCGACAAAGTAGAAAAAACGCTCTTGTCCGAATTTCTAGCTACAAAATGTTGAGAAATATCACTTGTCTACATTCTTAATGGGAACGTTTAGTCAGGAACTAATGGCGCTGTAGTTACTTACACATTTACCACCTCCACAAGTCAATCCGACATATGACTGCTCTGTCGATATATTACATAACCAAACAAAAGGTCGTAATGCTGTGTAAAGGAATACGAAATATATAGACTGTAGAAAAAATATAATAAAACATGTTTAATAAAAAGTTTTAATTCATTATTTAATGTTAAGAATTTAAAAAAATGCCGGAACACCCCATTGTTATTCGTTAAACCGTAGTATTTTTACCTCCCGCTACCCTAGGTAAGGGAGGTATAGGGATCGTGCTAAAAATCGAATATAGAGATTTTAGTGAATAAGCACGTTTTGATGTCCCCAGAATCCAATTTTAACATTTTTACAATGATGTCTGTAGGTATGTGTGTGTGTGTGTGTGTGTGTGTGTGTGTGTGTGTGTGTGTGTGTGGATCTTGTGGACACGATTACTCAAATACTATCAATCAGAAAAATTTGAAATTTTGTATACCCATTCTATACTAATGTGGGAAGAGCTCATTAGGTTTTAGTGCATATCGGATAACCGGAAGTATCATTTATACAAGCTTTTAACTGTTTTTCTTGTAAAAAATTCATTGAATATAATTTTTAAGCAGCTTTTACCAATACAAATTGAATATAATGGCACAATCTTCAATTCTACGATAATAGCACTTAATAAATAACTTGAAATAACTTTATATTATATTATAAAATAATTTATTTTTGTACATCACTTTGCCTCTGCGTCAAACAAAAACAATACAAATTTGACATATTTAAACAAATGTCACTGTCACGAAGCAATTTTCATTAAAATTAATAATGAAACCGTGTTAAGAAGAATTTAGTAGTTTAAATATGATTCTAATGAAATTAAGGTTTGTAAAAATAATATATTTTCCATCATACATAAATATTAGATATACAGGATAATTCGATATAAGTTTGATGTTTGCAGCATTATATATCAAACAGCTCTCAATAAGAACGTGATTTCAAAGTGTCAAATAATAGTTTGCAACTACACATTTACGAAATGGGTAATGTACGACGAAGAATTTACACTGATTGCCTTTTAGAGCATAAAGAAGTTGGTGATGATTTTGACAATAATGTGTGTGTGACGATTTTTCTTTAAAATATATTAATAATCAAAAACTTCGCCAAGTTGGTATTTAATACTCTTATATAATGTAGTACTTAATTTGAAGCTCTAACAGATTTTTCAGGAAAAACATAATAAAATATAATCCAAAATTTCGTATTACAAACTTTTCTATTTATTGGAACAACAAAGTAGATTTTGTTTACAAACGATCAATCGGAAGTGAAACTTTACTTAAAGCTCATTGCTACTTTAAACATAGAATTGGCGGGAGGTCATGTGCTGGCCACATCAGATTTTTTTTGATTATTAGTAACGTAGATGTTAAGCTCATTTTGTTTTCAAACACAAATTAGTTCACTAATAATTGAAGTCAAAGTCATATAAAATGATCTAGTTTAATACTTCAAATTTTGTAAATTAGACAGTACCATTTTTACCTCCCGCTACCCTTGGTAAGGGAGGTATAAGGATCGTCACATATCTAGATTTTAGTAAATGACCACGTTTTAAGGTCCCTAAAATCCAATTTTAACATTTTGACGATGATGTCTGTATGTGTGTATGTGTAGGGATTTTGTCTTCGCTCTAACTCAAATACTATCATTCAGAAAATTCCGAAACCTTGTATTTCTATCCTATTCTAATATGAAAAGAAGCCATTAGATTTTGGTGTAAATCGGATAACCGGAAATGGCACTTTACCTGAAGCTCATAATGGTTTTTCTTTTTAAATTTTTTTGTTATGGTAGAATACCCGATTGCTTTTAAGTATTATAGTTTTTGAGGAATCCACACACACATACACACACACATCATTATAAAAATGTTATAATCGGGTTATAGTGATCTTAAAACGTGCTGGATGCGAATTTTAGCATGAATCCAATACCTCTCTTAGCGAGAAGTAAAAAATAGCGAATTATACACGTACACTTTTTTACAACGGAATCCCAGATCCTATGGCTAATCAAATTACAGAAAATATAGTGCCTGCTACAAATCAACCAATGAAATTGCTCGTAACAATCACTCAATAATTTGATTGGTTATTACGGATCCCAAGATTGCTCAATTTATCCAGAAATAAATATACTGCTGTTATGAAGAGTATTACGAATTTATTACTTGAATTTGAAAAATATGTTGTGGCTAGCACAAGACCTCTCGCCATTTCCATATTAGGCTCTATAAGTATTGTACATTTTAACATTTCTGGTACACCCAAGAACACATATTTTCTTTATATATTTTTACCTTCCGTCACCCTTAGGTAAGGAAGGTATTGTCTTTGGTCAAAAAATTCGGTGGTGAGTTTTTAATGAATAAGCACGTTTTAAGATCCTTAGAATACGATATTACTAATTTTACATTGATGTCTGTATGTGTGTATGTGTGTCTCTGTGTGTGTGTGTGTGTGTGTGTGTGTGTGTGTGTGTCTGTGTGTGTGTGTGTGTGTCTGTGTGTGTGTGTGTGTGTGTGTGTGTGTGTGTGTATGACAAATTTTTCTCCGACGATAACTCGCAAACTAAAATTTAAAAAATTATGATTTTTTCGTATTCCTCTTCTTTACAACCATATGAAAAGCTGATTTGATTTTGGTTATAATTAATTAACCGGAAGTACCCTTATTTGAAGTTTTTAACAGTTTTTCTAGGAAAAATGCAATTAAATATAATTTTTTGACATTTTGTGATCCTTAATATGAAAGAAAATCTTATTCTCTATACAATTTGATTATACATTTTCCTTCATATTCAATAGATATAGAGTTATAGAGAGATTAAGAGAGGTTAACTTTCAAAAATCAGTTAGCTTTGCTAAAATTATGGAAACAGCACATATTTTCAAAAAAATTCTAATTGACAGATGTCAGTGTCAAGTGCAAAACCAAAGTGGAAAGTATAGGATCAGTAAGTAACATAAGTGACAGAGTGTCCCTCGCATAAGTGACTTGCAGTTTCAATGCCGGGAGTACGAGGAAGGCCAAAGAGAAGATGGAAGGACTGTGTAGCAGAATATTTGAGAGAGGAAGAACTGTGTTGGATAGGAATGAGGAAGTGTGAAGTGCAATTTACATGTTATAATAATATTGGATTTATAGAATCTTCCCAAAGGAACTTGCAATATGGAATTTGTAAAAAATAGTGTGTTCGTGTTACAATTTTACAGGATATATAGAATATTTTCCAAGGAACTTTTGGTATCGGATTTGTACGAAATACATTGAATTGACGGAAGGTTTTGTGCTGGCCACAACAGATTTTTTAATTCATTCCATTCACTCTTATTCCTATAATGTTCGAGATTCTTCCAATTCATTGATCTGAATATATGCTTTTCAATACCTCTCTTAGCGAGAGGTAAAATACAATAGCAAGAAGCCTTTAAATAGTAATAATAATTTATTTAAACATGGGGTCCCGTAGCCGCGTGCCTGAGTGTCTGGTCGCGAACCTGGGGGAACCGGGTTCGATCCCGACAGACGCCAAATATTTCCAATTTTAATTGGCACAAAAGTGACCCCTGTGGTGCACTCTCCACACCAGCAATGAGTGCCCGTAAGGTAACGCCTGGTAAGCGCCCACACGGTAAAATATATCGTCAGCATTACCGATGTCTGCATGTGTTGTAGATACTGGCACACCCAGAAATGGGTAATATGCCGTGATGATATATAATTACAAACATTTTAATTTTTCAACTGGTTTCCATGGGATATTTGATTCACTGTACAATGGATTATTTCATAATTATTTATGATTCTCTATCTCTAAATCTATAGAAGATATAGTAAAAATGTTCAATGTATTGGATAGAGAATTTCATATTCTTTAATATTTGTAATAACATAAATTTTTTTTAAGAAACTACTACTTCCGGTTGTCCAATTGTTACCAAAACCTTTTCAGCTCTTCCCATTAATGTCAGATTAAGAAAAACGTCCCTCCAACATCCAGACACACACAAACACACGCACACACACACAAACACACACACACATCATTGTAAAAATGTTAAAATCTGATTCTACTACCCTTAAAACGTGCTTATTCACTAAAATATGCGATTTTTAGCACGATTCCAATACCTCTCTTAGCGAGAGGTAAAAATTTGTTGTGGCTAGCACAATACCTCTCACCATTTCCATTTTTATGATATATAACGTCGTTTTATAATAAAAACAGACTCGGATTCTAGTGACCTTAAATCGTGCTTATTCACTAATATCTGGACATGCGACTTTTAGCATGAATCCAATACCTCTCCTGGCGAGAGGTAATAATGCGGCAAGCACAATACCTCTCACCAATTCCATTTTTTTTTTATATTTATTTAAACATTGTTATTCCCTATCGTACAGTTTAAGGTCTAGTTTTATAATCGACCCGTGTTCTAATTTAGTTACTATATATGATGGTGAAACAATTTGAAATTGAAACTCATAAAATAGATAATTTACGATGATTTTTACGATCTCTATTGAAACTGAACTTGCAAATTAAAATTCTTGAAAAGTAATTCTCTCTTTAATGGTGAAAACGACATTGAAAATGAAATGAACAATAAAATAAAGAAAACAATGAACCTTTACGAGTCTGTTGCATCAGATATTTTTTAAGTGCAGTGCTCTTGTTTTCGGCGATGCAATTCTTGAAGATGTTCAAATTTACCGAAAACCTGTTTCATAACTTACAGTGTATAAGATAAAAAAATAATTATAACGTGTACTCGCTTGTGCTTGAGAATAAAACAACAGAATAAAATGAGCCTGACATCTACGTCATTATATATAGCAAATCTGTTGTGGCTAGCACAATACCTCTCGCCATTTCCATTTTATGTTATTGCACTTCGCTATCGAACAGTCGTTTTATAACAAAACCATTACAGAACTTTACCCAAATATTGTTTTTATTGTATTTAACATGTCTTCTGCAGACATACAATTCTAATTATATCTATTTTTCATTGTATGAGATTCTTCCAATTTATTAACAAGATTGGCGGTATTTCTGATGGATATATGCATTTTACCTACAATTTTAAATATTTAATTAATAAAACAATAAGAAAGATTAAATGTACTTCCCAGAAAAAGCTATCAGAATGTCACTAAAACTGTTGATTTTTGACACTGACATCTGTCATTTACAAAATATGTTATAAACATATAAATTTGTCAAGTGGTTTCCTCTGCAATTAATTTACTCTATAAATTATAGTGTCTTTATCTCTAAATCTATACAAGATATAATAAAATTTTTAAGTGTGTTAGATGGAGAATTTTATGTTCTTCAATATTTGTAATAACAAAAATTTCCAAAAAATATATTTAGAAGAATTTTTCTAAGAAATTACTACTTCCGGTTGTCCAATTGTTACTAAAATCTTTTCAGCTCTTCCCAGGAATGTCAGATTGAGGAATCCATAGTTAAACAGGTCTTAAGTCTTATAGTTTTTGAGGAATCGTGTCTACAACAACCATACTTATACACACACACATCCACACACACACACACACACACACACACACACACACACATACAGGCATCATCGTAAAAATGTTAAAATAGGATTCTAGGGACTTTAAAACGTGGTTATTCATTAAAATCTCGATATGTGATTTTTAGCACGATCCCTATACTTCCTTTACGAAAGGTAGTGGGAGGTAAAAATTACTAATGAATAAATCTTTAAAATGAATTAATAATTTCGTGTCAAAATATTTACGGCTGCTATGAAACAAATTAAAATTGCTCAATAAAGTTTAACAACGTTTCTGTCCTTATATGGTCGTATGGCTTTTAAAATTTTGCAACTCAAATGTCATCTGATATCATTTGTTCATTTGTCACTTGTCACAAATAATCAAAACGTTTCTTTAATTATTAATTAGCAGAATTAAAATCGTTCAAAAACAGTTACATAGTTTGCAAAATTTATTTATTATTTACGGTTTCAAGGCGGCATTTTCTGTATCTGTCTCTATACGGTTATCTGAGTAGGTTGAAAAGACTGTAACTTTTTCTCCTAAAAGAAATTCTGTTTTTGGTTTTATTATAACGGTTTGCAAAATATTTCCTTTACAGAGAAATGGTCTCACGATTAAAGAATAAAGTTCAACGAATTAAAAACATTCTAGATATATATCTATAAGTTTTTTTATGTTATATTCTAAGAAGTTATAATTGTGCTGATATCAAAAGCAAATTAAAAATGTTTTAACAACAGAACTACAAGACATTGTTGTAGATGTGAGTCACAAAGGAAATACGAAGCAAAAAATATTAAAAATTTGTTGTGGCCAACAAAGTACCTCTCGCCATTACGATTTTAGGCCGTATAAATATTGTATTTAACATTTCTTGTACACAAAAAATTGTAATTGGGAACTTCTATTCTTTAGATATTTTTATTATTAAAAGAGGTATTGGATTTATGCAATCGCATATACAGATTTTAGTGAATAATCATGATTTAAGATCCCTACAAACTAATTTAACATTTAGAGATATAGATATAACTAAAGAAAAAACCCCTTAACCTTAACAATAAATTTAAATACTATACGCGTATTTCGAGAACTAAGTTCTCATCATGCATATATCCATAAGAAATACCGCCAATCTAGTTAATGAATTGGAAGAATCTCTGACATTTAGGAACTTACTCATACAATGAAAAATAGATATAATTAGAACTATATGTGTGCAGAAGACAAGGCAAATACAATAAAAACAATATTTGGGTAAAAAATATTTTAAATATTATTTTATGTTATTACAAATATTAAAATATCTGATGTGGACACCACATGACTTCCTTGTACGCCTGTTACACTATACATATTTTATTAATAATTAAAATATGTATTATAACAGACTCAATCATAAAATTGCACGTATTTTTTGTCCTAATTCATAGCAAACTTAATTACAGATGATAGAAATTACAGAAACCAAAAAGTACATCATTTTTAAATTTACATATCACGCTTGTACAAAGAGCTAATTTAATCATACTTGTTGTTTTCGACGCAGAATTCAATTCTCTAAAACTTTTATTTGAAGCATTTATTATTAAAATCAAAATAACACCATTTTTTTCAAGAAAAACTGATAACAGCTTCAAGTAAAGTATCACTTCCGGTTAGACTATTTTAACCAAAATCTATTATGTTATTCCCATTGATATAAAAGTATTATATACCAAATTTGAAAAGTTTTGGATTATATTTTAATATAGTTTTTCATTAAAATCTATTATAGGTTTCAATTAAAGTACCACTTCCGGGTATACGATTTTAACTAAAATCTATTATGTTATTCCCATTGATATAAAAATATTATATACCACATTTGAAAAGTTTTGGATTATATTTTAATATAGTTTTTCATTAAAATCTACTATAGGCTTCAAGTAAAGTACCACTTCCTGGTAGACCATTTTTACTAAAATCTATTATGTTATTCCCATTGATATAAAAGTCTTATATGCCAAATTTGAAAAGTTTTGGATTATATTTTAATATAGTTTTCTATTAAAATCTATTATGGGCTTCAAGTAAAGTACCACTTCTGAAAGTTATGCAATGACCAAAAAGGGAGGTACACAACTAGATGTTATACCAGTCCTAAATACAAAATTTTAACTTTCTGCGGCTTCCCGTTTTTCAGTTATGCGAGATACGTACGTACGTACAGACGACAAGAATTATGAAGTTTCCAAAAAATCTAATTACGCCATTTTATTTTACCTAAAAAACGGTATAAAATTTGTTAAAACAATTTTTCTCTAACTACCATAATAAATGAGTTACTTATAAGATATTTTCGAAATGAGCGAAAAACAAGTTTTTGCCTGTAGCTCAGAAACAAAAGAAGATCGAAAATTCCTGTGGTGACTTTTCTCAAAAAGTTGACTTGCTCTATCATTAATATTTCCCGAGATACCCTAAAAAAGCATCGAAAATGAGACACCCTGTACAGTGAATCAAATAACTCCATGGAAACCTGTTGAAAAATTAAAATGTTTGTAATTGACATTAATATTATTATTACTGAAGACATTTTTGGGAAGTACATTTAACATTTCTTATTTTATTATTAAATAAATATTTTAAATTATAGATAAATATATTACATATACAATATAAAAATTCTGAGTTCCAGAAATATTAAATACAGTATTGATAGCCTAATATGGAAATGATGAGAGGTACTGTGCTAGTTATTAACACAGACCCTCAAAGTTTATAATGAATTTATTTAATTTAAATAAAAATTGAAACACTTCATCTACCCTTGTTGTTAAAGTATTTATTTTATATACCTTTGCGGTTAAAATGCTGCGAGACCTATCCACTATTTTGACCAGATAATTTCACAATCACTGCACCTCCCTTAGTTGGCATAGCGGGAGGCAAACACAATGTACTATTTTACGATGGGAAACATTTCTGAAACTTGTATTTTCTTGAGATCTTGAGCTCGGAGGGGTTATTAGAAGTAATAAAACTTTAAAATTATACCTTGTCCACGTACACTATCTTATAACTGAAGACGTAGCTTAGTATCAGAGATATAAGTACATAGATTTTAGATACATTGCTATGCAAAAAATATAACGAAAAAAAACAGGACAATACCTCTCGCCATTTCCATTTTATGTTATATAAGTATTGGATTGCATCTATAAATATAAATAAATATATCATCACGGCATATTACCCATTTCTGGGTGTGCCATTATCTACAACACATGTAGACATCGGTAATGATGACGATATATTTTAGCGTGTGGGCGCTTACCAGGCGTCACCTCACGGGCACTCATAGCAGGTGTGGAGAGTGCACCACAGGGGTCACTTTTGTGCTATTTAAATTTGGAAATATTTAGCGTCTGTCGGGATCGAACCCGGTTTCCCCAGGTTCGCGACCAGACACTCAGGCACGCGGCCACGGGACCCCATTCAAGATAATAAAATTTTTAAGTGTATTGGATGGAGAATTTTTTTAAGAAACTACTACTTCCGATTGTTTCATTGTTAATTTGAGAAAACGTCCCTCCAACATCCAGTCACATACACACACACACACACACACACACACACGCACACACACACACACACATAATTGTAAAAATGTTAAAATCGGATTCTACTACCCTTAAAACATGCTTATTCACTAAAATATGCGATTTTTAGCACGATTCCTATACCTCTCTTAGCGACAGGTAAAAATTTGTTGTGGCTAGCACAATACCTCTCACCATTTCCATTTTTATGATATATAACGTCGTTTTATAATCAGACTCGGATTCTACTGGCCTTAAATCGTGCTTATTCACTAAAATCTGGACATGCGACTTTTAGCATGAATCCAATACCTCTCTTGGCGAGAGGTAATAATCTGTTGCGGTCAGCACAATACCTCTCACTAATTCCATTTTTATGTTAAAGTCGTTTTATAATAAAAACAGACATCATCGTAAAAATGTTAAAATTGGATTGTAGGGGCTTTAAAACGTGCTTATTCATTAAAATCCCGATATGCCTTTTTTAGCACGATCCCTATACCTCCCTTACCAAGGGTAGCAGGAGATAAAAACTATTTAACAATTATTTCACAACATATTTGACCATTATTATATTCGTTCAAGTTTCGTGCTATTCGCGCAGAGGCTAGCACTGTTAGACGTTAAACTCTTAACAAGTTTGTCGTGCAGGATTCCTTTGTCATAAATACAAATTTTTATTTCTTATCCTGTTAAGATGTTCCAACAACTTGAGTTGTATATCATTCATTATTTCTTGCAAGACAATAGAGCTATGTTAAAGACATTGACTTATCTTGGAGGTGAAGGGAATCTATGTACACACACACACACACACACACACACACACACACATACATGCACACATATACAGAGATATTTATATTTCCTTGTGGTGTTGTGTACATACATATTGTATGTATTTAAAACTCCGGAAATCCTACTTATATCTATAATCAGTTTGGCAGAGAAATATAGAGTTTATAGGCAGATATTTCACACAATAAAGGCTATCTGGGAAAGAATCTCTAGATCTAGATAGTTCATCTAAAAAAAATGAGGGTACCGCTAGTGAACATATTAGGAATTGATAAAATACTAGTACTATATACACTTAGTCCTTTAAACGAATAGAAAACGTTTTTACCTCCCGCTACCCTTGGTACGGGAGGTATAGGGATCGCGTATATACACATATATATATATATATATATATATATATATATATATATATATATATATACAGGGTGTATCAAGAAAATGGAACAGTACCGTTTATTCGTGTATGTGAAAAGACAGAGAAAAGTGATTAAGATATTTTGTAAGGGATAGAGGGGGACATATTTTAGCATAAACTTTATTATCATAAATCCAGTGGTACTCAAACTGTAGGGCAATATTATATTTTTTTAAATGGCATTATATATATTTTATTAACTCATTAAATAGAGAATTTTGTTCTGAATTCAACGATATAATAATATCATACCCTTACATTGCGAAAAAATTTATAAAAATTAATTCAAAGTTAGTATTTCATTTCTACTGTATCTAAGTAATCTGAGCAAACATTGTATTAATAAAATAATTATACCCAGATTACATGTTTTTCTAATTTACTGAAATTTTATCAACTTTCAACATAGGACATGTTACATAAAGTACCCTTATTTTTTGTCGTAGTACACATTTATGTAATAAAAAAGGGGGGTTCCATTTAAAAAAATTGTCTTTTTTGAAGTTTGTCAACTGTAATTTTGGTGTAACGTACCCGTCACATTTTTAAAAATAATCGAGGATTCTTCTATGCATAATGTAGCTTAAAGTCTCCTTTATAAAAGGCTTTTTTCAGATTGTGAAAATTCGATCTCGTTCCCGATATACAGAGTTTTGAAAATGTGTCGGATTTCAGACAAAAAATCAAAAAAAGTTGAATAACGCCGGAAGTAGTTGATCATGAGTAAAATGTTTTTATTGCTTCATATGTAAAATTTTCCGCTGCATTCAATGGTAAAATAAAATATAGCGTATTCCATTTAAAATAAGAAAGTTAAGGTCAATTTCCGGTCAAACCGGAAGTGCTACTGCTTTGAAAATATTTTAGTTAAAACGGGCATGTTCAATAACCCCTAGATACCAAATTTCGTTAAATTATATTAAATAGTATTTAAAATATAGATAGCGTAAGCTCGTCCTGAGACACCCTGTATATATATACAGGTCTCACAACTTGCGCCCCAGAGCGAATGAGGAAACACAAGACTGCACTCGGATGTGTAATTTCGAAGAAAAAAAAATGTAGCTTAAAAGATATTAGAGAAAAGACGTCTTAAAATTGACCAATCAGAGACCTACACCTTTAACGTGTGTTTTTTTACGTTACTCTGGTTTTATACAAATCAAATCTTCTTTAAAATGTGTGGGCGACTGAAATTTTCGAAAAATGTCAGTCAGGTGAATAAAAAAGGGCAAATTCTTACCATGTATTCAACCGCTGATTACTTAGAAATGATTATAATATTTTCGTTTAACACATTTTACACAGCTGCTACAACACGTTGCACTGTACGATATAAATGATGATCTAGGATGACACCTTCGCTAACCTAAATTTGTTGACAGTGAAAAGTCAACTCTAAAGTGTCAAAATTACAAATTTTGTAACTCACTAGTAGTATTTTTAAAACCTAGCAATCAGTTTTATTTTGTAATAATATCATCACACCTCAAGTTATCCTTCCGGGATTGGTGGATTAAAAAGTCTTGTAACTCCGTTATGCAAGCAGCCGCAAATTATTTTCTTCTATTTGTTGGCAACCTATTATCGTCGGCAAGTGTCAGTTTCGGTGTGAGACACCCTGTATATATATACAGGTGTTTCTCAAATAGGGGGACATGGCTTAACCACAGATTCCTGAGGCTAAAATAAGACGATTTAACCAAAATTGCTTCTACCGGAAAGTGTACCATTTAGCCAGAATTCTGCTTCAAAGTTCTTAAAAAAAAATTGCTTATAATAACCGGACGCTTTATTCGATTTAGATGAAATTTGGTGTTGCAGTTTATATGGTTACAAATCATCTTTTAAGATGATACTTGTTCTTATTAGTGTCCCAACATTGATTAGACCGTAACTTTTTAATGGCCACGCCGATAAAGTGAAATTATTTTTTTCTGAAAGATACATTCAATAGTAAACTTTTCTCTCTCTGTGTAATTTGTGATATCTGTTACGGTTCACACAGAAAATAACAAAACCTGAGTGACTGCACCGGGAATTTTTTAAAATAAATTTAATCTAGTCAAACAACTAATTTTTAATGAAGCAATTTTTTATTTTAGCCTCAGGAATCTGTGGTTAAGCCATGTCCCCCTATTTGAGAGACACCCTGTACTTATATTTACATGATTACACAACGTATTACTTAAATTATTTGTCATGTAAAAGTTATAACAAAAATGTAAAGGTCAATAAGTTTAAAAACCCTTTTGTAACCTAGTTACTAGTTGAAAACAATGAACTTTCATAACGAATTTTTCTTCTGGTAATCTATGAGTCACTTTGTAATACTAGATGACATATGATACAACAATTTGTATTTTTACAGACGTAGACATCAATACACATATACAGGGTGTATCAAGATAATGGAACAGTGCATTTTATTCGTGTATGTGAAAAGATACAGAAAAAAGTGATTAAGATATTTTGTAAGGCATAGAGGGGGACACATTTTAGCATAAACTTTAATATTTTAAATCCAGTGGTACTCAAACTACAGGGCAATATTATGTTTTTTTAAATGGCATTATATATATTTGATTAACTCATTAAATAGAGAATTTTGTTCTGAATTCAACGATATAATAATATCATAACCTTATATTGCGAAAAATTTGATAAAAATTAATTCAAAGTTAATATTTTATTTCTACTTTATCTAAGTAATCTAAGCAAACATTCAATCAATAAAACAAAATAAAATGTATTTTAGTTCAAGTAAGCTACGATTTTGGCAATAAATTCAACTTTTAAAATAAATTTTTTGTTTTATTGATTGAATGTTTGCTCAGATTACTTAGATACAGTAGAAATGAAATACTAACTTTGAATTAATTTTTATAAATTTTTTCGCAATGTAAGGGTATGATATTATTATATCGTTGAATTCAGAACAAAATTCTCTATTTAATGAGTTAATAAAATATATATAATGCCATTTAAAAAAATATAATATTGCCCTATAGTTTGAGTACCACTGGATTTAAAATATTAAAGTTTATGCCAAAATATGTCCCCCTCTATGCCTTACAAAATATCTTAATCACTTTTTTCTGTATCTTTTCACATACACGAATTAAATGCACTGTTCCATTATCTTGATACACCCTGTATATCATTTACATTTTAAACTAGAATAACATATTTAATAAATTTTGAATGTTAATATTACCCATTTCTGGGTGTGCCAGTATCTACAACACATGTAGACATCGGTAATGATGACGATATATTTTACCGTGTGGGCGCTTACCAGGCGTCACCTCACGGGCACTCGTAGCTGGTGTGGAGAGTGCACCACAGGGGTCACTTTTGTGCCATTTAAAATTGGAAATATTTGGCGTCTGTCGGGATCGAACCCGGTTCTTTCGGGTTCACGATATAATAAATAATTGGGAATGTGAAATCCATATAAGACCTGTGGAGCATAGAAAAATGCATTTTCTATACGTGAATAAGGCTAAAGAAATTTAAAATAAATCGAAAGTTATAGAAAATTAAGTGATAGCGATATGTGAAAAGAATTTTCAAATATTTAATTATATTCCGGACACGTCTTTGTAATTATTTACTGATGAGTCAAGAATCAATGGATTTAATCGTCTGCCAAATGATTCATTTGAAATTTAAACATTTATAATTAAGTTATTATTAAATAACGTAGATTTTGTATAAAAATTACAATTATACATAATTTTTACCTGTTAAGAGAGGCATTGCATGTTAAAAATAGCATATTCAGTACATTTTAAGGTCCCTAGAATCCGATGTTAACATCTCAATCTGATATTAATGGGAAGAGCTGATTAGATTTTGGTAACGATTATTGAACAACCGGAAGTAGTAGTTTCTTAAAAAAATTCTTCTAAATATATTTTTTTGAAAATTTATATTATTTCAAATACCGTATTTTTACCTCTCGCTAAGAGAGGTATTGGATTCATGCTAAAATTCGCATATCCAGATTTTAGTGAATAAGCACGTTTTAAGGTCCCTATAATCCGTTTATAACATTTTTAAAATGATGTCTGTATGTATGTAGGTATGTATGTATGTATGTATATGTATATATGTGTGTGTGTGTGTGTGTGTGTGTGTGTGTGTGTGTGTGTGTGTATCTCTGGATGTTGTAGCGACGATTCCTCAAAAACTATAAGACTTAAGAACTGGTTAACTATGGATTCCTCAATCTGACATTCTTGGGAAGTACTGAAAAGATTTTGGTAACAATTAAATTCTTCTATAATAATATAATTTTTAGTAAATTTTTGTTTATAATACACTTAAAAATTTTATTATATCTTGTATAGATTTAGAGATAAAGACACTATTATATATAGAGTAATCTAATCGCAGAGGCTAAGGCACTAAGGAAACCAGTTGACAAATTCCAATGTTTATAACATAGTTTGTAAATGACACATGTCAGTGTCAAAAATCAACAGTTTTAGTGACATTCTGATAGCTTTTTCTGGGAAGTATATTTAATCTTTCTTATTGTTTTATTAATTAAATATTTGAAATTATAGGTAAAATGCATATATCCATCAGAAATACCGCCAATCTGGTTAATGAATTGGAAGAATCTCTGACATTTAGAAACTTCCTCATACAATGAAAAATAATATTTGGGTAAAGTTCTGTAATTTTTTGTTATAAAATAACGGTTCGAAAGCGAAGTGCAATAATATGGAAATGGCGAACGGTCTTGTGCTGGCCACAACAGATTTTTTGACGTGAAACATTGGGTTTTTCATATCCATGGTTACGACTTGACATTTGATTTTCAGCAATGTATTTGCCTGTCTCATTTAAAATTCAACATAGGTAACGAATCTGACAGAAGTATTACATTTAAATATTGTAAGAAATTTAGCCAAGACAGAAAATCACTCGGGCACAAGGTGCACACAATATTTTTTCTACAACTAAATTTAATTTAGAAAGCAGGTATAATTATTTAAACAAAATTAACCTCTATTGTCAAATGTTAAATTCTATATGTATTATAAAATGGAAATGGCGAAAGGTATTGTGCTGGCGATGCTGTCCAACCATTCGTATGTGAGTATGTGAAGGTCCACGGATGTGTGGCCACTGAATTGTAATTACACAGGATGTAATATTGTAATCCGAGACAAGGTTGAACATTTGAGGACTTCTGGTTGAGAAATATATCATTTATTTTTAATGGGCGAACTAAATTTTTATTTTTATGAGTGTTAGACAAAAAATACATCAAAATTAAATGAAATGCTTGTATAATTTTCAATAATTCTAGCGGGACTTCGTACTATCAGTAAACAAATATAAAATAATAATATTGTCTTTATTAAAACTACATAGTGTAATCCATATTTATATTTGAGCGGATGTTAAGAAACTTATAAAAAACCGGATATGTCTTCATACAAAAAATACCGGATTGAGTTCTTCATTGCTATCAAAGTTTCATCAAATTATTATAATTTGAATTTCTACTGACATTGACATTGTAAATTTAAATATTACAAAATTAATTAAGAAATATTATTGTATTTTAAATAAAGTATTACTTGTCAATGACAACAATAATTGCACAATTATTATTTCAAGTAAAACAATATAAAATCATATTTGTTTTAGCAAAAATCCAAGGCTAACTCGTAATAATAAATTGTACCAAATTAATGAGCACATACGCACTGTAATTACTTATTACAAAGTACCCTTAACCTTGTAAGTTGTAATACATTGGATATGGTCTGATAAGTTACATTACCTATACATATTACAACAAGAATTTTAAATTATAAAACTACCAACAAATTGAAAGCTGTATATAGTTTTAGGAATTAATTGTTAATTAAGACGTAATACGAGGGTCACGCCAAAATTATTGAGATACAGAAATATTATTTGAAGGAGAAGCATGTAGTTTTACTGGTGTTCAAAGTAGTCCCCCCTGCTTCAATACACTTTTGTAATCGAATTTTCCAGAGATGGAAAGCTTTGAGCCATTCATTTTCTGGAATCGTATTAAAATATTCCATTATGGTGTTGTTAATCTCCTCTTCTGACATAAAATGACGACCACGTAAATGTTTTTTCAAATTAAAAAATAGCCAGAAGTCACACATTGCAAGATCAGGAGAATACGGTGGATGCTCAATGACTTTAATACAAAATTAACAGTTGTCGCAGCGGTATGGAAGGACGCATTATCATGGTGAAGTATTAAACCCTTAATTTTCACACTGCGAAGAACTTCAGGTAGACATTTTTGTGTGTACCAATTGGCAGTAACAGTCTTCTGTCCCTCTAACCTAATTGCTTTCACAAGACCTGTACTTCCGAAAAATACAGCGTACATAACTTTTTTAAGTGCACGTTGTTTTTTCACGGTAACTGGTGTTGGGTCATCTTCAATCACCCATACCCTACTTTCTTGACGCGTTGGAACATCATAAAAGGGTATGTAAGTTTCATCGCCAGTTACAATTTTAGATGACCGCCATTATTTAACAATTTTAAAGTGGCGCGACTAATTGTAACACGCTTGGCTTTTTGTTCTTCCGTTAAGTTGTGTGGCACCCAACGAGAAACAATTTTTCTAACACGAAGTTCTTCATGCAAAATTTTTGCTATTGCTGCGGATCCAATGCCAAGGGCATCTTCCATCGTTTGATAGGTGACACGATTGTCATCCTTTATCATTTGTCTGATGGCAGCTACATTTTCTGGCACTACCGCTGTACAAGGTCTCTCATCATGCAAGAAATTACGGCCTCTTTTGAATTCTGAAAACCAGCGAAATATAGTTGCTCGAGATGGAGCTTCATCTCCAAATGCCAATCATAGACGTTCCTCGCACTGTTCTTCACGTAATCCAATTTTAAAGTCGTAGTAAATCATAGCGCGATAATGCTCTCTTCCTAACTTCATGTTGCAGTTTATTTCCACTTCGAATTCCACCACAATAAATCACTTCAACCAGATGTTATTATTGGACAGATATTTTAAATAAATTGTAGTTTGATATTTGTGCACTAAAAATTTTCCAAAGCCAACTGTTTCCCAGCATCTCAATAATTTTGGAGGGACCCTCGTATATATTTCTAATTTTACAACACTCATAGAGAACCATTATCTACAATGCGACGCAATTTGTCAAATATATTTTTGTCTGTAACTATTTGTTTTGGTATTGTATAAATTTCTATTTTGAAAGTTGTATTTCTTGATATTTAAAGTGTTCTATTTAAATTTAAAGTGCGTTCATAATAAAGTTAAAGTTAAGCAATTGTTATTTTCTAAAGTAATGAACTGTAAATTGAAAAAACAGTTGCAAACCAGGCCACCGGCAACTGTTTTCACATAATTAATTTCATAATTATTATTTATTGGCTCAATTCAATTGTTCTAGTACACAGGAAAAAAGTAAATTTTATTAGAAATTCACATTATTATATTTGAAAACTCACAAGGACGAACAGTGAAATTAAAAAATATAATAGTAGAGCAATCATTGTTTTAACAGTTAAAACTTAGTCGAAACAATATTTTGAAAGATATTTAAATAACGTACCAAGTTTATATCTCTACCCATTTTTGAATTATTGCCCCAAAAGTCAATATACCCCACATTTAGATAAAAACTTCAAAATTTAAAAAAATCTAATTTGTATGTATCTAGATACTTCTCAATGCGCTGATTCCAAATTTTGAAACCGCAGGTCGATATCTCTTTTCGTTCTCGAGATATTTAGATTCAAAGTTTTTCTCAAAACTACCCCTTTTTGGGT
This sequence comes from Ophonus ardosiacus, assembly GCA_943142095.1. Lineage (NCBI taxonomy): Eukaryota > Metazoa > Arthropoda > Insecta > Coleoptera > Carabidae > Ophonus > Ophonus ardosiacus. The sequence goes on from OW964839.1 coordinate 27,703,347, forward strand.
ATTAACCCAAAAATGGGTCGAGATATGAATTTGGCGACAACACCATTCGATTCTACGGGCAAAATTACATAAGTACACCAATTTTCAGAATTTTTGAACACCGCATACAATCTCTAAAGCAAAATAACTGAAAATGGCCAAAAATCGCAAAAATCGTAAGGGGTACCCCTTACGATTTTTTCAGATTTTGCCAATTTTCAAACTTTTATTCATAAAAAATGAACCGGTTGGTGAAAAATTATGAAAATTGGTATACTTATGTATTATTGTCCGTAGAATCGAATAATGAAGTCGCCAAGTTCATATCACGACCCATTTTTGAATTATTGCCCCAAAACTCAATATACCCGATTTCAGATAAAAACTTCAAAATTTTCAAAAATCTAATTTATTTTTATCATTTTTGAACACCGCATACAAGCTCTAAAGCAAAATTACTGAAAATGTCCAAAAATCGAAAAAATCGTAAGGGGTATCCCTTACCTATTTTTTCAGATTATGCCAATTTTCAAACTTTTATTCATAAAAAATGAACCGGTTGGTGAAAACTTATGAAAATTGGTATACATATGTATTATTGTCCGTAGAATCGAATAATGAAGTCGCCAAGTTCATATCACGACCCATTTTTGAATTATTGCCCCAAAACTCAATATACCCGATTTCAGATAAAAACTTCAAAATTTTCAAAAATCTAATTTTTATGTATCTAGATACTTCTCAATGCGCTGATTCCAAATTTTGAAACCGCAGGTCGATATCTCTTTTCGTTCTCGAGATATTTACATTCAAAGTTTTGCTCAAAACTGCCCATTTTTGGGTAATAACCCAAAAATGGGTCGAGATATGAATTTGGCGACAACACCATACGATTCTACGGGCTAAATTACATAAGTATAGCAATTTTCATAATTTTTGAACACCGCATACAATCTCTAAAGCAAAATAACTGAAAATGGCCAAAAATCGCAAAAATCGTAAGGGGTACCCCTTACGATTTTTTCAGATTTTGCCAATTTTCAAACTTTTATTCATAAAAAATGAACCGGTTGGTGAAAAATTATGAAAATTGGTATACTTATGTATTTTTGTCTGTAGAATCGAATAATGAAGTCGCCAAGTTCATATCACGACCCATTTTTGAATTATTGCCCCAAAAGTCAATATGCCCCATTTTCAGATAAAAATTTCAAAATTTTAAAAAATCTAATTTGTATGTATCTAGATACTTCTCAATGCGCTGATTCCAAATTTTGAAACCGCAGGTCGATATCTCTTTTCGTTCTCGAGATATTTAGATTCAAAGTTTTGCTCAAAACTGCCCATTTTTGGGTTATTACCCAAAAATGGGCCGAGATATGAATTTGGCGACAACACCATTCGATTCTACGGGCAAAATTACATAATTATACCAATTTTCATAATTTTTGAACAGCGCATACAATCTCTAAAGCTGAATAACTGAAAATGGCCAAAATTCGCAAAAATCTTAAGGGGTACCCCTTACGATTTTTTCAGATTTTGACCATTTTCAGGGGTTTTTTTAAGCTTTTATTCATAAAAAATAAACCGGTTGGACAAAAATTATGAAAATTGCTATACTTATGTAATTTAGCCCGTAGAATCAAATGGTGTTGTCGCCAAATTCATATCTCGACCCATTTTTTGGTTAATACCCAAAAATTGGCAGTGATGAGCAAAACTTAAATCTAAATATCTTGAGAACGAATCGAGATATCGACCTGCGGTTTCAAAATTTGGAATCAGCGCATTGAGAAGTATCTAGACACATAAAAATTAGATTTTTGAAAATTTTGAAGTTTTTATCTAAATGGGGGTATATTGATTTTTGGGGCAATAATTCAAAAATAGGTAGAGATATAAACTTGGTAGTAATATTATTTTTTTATTAATTTTTCTAGGTAGTCGATACGCAGTCTCTTGTTGGCGATGGACTTCGAGGCTTAAGAACCCGACAACTCGAAGTATTTACAACAAAATCACCAGGTCAACAATTTCAGGTTGTTCGAACTACAAGCTCAACGAGTACCAGCACACATTGGAGATCTCAACAACAGAAGGAACCTCAAACAACATCAACAACGTCGACAGGACACTTTGATGATTTAGAGGTACAAAGACAAGAATTTGTTAATAGCTATTTATGTAATTAGTTGCAAAATGATACATTTCGTAATGTATTACATACAAGATCATTTATTCTCAAATATCAACATTTTGAATGTTTCCAAATAAAAAAGTTGGCATAATTTGACTGAAAATGGGCAAAATCTGAAAAATCACAAGATATTTTGCGATTTTTGGTCATTTTCAGTTATTTTACTCTGGAAATTGTATATGTTGTTCAAAACTTTTGAAAATTGGTATACTTATGTAGCTTTACCCGCAGAATCGATTGGTGATAACGCCAAGTCTGTATTTCTACCCGTTTTGGGGTTATTACCCAAAAATGGGTATATCTACAGGGTGTCTCAGGACGAGCTTACGCTGTCTATATTTTAAATACTATTTAATATAATTTAACGAAATTTGGTATCTAGGGGTTATCCAACATGCCCGTTTTAACTAAAATATTTTCAAAGCAGTAGCACTTCCGGTTTGACCAGAAATTGACCTCAACTTTCTTATTTTAAATGGAATACGCTATATTTTATTTTACCATCGAATGCAGCGGAAAATTTTACATATGAAGCAATAAAAACATTTTACTCATGATCAACTACTTCCGGCGTTATTCAACTTTTTTTGATTTTTTGTCTGAAATCCGGCACATTTTCAAAACTCTGTATATCGGGAACTAGGTCGAATTTTTATAATCTGAAAAAAGCCTTTTATAAAGGAGACTTTAAGCTACATTATCCATAGAAGAATCCTCGATTATTTATAAAAATGTGACGAGTACGTTACACCAAAATTACAGTTGACAAACTTCAAAAAAGACAATTTTTCTAAATGGAACCCCCCCCTTTTTTATTACATAAATGTGTACTACGACAAAAAATAAGGGTACTTTATGTAACATGTCCTATGTTGAAAGTTGATAGAATTTCAGTAAATTAGAAAAACATGTAATCTGTGTATAATTATTTTATTAATACGGATAAGTAAGCCATGGAAAAACAATGTTTTTACAAACTCATCTACTTGATTTCTTAGATAATTTACCGTTGGATCAAAGGAATTTAATATGGTACCAGCATGATGGCGCTCCACCCCACAATAGCCATAGAATAAATACTTTTTTGGAAACAATTTTTGAAGATAGGTGGCTGGCAAATAATGGACCATATAGATGGCCTCCTCGTTCACCCGGTTTAACTCCACTTGATTTTTTTGTTTGGGGTTACATTAAAAACGTCGTCTATCAAAAACCTTTAACTACTAAAGAAGATTGCCAACATAGGGTACGAACAGCATTTAACAACATGTCTCCTCGGATGATAAAAAATGCTACACAAGAAGAACTATTGAAGAGAGTAACGATGTGCTTACATATGAATGGAGGAGGAAGTGCTACTGCTTTGAAAATATTTTAGTTGAAATAGGCATGTTGGATAACCCCTAGATACCAAATTTCGTTAAATTATATTAAATAGTATTTAAAATATAGATAGCGTAAGCTCGTCCTGAGACACCCTGTATATAATATATTATAATTTTAGGTATCGGTCAACCGACTCGACTTATCTTCGCAGCGTTCTAGGGCGAATATAGGCCGTAGTGGTTCTTTAAGTAGTCGAAGACCTCCGACTCGAATTAATAATAATCGACCGAGTATATTAGACCGACAAAATGGCGACGGCAAAGAACAGATAAACACTGTAAACGACATAGATACCTGGCGAAATTCTTTCAATCAAAAAACGAATAGTACTGACTCAAACACTGGGAGACGACTCAACACCGCCTTACGAAACACGAATGTTGATCTCGAAGCTTTGGATCAAATCTTGAAAAGCATTTCGACTACTAATGATGACAATAAATTAAAAAAAAACTCATTTGTAACGGCAGAGTCGTTACAAGAAGTCAGAGGGCGATTACGCAAATTTAAATCAGAAAAGGAAGATATTAACTCTTCTGTAGACGATGGTATAGTTATTAAAAAAGAAGACATGTTGTCCTGCAACTCTGGGTCAAAAGTCAGATCATATGTTTACGGCATGGAAACTATGTTACATAATAAAAAACCAATAATAGGTACAGGGAGTTTGGAATCACGAACTTCAAATAAATCTAATACATCTTCAAACCGAACCGAAGACTGGTACAACAGAAGAAAGTCTTACGGGTTTGAACAAGTTCACAACCAACAAATCGAAAATACAACAATACGTAAAAACAAAATTGAAAGTTCTACCGATAGCGGTATTTGCCGCTCTAGCGAAATCGTTGTTATCCCAGAAAAATACAAAAAAATTAACAACAGTACTGTAATAAACTTAAACAACATAAACAACAACAAAGACAACGAATTATTCAATGTCTGGAACCGACGTTCGATAATAAACAACAAAAATGACGTAGAACAAACAACAATAACAATACCAATTGTTGAAGAAACAACTAAAAGACATTCGATAGCTGTTGACGAATCCAAATATGTCCAAGACAATAAATTTTACCCCAGAAGAGTAAGTCTAGCTTTAGATTCAACAAAACCCGAAGAAATTGATGAAGAAGAATCCACTTTAGGTAAAAAACCAAAAAAAGTAGAATTTTGTAAAACCGAAGTACATTTCGCTGCTGATTCTGGCCGTGTTAACATCGTCGAAACTGACGAAAAACCACCACCTACTCAAAATTTCCGCCGGAGGCGACGAAATTCACTAACCACTCAAAATGAAGACATTACAAAAAACGGTCTACCCCTAATCCATTTCGGCGATGAAAAAAAATTATTCAGCCTTACAGACGACTTATACGAAACACAAACAACAGAACCCAATGTAACTATCTCATCAATTGTAGTCAACAACAATAACTTTAACAGCGAACTTGAAAACAATGAAACTGAAAATATACCCCGAGGTATTTTAAAAAACAAATTGACAAAACCCCGCCCTTACATTCTCGGGGACAACAACGATGAAGATAATATTTGGGGGGTCAAATTACGCCCTATCCACAAAGAAGAACCTCAGATATGGCGTTCAACAGTTACAGTTCAAAATACTTCATACATTGACAATAACACTGCAAAGCCAGAATTTCAAAAGTTGTTGCAAAGTTTGCGCCAACCGAAAAAAACGGATTCTGAATCGAATATTGATGCAGATCTGCAGAAATCTAGTTGGAGTGTTGCAGATAGAATCAAGCAAGTAGAAGACAAACACGATGCTTCGAAACAGGAAAATAAATATTCAACAAAAATTAATTTTAATTCGGGCGAGGCAGTTATAGTAGAAAATGGAAAGAAAGACGATAATACTTGGAACAAAGAAGACAATAATGGTATGTATTGTTGCATGAACTGTAGTATTAGTGCTTTTCTATTAGAGTAGATTCTAGGTAGTTTAACTTTAAAATAACGTAGGTCCCAAAAAATCTGTTGTGGCCAGCACAGTACCTTTCGGCATTTCCATTTTATGTCATCGAACCGTCGTTTTATAACAAAATATTACAGAACTTTACCCAAATATTGTTTTTTATTGTATTTAACATGTCTTCTGCACACATATAATTCTAATTATATCTATTTTGCATTGTATGAGGAAGTTTCTAAATGTCACAGATTCTTCCAATTCATTAACCAGATTGTCGGTATTTCTAATGGATATATGCATTTTACCTATAATTTCAAATATTTAATTAATAAAACAATAAGAAAAATTAAATATACTTCCCAGAATGTCACTAAAACTGTTGATTTTTGACACTGACATATGTCATTTACAAACTATGTTATAAACATTGGAATTTGTCAACTGGTTTCCTTAGTGCCTCAGCCTCTGCGATTAATTTACTCTATAAATTGTAGTGTCTTTATCTCTAAATCTATACAATATATAATAAAAATTTTAAGTGTATTAGATGGAGAATTTTATGTTCTTCAATATTTAATAAAAAAAACTCCCTTTAAGAAACTACTACTTCCGGTTGTTCAATTGTTACCAAAACCTTTTCAGCTCTTCCCAGGAATATCAGATTGAGGAAACTGCAGTTAAATATTATTTAAGTCTTATAGTTTTTGAGGAATCGTGTCTACAACATCCAGACATACACACACACATACACACACACACACAGACATCATTTTAAAAATGTTATAATCGGATTCTAGGGATCTTAAATCGTGCTTATTCAATAAAATCTGGATATGCGAATTTTAGCATGAATCCAATACCTCTCTTAGCGAGAGGTAAAAATAATAAAATGTACACTTTATAACGATTGAGCTAAAGAAAACATCTTTTTAATAATTTCTTTGCGAGATATTTGAAATTATTTCTAGGGCCACAGATGACGTCACACTATTTTTTACTCAAAATGATGTCAGGAATATGCTATTAATTTTTTTTACACTAGTCCTGATACACCCTGTATATTTTTACCTCTCGCTAAGAGAGGTATTGGAATCATGCTACAAATCGCATATCCAGATTTTAGTGGATAAGCACGTTTTAATGTCCCTATAATCCGATTATAACATTTTTACGACGATGTCCATATGTATGTGTGTGTGTGTGTGTGTGTATGGATGTTGGAACCACAGTTTCTCAAATATTATACGACTTAAAAAATATTTAACTGTAGTTTCCTCAATCTGACATTCCTGGGAAGAGCTGATTAGATTTTAGTAACAATTGAACAATCGGAATTAATAGTTTCTTTAAAAAAATCTTCTAAATATTATTTTTACCTCTCGCTAAGAGAGGTATTGGATTCATGCTAAAATTCGCATATTCAGATTTTATTGGATAAGCACGATTTAAGGTCCCTAGAATCCGATTATAACATTTTTAAAATGATGCCTGTGTGTGTGTGTGTGGATGTGTGTATGTCTGGATGTTGTAGACACGATTCCTCAAAAACTATAAGACTTAAAAAATATTTAACTGCAGTTTCCTTAATCTGACATTCCTGGGAAGAGCTGAAAAGGTTTTGGCAACAATTGAACAACCGGAAGTAGTAGTTTCTTAGAAAAATTCTTCTAAATATAATTTTTTGGGAGTTTTTTTTATTAAATATTGAAGAACATAAAATTCTCCATCTAATACACTTAAAATTTTTATTATATCTTGTATAGATTTAGAGATAAAGACACTATAATTTATAGAGTAAACTAATCGCAGAGGCCAAGGCACCAAGGAAACCAGTTGACAAAGTCCAATGTTTATAACATGACACATGTCATTGTCAAATATCAACAGTTTTAGTGACATTCTGATAGCTTTTTCTGGGAAGTATATTTAACTTTTCTTATTGTTTTATTAATTAAATATTTGAAATTATAGGTAAAATTGTGGTTAAATGCATATATCCATCAGAAATACCGCCAATCTGGTTAATGAATTGGAAGAATCTGTGACGTTTAGAAACTTCCTCATACAATGAAAAATAGATATAATTAGAATTATATGTGTACAGAAGACATGTTAAATACAATAAAAAACAATATTCGAGTAAAGTTCTGTAATTTTTTGACGGTTCGAAAGCGAAGTGCAATACAATACTTATGTATATATCCTAATATGGAAATGGCGAGAGGTTTTGTGCTGGCCACAACAGATTTTTTTATCTTGTACTGGCCACAACAGATATTTTATTACAAAAAAATTGTTGAATTTTATGCTAACATGGGACATACGTTATATATGAAATTTTCATCCCACCTACTAACAAATTAATAACTTAGTTTAAGTTTTCTTAACACTTGAATTTCACTCGAACTGTATATTCTATCTTCGTTCTTCGGCATGAAACCTAACGTAAAATCTATATGTAGTTTAACAAAGCAATTGACGCTTAAAACATTTAAAAAAAAACCATCAACAGAAAATATTTTACAGATAAAAAATTGGTATTACAAAAAGGTTTAGTAGTCCGTATAGGCAAAGAAGACTCAAACCACACTGTGTGCTCAAAAACCACAACCAATAATACCACTACAACAACAAAAATCACCATAGACATGTCTGCACCTAGCGAGAAAAAATATGTCCCTATTAAACTCCCTAGAGCAAATCTTCACAGTTTAAAATCGACATACTTAATAATGAATACTTTTGCGAATAATAAAAACGTGGTTAAAACTTCTGCTGAAAAAATACCAGACCAACTTGAAGCACTGAAAAAACTCTATGAAGAAGATAGTGACAATTCACTAGCTGATGAAGAAGTCAGGTCTTATATGTCGAATGTGGAGGACAGCGACCTGAAATCCACTGAAGATGACGTCAGTTCTGTCGTTTCAGGAAGCTGGAGTAAAATGAAAGCCTTCAGGAATATTCAGCAACATTTAATCAACATTAAAGACACGAATAAACAAAAAGAAAAAGAAATGTTCCAGAATATTTTAAACAGAAGTAATTATAAAAAAGGTATATTACAGTTCGAGTGAAATTCTTGTTTTAACTGTTAACAATAGAGTAAAGTTTTTTTTTGAAAAGTTTACGGCCTAGGGAGCCCAATCTGGCCAATACGCAGGATGGGAAAAATATTTATTTCCTCGCAATTTTTTAAGTCGTCGAGTTAATATCGTAAAATATAAACGCTCAATTATTAAAGTTTACTATTTGCAATATTGCCATCTATGTGTTAGGCCGCAAACTAATCAAACAACATTCGTAAAACATATAGTAATTTTTTTCTAAAAATGGCATTCCAATATGATCAATATACATATATAAATACTCTAAAACTGCGTAAACTTACGTAACATTCTCTTTACAATCAAATACTATTACTACCAAGTTCATATTTCTACCCATTTTTGAATTATTGTCCCAAAAGTCAATATACCCCACATTTATCTATTTAGAATCTATATCTATATTGTCTTTCCATAGACAAACGGGCCTTACAAACTCTGTATAATCTACGTTAGATAACAATTTTAATACAGATATGTCATTAGCGCAATGTCTATAATTATATTCAGGATGAACGTTTATTTCAGCCACCTGAAACGAAATAAATATATTTCAGACTTTTAAGAATAATTTCTGAAAGTTTCAGACAGTTCTGAATAAATTTGTTTACTAATTTTCTAAATCATAGGATTTTCTGTCCAATACATTGAACATTTTTATTATATCTTCTATACATTTAGAGATAGAGACTCATAAATGTATAAAATAATCTGTTACAATCAAATAATGTTACTACCAATTTTATATCTCTACCCATTTTTGAATTATTGCCCCAAAAGTCAATATACCCCACATGTAGATAAAAACATTAAAATTTTCAAAAATCTGATTTGTATGTATCTAGATAGTTCTCAATGCGCTGATTCCAAATTTTGAAACCGCAGGTCGATATCTCTTTTCGTTCTCGAGATATTTAGATTCAAAGTTTTGCTCAAAACTGCCCATTTTTGGCCAGTAACCCAAAAATGGGTCAAGATATGATTTTGGCGACAACACCATTCGATTCTACGGGCAAAATTACATAAGTACGCCAATTTTCATAATTTTTTAACACCGCATACAATCTCTAAAGCAAAATAACTGAAAATGGCCAAAAATCGAAAAAATCCTAAGGGGTACCCCTTACGATTTTTTCAGATTTTGGCCATTTTCAAACTTTTATTCATAAAAATTGAACCGGTTGGGCGAAAATTATGAAAATTGATACACTTATGTATTTTTGTCCGTAGAATCGATTGGTGTTGTCGCCAAATTCATATCTCGGCCCATTTTTGGGTTACTGGCCAAAAATGGGCAGATTTGAGCAAAACTTTGAATCTAAATATCTCGAGAACGAAAAGAGATATCGACCTGCGGTTTCAAAATTTGGAATCAGCGCATTGAGAAGTATCTAGATACATACAAATCAGATTTTTAAAAATTTTGAAGTTTTTATCTAAATGTGGGGTATATTGACTTTTGGGGCAATAATTCAAAAATGGGTAGAGATATAAAATTGGTAGTAACATTATTTGATTGTAAAGAGAATGTTACGTAAGTGTACATATTTTTAGAGTATTTGAACAACTGTTTGAATTTTTTGGAATAAAAGTATTGAAATAAAAATGGATAAATGTTATAAAAAAGTTCTTCACACAGTTCTTCCTCTCTCAAGTCTTTTAATAATTAAAGAACAAAAAAATATAAATGTTACTTTGGCTCATTAGTTCAGATGCAACCTATATAGCTCAAGTTACGACATACGGCAACAAATGTAGCTAAAAACATCTGTGATGCCTTTCTTCATACTTTGGAACCACTAATCATAGTGGAATGCCATTTTTAGAAAAAAATCACTATGTATTTATTTATTTTTTTTTTATTTCAGATTCGCTTATAACTTCTCGCTATGACAAAAATATTAGCTCTGAAGCAAAAGTTACATCAGTATCTTTGCGCTGTACCGATAAATCTAGTAACTCTTCTTTAGATTCCCCAAAATCTAATCGTAAATCTTTTGCACACAATAAAAAACTTAGTTATCTTTCTTCGCCTTCATTAGTGGGTAGTTCGATTCAAAAATCACAAAAAACCGACTTTGTGATTAAAAATAAATTTATATCTGACAAAAGTGCGTTTAGTAAAGTTAAAAATCGTAGTAGTAATAAACCAGATATATTACAATTTAATAATATCGATAATAGAGAATACGAAAACGTTTCTGTGATAAAAAATACACCGATTTACGAAAATATAGATGAAGTAATTACAAATTTACAACAAATGGAAAAGGAGTCAGTAATGTTACAAGAACTTACAAAAGCTGCTGACCAAATCTTACAAGCTGTAAACGGTTACACGGACGATGATTCCACTAAAGTTACATCAAGCGACGACGACAAAAAACACCGTTTAAATCTCAAAAAAAATCAAAACCTATCAACAATTTCAGAAACAAAATCTTGGAAACAATCTTCCCAAACAAAAATATCAACTTCTAAACCCCGCAAGAACAAAAACTCATCAACATCTTCCATTGAAAGCCTGCGTGAAACCAAACCGGCACCTCCTGTAAGAATGAATAGGGCTGTTAAATTAAACGAAGCGAAGAAAAAAATAACGAACACTAATGCGGAAGTTAGTAAACAGACTAAACAAAGGCGTTTACAGAGGGCCAGTAGTCGAGAGGCCTTGTTGCAAAGTCATGGCAGTTCGTCAGAAGATATAGCCCAAAATGAAGTAATAAGAAAACCGAGATTAGTACGAAGAACGAAAACAAATAGTGGAAATGTTCAAGAAGATGTTAAGAAAACTGGGGCGAGAAGAACGCAGTCTGAAAGGTGAGAAAATGCGTCAAATACTTTTGGTTAAATAATAGGGGATTCCAGCTCAATCGAATTAAAAGAAAATAGTAAAAAAATTAAATAGTATAATTAAAATATTTCGGAAATAAGGAGTTTTTTGTTATAGCGCTTCGACACGAATATGAATTCAATATATAATATTTTGATTGGCGACCGAAATACTGCCTATACATGCATAACAAATAGCGTGTTAGGAGGTGGGGGTTACGACCAATGGAAGTTAAGAAATTCAAATTCGAAAGGAGGGGCTAACATTCCTGCAGTTTTCAAACAGTTTTTATTTTAACATAAATTTCTCGCATTAAACTTAATAATTTAAATACACCTGTAATTATAATAGCTATTTGTGTATTAAGAGCGCAAAATGGCATTCTCTCGAAATCGACAATGTCCATTTGCGCTCGAAACACACACAAGATTTTTTTCTACAGTCGCCACAATGGGGTCCTCCACCATAACAAAAAATAATAAAATGTACACTTTATACTTACAGTACTGCTCAATAAATAACGATTGGCTAATACAAAAGATATGGTTTAAACTTAAAAAGGCTTTTAAATGATAATATCGTTACATTAGCCATCTATTCCATAAAAAAAAACAAAATTAGAGTGTGGAAGCAAGGATTTGTGATGATTTGATGAGTTTTTGTAGCAAAATGTGTAGTTAGTTGTCACGCCTGTCACACTGAAAAAATTAACAAATATTTCAAGGAATTTGTGATTATATAGACATGTATATGCATTGACTGACTTCTCGCAATTGTTTAAGTAACGAAATAACTAATAGCTTTATTGTAATCAAAATAAATAGTTAACTAGAGATCAGATGTCAGTACGACTCGCAACTATTCTACCGCCATCTGTGTACAATCATTCCTATTACTAAACATCTGTTCACACAATTTATTTTATATTTAATTTTATTTATCGTTATTTTCCATTCTTCTTGAGTTTTTATTCAATCTAATCTAAGCATTTTATACTTTCGTTTTTGTAAATGAATGCCCTATTTCATTTTCACAGTAGTGTGGCATTTTGTTAGGTTATGTTAAATACCGACAGAACATATGTCAAATTGACTTGTGAACGTGATAAATGTGTAATTACAGTGCCATTAGTTCCTAACTAAACATTTTCATTAAGAATGTAGACAAGTGAAATTTCTCAACATTGTATACTTAGAAATTTGGACAGCGAGCGTTTTTTCTACTTTGTCGCGCATGAGCGGCAACGTGACATTTTGCGTTGACAAAGGAGAGCGCAAATGGCTACTTTCTATAGTGACTGTAGAAAAAGTATGTAGACTTATACAGTGTTATAATATTCATTTATTTTATGTAAATATAACTTAAAATAGTATATATTTCAAGAACATTTAGGTCCATGATGAAAACAGTTTGATATAAAAACACATAAATGTGACGTCACGTCAATCTTTTCAAAATTCGGGAGACCATAACTCGCTTATTAATAGGAATTTTTTCACCGGATTTTCATCAATAGTCGTAGTTTTCCTAATATTTTCAGATGAAATTATAAAAAAAAAATGGTGGAATCCCTCATTATCACTTATATCACTAGTTGCTAAGTAACAAACACTTTTTTGACAGATAATTAAAGATTAATTGTTTTAATTTGAAAATGTCGTTTTCACGGTATGACAGTGAAAATAACGATCTAATTAATAAAATACATACTCACACAATAAAACAGTCTATTATAAATAACAATATTTTTTATTAACATGGTTAATATATACAGGGTGTAACACGTACACCGACCACCGCCATTATTACCTTTATTATTATAGTTACAAAAAAATACTATAGAACAAAGTTGTAGGGGACCAAAGGGGACATTCTTTCAGAGAAGAAATTTTTTTTTTAAATCAGTGGTTCTCAAGTTACAACACAAAGTTATATTTTTTCAAATGAGATTCTACATATTTTTTATGCCTATTCGATAGCATATTTTTTTCTGAATTCAACCATGTATTAGTTTTATATCCTTACATAATAAAAATATTGAAAAAAATGCGATTGAAATTTTAATAGATTTTTATTTTTAATATTATTGTACAGTAGGTCATGGATGAGAAACAAGAGTGATAAATTTAAATTGAAAATTAATAATTGTTAATTACTCCTTATAAATAATGTTCTATTTGATTTCCATTATTTTCTAAGCATAATTCTATTCTATTTAAAACAGAAGAAGTAGCTTTTATTACAGTTTCTGGTGTCAAAGCAGCGCAAGCTTCTCTAACTCTGTCCATCAAATTTTGTTTCGTTGTCACTGGTTTTGAATATACTCTATCTTTAAGATATCCCCATAAAAAAAATCGAGGGGTGTCAAGTCCGGGGAACGAGCGGGCCATTTGTATATATATATATATATGGGGTCCCGTGGCCGCGTGCCTGAGTGTCTGGTCGCGAACCTGGGGAACCGGGTTCGATCCCGACCGACGCCAAATATTTCGAATTTTAAATGGCACAAAAGTAACCCCTGTGGTGCATTCTCCACGCCAGCAATGAGTGCCCGTGAGGTGACGCCTGGTAAGCGCCCGCACGGTACAAATATGTCATCATCATTACTAATATCTGCGATAAAGCAGATTGTGACACACTCAGAAATGGGCAATATGCCGTGATGATATATTTATATATATATTTTAGGGAACCCCAACCCGCCGTTCAAGAGATCCGTCACAAAACCGCCGTTTCCACCATCCGATCAACTGCCGAGAAGAACGCCCAGAAGGCGAGAGAACGTACGTTAGTAAAACCTACAGTTAGAGGTGATTTCCAGCACAATACCTCTCGTTCGTTTCCTTAATGTTGGGTGTTGTTTCAGGTGCAGCTAGCAGTGCCCGTGATGTGCCTAAGTATGTACAAGACCAGTGTCCGTGTCTCTGCTCATAACTCGTGAGTCCGGTACTCCTGTAGGCGGCCTGACTGTTTTTCATTAACTTTAACGCTCTATTTTTGTTTAACGTGCCGTAGCAGTAGTACTAGACTCATACGAAAATGCTCACTCACTTTTATTAACATAATAAAAAATAGTATTTCCATCTCCAATGTCACATATTATTAATATTTCTAGTAATTTTAGAAAGTTTGCTAACAAAACAAATTGAAAGCCTATATTGAAAATCTGTTGTGGCCAGCACAAGACCTCTCGCCATTTCCATAAATAAATAAAAATAAATATATCTTCACGGCATATTACCCATTTCTGGGTGTGCCAATCTGCTTTATCTCAGATATCGCCATTAAACTTAAAACATGTCATTTCCATATTAGGCTATATAAGTATTGTATTGCACTTCGCTTTCGAACCGTCGTTTTATAACAAAATCTTCCAGAACATTACCCAAATATTGTTTTTTATTACATTTAACATGTCTTCTGCACACATATAATTCTAATTATATCTATTTTTCATTGTATGAGGAAGTTTCTAAATGTCAAAGAATGTTCCATTTCATTAACCAGATGGGCGGTATTTCTGATGGATTTATGCATTTTACCACAATTTTACCTATAATTTCAAATATTTAATTAATAAAACAATAAGAAAAGTTAAATATACTTCCCAGAAAAAGCTATCAGAATGTCACTAAAACTGTTGATATTTAACAATGACATGTGTCATGTTATAAACATTGGAATTTGTCAACTGGTTTCCTTAGTGCCTTGGCCTCTGCGATTAGTTTACTCTATAAATAATAGTGTCTTTATCTCTAAATCTATACAAGATATAATAAAATTTTTAAGTGTATTAGATGGAGAATTTTATGTTCTTCAATATTTAATAAAAAAAACTCCCAAAAAATTATATTTAGAAGATTTTTTCTAAGAAACTACTACTTCCGGTTGTTCAATTGTTACCAAAACCTTTTCAGCTCTTCCCAGGAATGTCCGATTGAGGAAACTGCAGTTAAATATTTTTTAAGTCTTATAGTTTTTGAGGAATCGTGACTACAACATCCAGACATACATACATACATACACACACACACACACACACACACACACACACACACACACATACATCCACACACACACACACACAGACATCATTTTAAAAATGTTATAATCGGATTGTAGGGACCTTAAATCGTGCTTATTCAATAAAATCTGGATATGCGAATTTTAGCATGAATCCAATACCTCTCTTAGCGAGAGGTAAAAAAATCTGAAGAGGCCAACACATTACCTGCCGCCATTTCTATGTATTTGTACAAAACATATACCGAAAGTTTCTTGGAAAAGATTCTATACCGGATATCCGGAAATCCGTAATATAGGGAATATAATATTATTTTTACCTCTCGCTAAGAGAGGTATTGAAATTATGCTAAAATTCGCATATCCAGATTTTAGTGAATAAGCACGATTTAAGGTCCCTACAATCCGATTATAACATTTTTAAAATGATGTCTCTGTGTGTGTGTGTGTGTGTGTGTGTGTGTGTGTGTGTGTGTGTGTGTGTGTGTGTGTGTGTATGTATGTATGTTGGAACAACGGTTTCTCAAATACTATAAGACTTAAAAAATATTTAACTGCAATTTCCTCAATCTGACATTCCTGGGAAGAGCCGATTAGATTTTGGTAACAATTGGACAACCGGAAGTAATAGTTTTTTTAAAAAAATCTTCTAAATATTATTTTTTGAAAATTTCTGTTATTACTATTATTGAAGAACATAAAATTCTACATCTAATACACTTAAAATTTTTATTATATCTTGTATAGATTTAGAGATAAAGGCACTGTAATATATAGAATAATCTAATCGCAGAGGCTAAGACACTAAGGAAATCAGTTGACAAATTTAAATGTTTATAACAGTTTGTAAATGATATATGTCAGTGTCCAAAAATCAACAGTTTTAGTGACATTCTGATAGTTTTTTCTGGGAAGTACATTTAATCTTTCTTATTGTTTTATTAATTAAATATTTGAAATTGTAGGTAAAATGCATATATTCATCAGAAATACCGCCAATCTGGTTAATGAATTGGAAGAATCTCTGAAATTTAGGAATTTCCTCATTCAATGAAAAATAGTTATAATTAGAATTATATGTGTGCAGAAGACATATTAAATACAATACAAAACAATATTTGGGTAAAGTTTTGTAATACACACACACACACACACACACACACACAAACATCTTTGTAAAAATGTTATAATCAAATTCTAGGGACCTTAAAACGTGCTTATCCCATATACCTATTAACTAATATATTGCGAATCCTTTGCTTTTCTTGAAGGAAACACTGTGAAATGGAAATATCATTTCTGCATAAGTCTATCTCACACAAACACCCAACCGCGAATTATGCGCATGCTTGGAAACCGCGACTGCTATTGGCTAACGACGAAATCATGATCACTTTTTGCGAATCACAGAGTTCTGTTTATTAACGATTAGCGCGAGAAATTTTTAATTTAAATTTGAGAAATTAAACAATGTACCTACTATTTATTTTGTATGTAAATTCTTGAATATAAATATTAGTAATAATAAAAAACATTGACATATTCTAGTGATCTAGTGCTAAATTTGAATTAAATAATTTACTTTGTTGTACTGTAAAAATAATAGGAATACAATCTGGCCAGGATTAATTTATTTAGGTGACAATAAATTACTGTATGAAACACAAAGCAAATGCTTTCGAAGTGCAACTACAAACAGAAATGAAATCAACGTCAAAGTTAAACTATGTGCTCGCTGCATCACCAGGGCAGCGTTTCAAAACCAAGAATACCGAATTTTGGCGTAGAGTATGATGTGTTGTGTTTTGGAACGAATGAGAGTTTTGTTGAAGTACAAAATTGAAACTAAATTAAAAATAATTTTATAAAACTAACAAAACTACTTATAATTACAACATTAATGTCAAGCCCGTAATAAAAGCGCTTTTATGGAGCACTCTCCTCAATATAATGTGAAAGTACGCTCCATAAAATCGCTTTTATTATAAAAGTATGCTCGTAATACACGCCAACGTATTTACTTATGTTTATTTTCAACCAAAAGCATGTTTTCTTCCTCAAGAAGGCAAATTACTTTCATATGTTGAGAATCGTGAGCATCTACGTTTGAAAATATTATGGAGTAATTTCTATACCCTCCTCGTTAGTAGAGTAAATAGAACATCACTTTGGTGTAAACTCTGGCTGTTTTGGAACAGGTTGAGTAAACTCTGAGAGTACGGTTATTAGTTTTGAGACGACTTTGAATAATTTCGTACTCTAAGAGTAGGATTTTGGAACGCAGCCCAGCCAGCGACGCTGTCAGCGTTAGCCAATAGTAGTCAAGATTTCCGAGCATGCGCATAATTGCCGGTGGGTGTTTGTGAGAGATAGACTTATGCAGAAAAGATATTTCCATTTCACAGTGTTTCTTTCACCTACTCTTATGGGAAAGATACGAGCATTAGCAATATATTAGTTAATAGGTATATGACAAAACCTATACCGAAAGTTCCTTGGTAAAGATTCTATACCGGATATCCGGAAATCCGTAATATAAAGAACATAATGTTATTCTAGATATGCGAATTTTAGCGAGAGGTAAAAATGTATTTGTTTACATTAATATTTAAACAAGTACGGTTTACACTATAGCTTTCCAGCGAAGATTTCAAAGAGTATAAAGTTTGGTTTAAGCTTGAAAATAATGGACTGTTAGGAGTGGAATTTTTATCTTAGTGAGTGAGTTCTTTGTAGTTAAAATCTCAATTAATTCAGTAGTTTGTTTATTAACCTAATAACTACAAATCAAATTTATAAAATTCTAAGTGTTTTTCTGTTATAGGCCCAAACGATACGTGAAACAAGTGATCACAAAATACTGACTCATCATTCGACTGTTTGATTTAGTTGTAAGTTCCTACGCGATTACATATAACAAATAATTTATATTTGAAGTGATATACTTTCATAGCTAATGCGCCGACCACACAAAAATTATTTATTAGCTTAAATAACAAGTTTAAATTGATTAAATTATTTACTAGTGTATTTTTAGTGCCAGGTTAATATTATTCAAATGTGGTATCATAAGCTTTTGATATTTTTCTAAGTAAATTATAAGTAACAAAGTAATGTTTTGTGATTTTTTATTTGCTTTACTCGAGGTATTGTGATGTAATAATAAATAAAATTAACATTTTTTATTTGCCTTACTTTTATATTGAACTTTGAACAATCTTTATCAGCCCGATTCACAAAAAAGTTTAAGCTAATCCTCATTTTTTGATTAGTGAATTCTATTCTATTCCGGTATTTAAAATTTAATTTTCATGATATTATCAATAAAGGAAGATACTAGGAATAGATCAGACTATATTTTAAGTTATAAACTGTCAAGATTAGAGTAGAATTCGCTAATCCAAAAATGAGGATTATCTTAAACTTTTTTGTGAATCGGGCTGTTTGTGTTTTAGGAACAACTTTATGAAAATATGTATAGGTAAGTACAAATGAGCTATATTTATCAAAAAAAATATTGATTTTTTTGCTTTTATAGCTAAAGAAAAATTGTGTAAATATATAAATCAACCTTTATAATTCAGCGCCATCTATTGAGATAATTATATTACACACATATTTCAAACTACAATAAAATGTCAATACATAATTTTGCATATTCTGCATAAATTTCAATAAGTTTTATACATCAAAACAAATATTTTTATTAAATAAAAAACATTTTAAACATATTGGTAGACCTAGGAAGTCGACACCTCGATTTTTGGAATCTACGGGTTGAGTTGCATATATACCCAAAATTTGGTTGTGAAATTTTTATAAGTACAGCCCTGGCGAATTTTTAAAAGTTATTGAATAATAGTAAAAAAAATCATTTCCGGCTAAACGGTTCACTTAAAAACAAAATTTATTTGAAAAAAGTTTCTCAAAATTAAATTCTAGGGGGGGTTAGTTTGAAACTTTTTTTAAAATTCTCACATTTTTGAAAACAGGATCTTTGAGTCATTTTAATTTAAAAGAAAATTTTTGGAAAAAAACTTTTTTGTTTATTATTATTAATTAACCAAATTTTGGGTACATATATAACTCGAGCCGTAGATTCCAAAAATCGATAAGCCAATTTTCTAACACCACCCATTTTTGGGTAAGGAGCAGTCACCCCAAAAATTGGTAGACCAATGAAGTCGACACCTCGATTTTTGGAATCTACGGGTTGAGTTACATATATACCCAAAATTTGGTTGTGAAAGTTTTATAAGTACAGCCCTGGCGAATTTTTAAAAGTTATTGATTAATTATAAAAAAATCATTTCCGGCTAAACGGTTCACTTAAGAACGTAATTTATTTGAAAAAAGTTTCACAAAATTAAATTCTAGGGGGGGTTAGCTTGAAACTTTTTTAAAAATTCTCACATTTTTGAAAACAGGATCTTTGAGTCATTTTAATTTTAAAGAAAATTTTTGAAAAAAAACTTTTTTGTTTATTATTATTAATTTACCAAATTTTGGGTACATATATAACTCGAGCCGTAGATTTCAAAAATCGATAAGCCAATTTTCTAACACCACCCATTTTTGGGTAAGGAGCAGTCACCCCAAAAATTGGTAGACCTACGAAGTCGACACCTCGATTTTTGGAATCTACGGGTTGAGTTGCATATATACCCAAAATTTGGTTATGAAATTTTTATAAGTATAGCCCTGGCGAATTTTTAAAAGTTATTGCATAATTGTAAAAAAATCATTTCCGGCTAAACGGTTCGCTTAAGAACAAAATTTATTTGAAAAAAGTTTCTCAAAATTTAATTCTAGGGGGGGTTAGTTTGAAACTTTTTTTAAAATTCCCAAATTTTTGAAAACAGGATCTTTGAGTCATTTTAATTTAAAAGAAAATTTTTGAAAAAAAACTTTTTTGTTTATTATTATTAATTAACCAAATTTTGGGTACATATATAACTCGAACCGTAGATTCCAAAAATCGATAAGCCAATTTTCTAACGCCACCCATTTTTGGGTAACGAGCAGTCACCCCAAAAATTGGTAGACCTACGAAGTCGACACCTCGATTTTTGGAATCTACGGGTTGAGTTGCATATATACCCAAAATTTGGTTATGAAATTTTTATAAGTACAGCTCTGGCGAATTTTTAAAAGTTATTGCATAATTGTAAAAAAATCATTTCCGGCTAAACGGTTCGCTTAAGAACAAAATTTATTTGAAAAAAGTTTCTCAAAATTAAATGCTAGGGGGGGTTAGTTTGAAACTTTTTTTAAAATTCCCACATTTTTGAAAACAGGATCTTTGAGTCATTTTAATTTAGAAGAAAATTTTTGAAAAAAAACTTTTTTGTTTATTATTATTAATTTACCAAATTTTGGGTTCATATATAACTCGAGCCGTAGATTTCAAAAATCGATAAGTCAATTTTCTAACGCTACCCATTTTTGGGTAAGGAGCAGTCACCCCAAAAAATGATAGACCTACGAAGTCGACACCTCGATTATTGGAATCTTCGGGTTGAGTTACATATATACCCAAAATTTGGTTGTGAAATTTTTCTAAGTACAGCCCTGGCAAATTTTTAAATATTATTGCATAATTGTAATAAAAATTATTTCCGGCTAAACGATTCACTTAAGAACAAAATTTATTTGAAAAAAGTTTCTCAGAATTAAATTCTAGGGGGGGTTAGTTTGAAACTTTTTTTAATATTCGCACATTTTTGAAAACAGGATCTTGGAGTCATTTTAATTTAAAAGAAAATTTTTCAAAAAAAACTATTTTGTTTATTATTATTAATTAACCAAATTTTGGGTACATATATAACTCGAGTCGTAGATTCCAAAAATCGATAAGCCAATTTTCTAACGCCACCCATTTTTGGGTAAGGAGCAGTCGCCCCAAAAATTGGTACACCTGCGAAGTCGATATCTCGATTTTTGGAATCTACGGATTGAGTTGTATATATACCCAAAATTTGGTTGTGAAATTTTTATAAGTACAGCCCTGGCGAATTTTTAAAAGTTATTGCATAATTGTAAAAACATCATTTCCGGCTAAACGGTTTGCTTAAGAATAAAATTTATTTGAAAAAAGTGTCTCAAAATTAAATTCTAGGGGGGGTTAGTTTGAAACTTTTTTTAAAATTCTCACATTTTTGAAAACAGGATCTTTGAGTCATTTTAATTTAAAAGAAAATTTTTGAAAAAAAACTTTTTTGTTTATTATTATTAATTAACCAAATTTTGGGTACATATATAACTCGAGCCGTAGATTCCAAAAATCGATAAGCCAATTTTCTAACACCACCCATTTTTGGGTAAGGAGCAGTCACCCCAAAAATTGGTAGACCAATGAAGTCGACACCTCGATTTTTGGAATCTACGGGTTGAGTTACATATATACCCAAAATTTGGTTGTGAAAGTTTTATAAGTACAGCCCTGGCGAATTTTTAAAAGTTATTGATTAATTATAAAAAAATCATTTCCGGCTAAACGGTTCACTTAAGAACGTAATTTATTTGAAAAAAGTTTCACAAAATTAAATTCTAGGGGGGGTTAGCTTGAAACTTTTTTAAAAATTCTCACATTTTTGAAAACAGGATCTTTGAGTCATTTTAATTTTAAAGAAAATTTTTGAAAAAAAACTTTTTTGTTTATTATTATTAATTTACCAAATTTTGGGTACATATATAACTCGAGCCGTAGATTTCAAAAATCGATAAGCCAATTTTCTAACACCACCCATTTTTGGGTAAGGAGCAGTCACCCCAAAAATTGGTAGACCTACGAAGTCGACACCTCGATTTTTGGAATCTACGGGTTGAGTTGCATATATACCCAAAATTTGGTTATGAAATTTTTATAAGTACAGCTCTGGCGAATTTTTAAAAGTTATTGCATAATTGTAAAAAAATCATTTCCGGCTAAACGGTTCGCTTAAGAACAAAATTTATTTGAAAAAAGTTTCTCAAAATTAAATGCTAGGGGGGGTTAGTTTGAAACTTTTTTTAAAATTCCCACATTTTTGAAAACAGGATCTTTGAGTCATTTTAATTTAGAAGAAAATTTTTGAAAAAAAACTTTTTTGTTTATTATTATTAATTTACCAAATTTTGGGTACATATATAACTCGAGCCGTAGATTTCAAAAATCGATAAGCCAATTTTCTAACGCCACCCATTTTTGGGTAAGGAGCAGTCGCCCCAAAAATTGGTAGACCTAGGAAGTCGACACCTCGATTTTTGGAATCTACGGGTTGAGTTGCATATATACCCAAAATTTGGTTATGAAATTTTTATAAGTATAGCCCTGGCGAATTTTTAAAAGTTATTGCATAATTGTAAAAAAATCATTTCCGGCTAAACGGTTCGCTTAAGAACAAAATTTATTTGAAAAAAGTTTCTCAAAATTTAATTCTAGGGGGGGTTAGTTTGAAACTTTTTTTAAAATTCCCAAATTTTTGAAAACAGGATCTTTGAGTCATTTTAATTTAAAAGAAAATTTTTGAAAAAAAACTTTTTTGTTTATTATTATTAATTAACCAAATTTTGGGTACATATATAACTCGAACCGTAGATTCCAAAAATCGATAAGCCAATTTTCTAACGCCACCCATTTTTGGGTAACGAGCAGTCACCCCAAAAATTGGTAGACCTACGAAGTCGACACCTCGATTTTTGGAATCTACGGGTTGAGTTGCATATATACCCAAAATTTGGTTATGAAATTTTTATAAGTACAGCTCTGGCGAATTTTTAAAAGTTATTGCATAATTGTAAAAAAATCATTTCCGGCTAAACGGTTCGCTTAAGAACAAAATTTATTTGAAAAAAGTTTCTCAAAATTAAATGCTAGGGGGGGTTAGTTTGAAACTTTTTTTAAAATTCCCACATTTTTGAAAACAGGATCTTTGAGTCATTTTAATTTAGAAGAAAATTTTTGAAAAAAAACTTTTTTGTTTATTATTATTAATTTACCAAATTTTGGGTTCATATATAACTCGAGCCGTAGATTTCAAAAATCGATAAGTCAATTTTCTAACGCTACCCATTTTTGGGTAAGGAGCAGTCACCCCAAAAAATGATAGACCTACGAAGTCGACACCTCGATTATTGGAATCTTCGGGTTGAGTTACATATATACCCAAAATTTGGTTGTGAAATTTTTCTAAGTACAGCCCTGGCAAATTTTTAAATATTATTGCATAATTGTAATAAAAATTATTTCCGGCTAAACGATTCACTTAAGAACAAAATTTATTTGAAAAAAGTTTCTCAGAATTAAATTCTAGGGGGGGTTAGTTTGAAACTTTTTTTAATATTCGCACATTTTTGAAAACAGGATCTTGGAGTCATTTTAATTTAAAAGAAAATTTTTCAAAAAAAACTATTTTGTTTATTATTATTAATTAACCAAATTTTGGGTACATATATAACTCGAGTCGTAGATTCCAAAAATCGATAAGCCAATTTTCTAACGCCACCCATTTTTGGGTAAGGAGCAGTCGCCCCAAAAATTGGTACACCTACGAAGTCGATATCTCGATTTTTGGAATCTACGGATTGAGTTGTATATATACCCAAAATTTGGTTGTGAAATTTTTGTAAGTACAGCCCTGGCGAATTTTTAAATGTAATTGCATAATTGTAATAAAAATCTTTTCCGGCTAAACGATTCACTTAAGAACAAAATTTATTTGAAAAAAGTTTCTCAGAATTAAATTCTAGGGGAGGTTAGTTTGAAACTTTTTTTAAAATTCTCACATTTTTGAAAACAGAATCTTTGAGTCATTTTAATTTAAAAGAAAATTTTTGAAAAAAATCTTTTTTGTTTATTATTATTAATTAACCAAATTTTGGGTACATATATAACTCGAGCCATAGATTTCAAAAATAGATAAGCCAATTTTCTAACGCCACCCATTTTTGGGTAAGGAGCAGTCACCCCAAAAAATGATAGACCTACGAAGTCGACACCTCGATTTTTGGAATCTACGGGTTGAGTTGCATATATACCCAAAATTTGGTTGTGAAATTTTTGTAAGTACAGCCCTGGCGAATTTTTAAAAGTTATTGCATAATTGTAATAAAAATCATTTCCGGCTAAACGGTTCACTTAAGAACAAAATTTATTTGAAAAAAATTTCTCAAAATTAAATTCTAGGGGGGGTTAGTTTCAAACTTTTTTTAAAATTCCCACATTTTTGAAAACAGGAACTATGAGTCATTTTAATTTAAAAGAAAATTTTTGAAAAAAAACTTTTTTGTTTATTATTATTAATTAACCAAATTTTGGGTACATATATAACTCGAGCCATAGATTTCGAAAAACGATAAGCCAATTTTCTAACGCTACCCATTTTTGGGTAAGGAGCAGTCACCCCAAAAATTGGTATACCTACGAAGTCGACATCTCGATATTTGGAATCTACGGATTGAGTTGTATATATACCCAAAATTTTGTTGTGAAATTTTTGTAAGTACAGCCCTGGCGAATTTTTAAAAGTTATTGATTAATTATAAAAAAATTAATTTCAGGCTAAACGGTTCACTTGAGAACAATATGTATTTGAAAAAAGTTTCTTAGAATTAAATTCTAGGGAGGGTTAGTTTGAAACTTTTTTTAAAATTCCCACATTTTTGAAAATAGGATCTTGGAGTCATTTTACTTTAAAGATTTATAGGCGCAATATTAATTTTATTTATTTTGTACCACCGGTTTATTTTCACTGTGCATAGTTGTACCGAAAACAATATTCTTCCTGTAATATTAGCCAAAATTATTTCATTTATTTTTTTGGAAATATTTTGGTTATATGCGTAATATTACTATTTATTTCGTACGCAACCGCAAACCGTATTTTTACCGTAATATTGGGTAGTTAACTATAGATATCTTATAGAGGCCGACACATACATATAAATATATAAATGAAACAGTAACACCTGAAATCCTCAAAAGATTATCTATAATTTCTTATAAATTATAGATATCTATCTCGAGAGGCCAACATATAAATAAAACAATAACACCTGAAATCCTTTAAAGGTAGTCTATTATCTATAATTACAAACTATAGAATAGTGCTGTTGCAAGAATTTTTATATGCCTTCTAAGCACTAAATTTTAAAAAATATTGTTCTCTAAATCTAAAATATGCTAAATCAATGATTAACTAATTATTGAAATTTGTGTAATATTTTGAAAAAGTCAGTTGATTTGAAACAGGATGTAACATCAAAGTTCATACAGCTATATATGTAATAAACTATCGCAATTATTTACGAAATTAATAACAAATTATTATTTTTTTATTACTAGGAAAAATTGGTATAAATTTTCATTTAAAATACTTTGTGAAAAGTGTGAATTTTAGACACCTGATAAGGCCAACATATAAATAATACAATAACACCTGAAATCCTCCTAAGATGATCTGTTCTCTATAATATCTAATTATAGAATTATAGACACCTTAAGAGGCCGACATATAAATAATACAGTAACACCTGAAATCCTCCTAAGGTGATCTGTTCTCTATAATATCTAATTATAGACACCTTAAGAGGCCGACATATCTAAACAACACCTGAAATCCTCTAAAGATATCTTTATTTTTTCATGGATCCTCCACTATTGTTTTATTATACTTAATCTAAATTGAGAGCGATCTTTAGCTCTAAAAAGTCTTATGCCCAGTTGCACCACTAACATTTAAAATTTAAACTTGGTCAGTCAATTCAATTTTACACTGTAAAAATATTCAACAAGTATTAACATCAATTTATTTGGCTAACTGAATAAAACGAAGTTTAACTTTTAACTGTCGATGGTGCAACTGGGCATTAATTGTTATTCATTAGGCCGTATTAATTTTTTAATATTGTATGACGTAGATGATAAGCTCATTTTCCCCTACGTTTGGTTGCCACTGGCAGCCTATCTCATTCAACATTTCTTTCACTTTTATGCGAACGCACGTGGTTTTTATCTGGCGTAGCACCATAGATTGAAACAAGTATTTAATTAGCTTGTAATATTTAATAACTACTAACTTTTTTAAAGATTAATAGTTCCTATTATACAGTCCTTATCCCTACGTACATTCTCATAACGTTTTAAGGCCTATTTTTAATATAAATGACCCATGTTATAATTGTTTGTTACTATGATGGAGGACCCCATTTTTCAAACTGGATAATTATTAATTCAAACGAAAAACTAATAGGATAAGCAATAAATACTGTTATGAGTTCATTAATTGTTAACTACCCAATATTATATCACGTAATCGCGAACCAATTTTTCTTGTATTTTGGGCGCAAAGACTTCGAAAACCATGCCATTATTTTAATCTACTATTTTGTGATTGTGTTGTGTATTTTTTTATGTGTAGTGTAATTACATCGAAATAAGACAATTAATACACACTTATAAATAAAATAAGAGCTGAAATAAATAAATAATTAAACAAATAAATGGTAGACTCATTTCATATGTTATTTTTTTTATATAACATTTCATTTGGGGGAGGGGGGATTCTTCAAAATAGGGGGGTTCTTCAAAATAGAGGGGGTTCTTCAAAATAGGGGGGTTCTTCAAAATAGGGTGGATCGGTGGATGCTTCCTGTAAAAAAATAAAATTATTGTATTATATTATTCTGGGGGAGAAATATATTAATTTAACACCTTTGTTTGGGGACGCAGATATTTTCTTCATAATATATTTGCAGTACCTGAGTGGTTCTTCTATTTTCTATCTATAAACAAATATTTATTTTAGTATTTGATTATATTTTTTATATTTAAATTTGACATACTTTTCCATTCATCCTTAAGAGATGTTTTCTCAACGTCCGAGTGGTTTGGGGTGGTTTTGAAATGGTCTTCGGTCCATCTTGAATTCATACTGAAAAATAGCATTTGTGTGCGTGTGTGTGTGTTTATTTCTGTTTCTATATCAAATATTAATTTTTCATATTGTTTTTTTCAATAATATGGCATAATTTAATAAATATCATTTGTGTGTGTGTGTATGTATGTATGTATGTATGTATGTGTTTACTTATTTTTCTCTATTAAATATTATTTTTTTATATATTTTTGCAATATAATGGCATAATTTTCAAAGTCTATTCATTAATTTGCCTCACGTTAGGAGGACTTAAGTTTGCGTGACGTTAGCACGACTTCTAGGCGAGAACTTTTGATGAGCTGAAACTTTATAATAATGGGCCACCCCGTAGAAACTAGCGTCTAGGGGTGGCAAGGCGCAAAACACATACATAAATATAAATACAGTGCCGGTCCCGTACCCGTAAAGGCGCAACTTAAAACTAAATAAAGGGCCCAACAATTATTGTCAGGCGCAGTTGTCTTGTTCCATGTTAACCATCTATGTCATGAATTATCATGGACACCTTAAATATAGAGTGTTTCATGTAACAGTAAAAGGCTTCGGAGTATGAAAGCCTTGTACTGTTACATGAAACACCCTGTATACATCTAATGTACACAGATTGTAAAATCAGTGTTTATATAATACGCCCAGGCTTTTTCAAAATGACTAGACGAATTGTGAAATGAATATTTGGACATTTAGCTTGTAATTTATCTAAACATACCTTAACAATGCAACCCTTAACCTAGGATTATGTTAATTCGATCAATCATTTTGAAAGAGCCTATTATAAACTACCTAATACTTCTGTTTGAAAATTAAACCCTATAAATAGTAGACTTAACCAAACCTAATATTTGTACTATCATATTTACCCCTTCGGGAATCGAACCCAATAAGAGCAAATTTATTTATCCTGATTTCCTGAAACTCGCGAGAACGAAAAGCAAAATTCCGATTCATTGGATATTACCACCGACATAAAGTCGTACCCTAGTGCCAGCATAAATTAATATTCTGGCTCTAGGGCGGTAATACAAGAGCCCGCAAAAGCCTCGCGGGGCCATTTAATGCCTGCCGACGACCGATCGTAAAACACGGAATCGAAAAACTAACTTAAAACTAAGGCGAAACTAATTTGCAGGGCTTTGTCCCTAAACACTTATTCTAAGGTACGGGCACGGGTGCACTTCAAAAACAACAATATAAAGAAATGGGTGCCCCTTGTTTTACTCTGGATAATTTTAGGCACGCATCTGGTTTTTGAGCCGTTAATTAGCCATAATGATTAACTTTACAACTGTTGAAATTAATAAAATATAATCTATTAAATTATTTATTGTTCAATGTCCAATATTAAATATATTATACCTTTACACAACAATAAAATGAAATGTCGAAGTGATAGCTGTCAAATATACAATCAAAATTAATATTTTCTAGATTAAAAATAATTTTAATGTTATTAAAACAGTTATCTTTATTTATTTATATATTAATATTTGGGGAAAAATGGCTAGTAGTGAAATATTTCAATTAAAAATTAATAAATTATTAAAATGTTTATTGTTTGACGCTAAAAAGTTGTCATTAGTAATATTAAACATTGTTAATCGCTTTAGCCTCTTAACGGCTCTTTCACGGAGGGTAAATATGGGTAATTATCCAAAATATAACAAGGTTTTGCCTTCCAGCGGGTGTGAAATATATACCATAAATATTAAACAACAGATACTAACACAAAAATATCAATTGTTGATTTATTTATTAACAAAGCACCAAATTAATTGTTGTAAAACTACAAATATACTAAACAAGAATATTGATTAAATATTTCAATTGTTTAAAATGATTAAGTATTTAAACAAAATAAAGAATATTTATTGAAAATATAACGGTACTTTGCTATTTATGAAGACATTCAATTATTAAAATAATAACAATTATTTAATTGAACAAATAGGTATATATATTCACCGTAAAAATTCCAAACATCGTACGATTTTTGTCCAAAACATTCAAAAAACTTTAAAACTTACTTGTATTTGTACGATAGGAAATTTTTACAAGCATTCAAAATTCCTTAACCTAATTATATCTAACTTAACTGAAATTAAGAAATAAAAATTATTAATCCCGATGTCCTTTGGTCGCAGAGGGGCACCTTCAGCTTCAGGACTTCAGGCTCTGCGCGGCAGGCTAATCTAAAGTTCCCTACCTCTGAAAGACTACGAAAATAACTTAATACTAGCTGAAAGAGAGCTGAAAGAAAAGGTTAGCTGTGAAATAAATTTAATTAGGCTGTAAAACATGGGTTAGTAAATTTCTAAAACTAGTAGCTAACCATTGGGAGAGAAAAGTTACATTTTAGTAAATGTGCTGGAAGGCAAAATGGCTAACAAAATATTTTCTACCTTTTTTATGATGTAAACCTTTGGAAAAGTCCGGAATACTGCTCCAACTGCTGTGGGAAACTGCATACAAGGGATGAAATCCGCACCTGATGTTCTGGATCCGGCACATGGCACATTGTTGCACATTTGTCACTTATTGAACACTAATATTTTATAATTGTTCACTAACTGTCCACAAAACACTTTAATTATTAATATCTAAACACTTTTTGTTCACATTAGCGATAAAAACTTTAATTTGCATACCCAAATATATAAATTCCAATCAATATTTGTTAATTACTCACTATAACAATTGTTTTATTTAATATTTTATTGTAATTAATTAATAAAATAATTATTTTTGAGGAGCCATCCAACATACGTCCAAACTGTAAAACTACTGACTAACAACTGATTTTGAACAGATACTGACTGGTTTTACAAGTAATAAGATCTCGGATCAGACATACGTCGTTGACTGCATACACGCAACGAAAAAAGAAGTAACTGGATGACGCATGTCGTAGCGTACCAGACGAATATAAACAATTGAAAATCGGAAAATAGAGCCAAAATTAATTTTATTCTAAAAATCAATTAATATGCTAAAAAGATGTGCTATTTTTTGCTGATTCTAATGGTATATTTACTTTTGCGATAATATTTTTTTTAATAGGAGAAAATAGCCTCCAAACTTTCGAGGCTAGAATTTGACATTTCTACTTTTCAATAATGATTCTGAACGAATTAAAGCCCTATACACATGTTTTACACCCTAAAACGATGATAAATAATAATAAAAACATATTATGATAAGTTTTCAACCCCTATTTATTAATTTAATACCCTAAATCAACGAATTTCCATCTCGCAATGCTATTCAGGTTAGGAGGTATTTCGTTGATTATTCATTTCGTACACAATTTACGGCCCTTTTGGCATAATAAATCTAAAATGCAGTCCAAATGAATAAACTAGCCGCAGCCACAAACCCTAAAAACATATTTTAGGGTACGAAATTAAGACATAAATATTCTCGGTGTAAGACCGGTTATTAACAATTTCACTACTTTTCCCTCAATCTAAAGCCCTTTTGGCATACGAAACTTAAAATAGACATCATTCCAAACAATCCACCCAGGTCACAGCCCATAAAACCCAGTTTTGGGTTCATGAGATAAATGAAACATTTGTACTACCGGATGAAACCACAACACAACAGACAGACTGTCAAAGTGGTTATTTATGTAACCAAACCAGAATTTTTGGTATGGAAATCAAAATAGGCATCATTTCGAACATCTGTACCCATTTTTAGGGTAATTGATTCATTTATAAGAGAATGGGAGCAAGTGAGTTTATATTAGCTTGGATCAAAAACACCTTCTACAACTTCTACTATATTTAGGTTAATTTTTGGCAGATTTACATTTTCAAACCGGGATTTCTGGTAAAAAAAATCAAAATATCTATCGTTCTGAACGTGTATACCAATTTTTAGGGCAATCTGTTCACGTATAAGAGATTTGGGAATAGAAATAGTTGGTTATGTTATAGGTATCTGCAACAACCGTCAACAAATCTTGAGACTTAGATAGATTTACGTAATCGAACCAGGTTTTCTCACATAAAAATCAAAGTCTACATTATTCTAAACCCCTATACCCATTTTTGGGGCAAACGATTAAAATATAAAGGAATGACGAGGATAAATATCTGAAATCCAATCCAAAATTGCTGCTCCAGTTCCAATAAATATACAAACTGTGGAGTGGTTTTATGTATTGTAAACAACTCTACTGTTATTAATACACATTATTTTGACTGTATAGTAAACCCCAGTAAGAATAAACATAGTTAAAATATCATAAAATTCCGTATAAGTTCGTCAGATGAAAATATCAATATTTCCAATTTTTTCTGTTAATACCACACACGGTGAATATATAAACTTGTTTAATACAATGTAATATAGTTAAATAAAATTATTATTATTATTATTATTATTAAATAAAATTATTATTATTATTATTATGAAAGTATTTTATTTAGATTCCGCATATATTTGACGTGGTGTGTACAAAATTTTGTTCAATTCTGTACAGAAATACAAATTTTATTGACCAAAATATGAAAATTCATCCATACACTTTTATAATAGGTAGGTACATATCATAAATCGAATAAAATTTAATTTTATGTAAATATAAAAATACAGTAATATGTAACTTTTAATTGTGAGTAAATATCTTCAAATAAACTTTTTTCAAAAATGAGAAATAAAGCCGTTATTTAATAATTTACGGATCAATAATTCCAATAAAATATTGGTATAGCCACCTATTGACAAGAATTATAAACACTGGTTCGACTTGGTGAATTTTATCTTATTTATTTTCAGCAATTATTATCTCAAAACTGGGGCATTAAATAGAAAATAGTTTCAAATAAAATTTTCTCAAAATATTCTATTTTAATTATTTATATAACAATCTTAATTATATAGTTTGTATTTTTAGAGATATAAATGTTTAAATAAATAAAACATTTTCTCAAGAACTATACGTAAATAAAATAAATTATAACTTAAAATATATTTAGAATTAAATAGTAAATAGAGTTTGTTACAAAAATTATTTTGTAAAAAATTTTGTTTGCAAGAAATAAATTGCTTTTATTTTTATTCATTATCTCTGAAATTAAAACGAATATAAAAAAAAGTTTCAACAAGACTACCTTTTGTTTTTAATTACAAATATTTTTTCTTATAACAACCTTAGTCGAAATGTTATTAGTTTAGCCAAAAAATTAATTTTCTCAAAATTATTAATACCAAAACAATACTGCTGCTGTACTCTATAATGAAACTTATTAACTATATTTGTTTTGTTGTGGTCTAAGAAAGTACGTTGATGTATTGTGTAAATGGGAGAAAATCAATAATGACGATCGATGAATTGACCAATCAGGTTCGAGAAAATGTGTATAGGGTTTGAAGGCTGTTTCCATTCCATACCTGTCGATACAATTTTTTTGTAATGGGAATATTGTTTATATGAGTATTTAAATGCACGTTAAATAAAAGTCCCTTAAAGAAAACGCCTGCACTGGAAAAAGTTCAACAATTTGAAGTGCTGCTATCTGTTTAAAAAAATCAAATTTGAGGACAGTGTTATTCAAATTTCTATTATTGTTTTACTAATTTATTCATAACTATTATACTAGTAAAGGAAATATTTTGAAAATTGGGATATTTATATAGGAAAGTACATAGAATCCAACGGCTCTATCGGCAAATTTGTATCTCAACCCATTTTTGGGTAGCAAAAAGCTACCCATTAATTGGCAGGCGGTACGGTTTAAATTTTATAAAAAATCGATTCCATGAGTCAAAATATATATCCATACCAAATTTCATTAAAATATTTAAACAAATGACTATTTAATTTAATAAATTCTTAAAGATCGTTGACCACAAAAATTTAAAGTTTTCACCATTTTAAATGCTTAAGCTAATCGTATAATAATTTTGAAAATTTGTAAGCTTGTATTAAAAAATACGTAGAATTTATTGCTAAAGTCGGCAGGTTTGTATCTCGACCCAGTTTTGGGTAACAAATGTCTACCCATTTAAGGGTTGAAGATACGATTCTAACTTTATCAAAAATCGATTCCTCGAGTCAAAATATATATGTATACCAATTTTTGTTAATTTTCTGCAAAGAATATACCAAATATTTGAACTTGTATTTGCCCTAAATTTCAGGAATCTTGCCGGCGTCTGACGCGTCACTTGCGCACTGAAAATTCAAAGATTTGCGGTAAAATTCAAAGTGTGTTTATTTGGAATTCCTTCAACAAAAAAATTTGAAAATTGGTACACTTATGTAAGAATATACGTAGAATCTGATGGTGAAGTCTAAAATTGTTTATCTGTACCCAGTTTTGGGTGGTGAATATCTACCCATTTAAGGGTTGAGGGTACGACTTTAATTTTACGAAAAATCGATTCTTTGGGTCATAATACACATATTTACTAATTTTTATTAAAATATTACAAGAGATAATTTAGTAATATCAAAACGAAATTTTCAGAGGTCATTGACCCTAAATGTGTAGGATTCAGAATCTTTTATTACTATAATTATACCAATAGTACAATAATTATGAAAATAGGTATACATGTACAGAAAATATGTAGATTCTAATGGTGAATCCGGCGAGTATGTATCTCTACCCAGTTTTGGGTAGTATACATCTACCCATTTAAGGGTTGAAGATATAGGTTTAATTTTATTAAAAATCGATTCCTCGGATCAAAATACATATGTACAGTAATTTTTATCAAATTATTTGGAATGGTCCATTTTTAATTGTAACATTTATCAACAATGGTATTTACATATATCGCTACTCAAAAATAGTTTTACTAATTTATTTATGGTGCTTAGACCAATTAAGCAAAAATTTTGAAAACTGGGTTATTTATATAAGAAAGTATGTATAATGGTGCTATAGAAAAAAATCCATCCCCACCCATTTTTAGGTATGGGATACCGAGATAGTAATTTTTGAATCAATATTTCCAAAAAAAAAAAATTGTGTGAATATAAAAATACAGTAAAATGTAACTTTTAATTGTGAGTAAATATCTTCAAATAAACTTTTTTTAAAAATGAGAAATAAAGCCGTTATTTAATAATTTATAAATCAATAATTCCAATAAAATATTGGTATAGCCACCTATTGACAAGAATTATAAACAGTGGTTGGTGAATTTTATCTTATTTATTTTCAGCAATTATTATCTCAAAACTGGGGCGTTAAATAAAAAATAGTTTCAAATAAAATTTGCTCAAAATATTCTATTTTAATTATTTATATAACAATCTTAATTTTATAGTTTGTATTTTTAGAGATATAAATGTTTAAATAAATAAAACATTTTCTCAAGAACTATACGTAAATAAAATAAATTATAAGTTAAAATATACTGAGAATTAAATAATAAATAGAGTTTGTTACAAAAATTATTTTGTAAAAAAATTTGTTTGCAAGAAATAAATAGATTTTTATTTTATTCATTATCTCTGAAATTACAACAAATATAAAAAAAAGTTTCAACCAAACTACCTTTTATTTTTAATTACAAATATTTTTTATATGACAACCTTAGTCGAAATGTTATTAGTTTAGCCAAAAAATGGATTTTCTCAAAATTATTAATACCAAAACAATACTGCTGCTGTACTCTATGATGAAACCTATGAACTATATTTGTTATGTTGTGTTGTAAGAAAGTACGTTGATGTATCGTGTAAATGGGAGAAAATCCATAAAATCGATAAATCAATTAACCAATCATGTTCGCGGAAATGTGTATGGGATCTAAGCGGGAAGAAAAATTGATTAAACAAATGTCATTTGATTATTAATCAAATGACAGATGGAAATCTTGTTAAATTTATCATTTCAAATAAATTAATAATTAAAATATAGTTTGATACACAATTTTATGTTTATTATAACTAAAATATGCTTTTCTTTGTCAATTTTATTTGACGTTTGTTATATCTGCAGCAAGATGTCTCCACGTGTATTACAGCAAATCTGACATTCATAAAATCCAGGACTGTAATTAAAAATTATTGGTTATAGAAAATGTTTAACAGTTTTTTGGGCCAAAATTTATATGCATTTTAACAAGAATAAGACAATAGTTTATAAAAAATACAAAATAAATGATCAAAGTTGTTTATTTAAGAATATATACTGAAATATTGACTAGCAGAAAATTTCCTGAATACGTCTTGTGTGATAGCAACAAATTATTTATGGAATGCAAAATATGACTGGCGCTGGCGCTTAAATACCATAAAATGTACATTGGAATTTCTTCAAAATTTGACCACATACGATAATTTTTCAATTAAATATTGTTATTATATGTAACCTGGAGGTTAAATAAATATAATATTGTACATATTATTCATTTTTTATTATAATAAACACCATATTTTGTTATATACTTTATGGAGTGTACAGAATAAAAGTATCTCATTGTTTATCAATATTATATACAATAATTGTTAACTATAACATATTGTAAACATTATGCTAATAATACAGTTTACAGATATGAACATATAATACAAAATAAATAAAAATTATTATGTATAACACTGACATAGCACCTACATTTTTTTGTTTTTATTTTTTTCACACTAAACCCTGGAGTTTGGTCCTGCGTTCTTTCAACCCTTAAACAACAGTATTCTTCGCTGGATAACTCCAAACATTTGCAATGTTGCAGATGGAATAATTAAAAAAAAATTCATTTTAGGCTAAAGGGTCCACTTGAGAACAAAATTTATTTGAAAAAAGTTTCTCAAAATTTAATTCTAGGAGGGGTTAGTTTGAAACTTTTTAAGATTCTCACATTTTTGAAAACAGGGTCTTGGACACATTTTAATTTCAGAGAAAATTTTTGGAAAAAAACTTTTTTGTTTATTATTATTAATTAACCAAATTTTCGGTACATACATAACTCGAGCCGTAGATTCCAAAAATCGATAAGCCAATTTTCTAACACCACCCATTTTTGGGCAAGTGACAGTCACCCCAAAAATTGGTAAACCTACGAAGTCGACATATCGATTTTTGGAATCTTCGAGTTGTGTTGCATGTATACCCAAAATTTGGTAGTGATTTTTTTTTAAGTACAGCCCTGGCGAATTTTTAAATGTTATTGAATAAATGTAAAAAAAAATCATTTCAGGCTAAACGGTTCACTTTAGAAAAACATTTATTTGAAAAAAGTTTCTTAGAATTAAATTCTAGGGGGCGGGGAGGTTAGTGTGAAACTGCAATTAGCACGTTTGATTTAGTAGAAATTAATACATTTTTATTTAAATATAGGGTGTTTAAATATTTTGATTTATAACTGGCTACTGAAAAATCCAAGGTACCATTTATTGATTTATTGCATGGTAATCTTGTATCAGCTGAACACGACAGTTAAAAATTAGTGCACATACGTAGAAAAGTCAGTAGAATCGATTGCCGCAACGCCTATTAACGTATCTTTTACCGTTCATTAGTTATAGCCCGGCAAAGTGAAATAAACGTGTTAGTTTTCTAGGGGAAATAAAACTTTGTATTTCTAAAACTAGAATCCTGGGAATTTTTTTACTATTTTTTTCGCAATCAGCACGTTTGATTTATTAGAAATTGATACATTTTTATTTAAATATAGGGTGTTTAAAAATTTTGGTTTATAACTGGCTACTGAAAAATCCAAGGTACCATTTTTTGATTTATTGCATGGTAATCTTGTATCAGCTGAACACGACAGTTAAAAATTAGTGCACATACGTAGAAAAGTCAGTAGAATCGATTGCCGCAACGCCCGTTAACGTATCTTTTATCGTTCATTAGTTATAGGCCGGCAAAGTGAAATAAACGTGTTAGTTTTCTAGGGGAAATAAAACTTTGTATATCTAAAACTAGAATCCTGGGAATTTTTTTACAATTTTTTTCGCAATCAGCACGTTTGATTTAGTAGAAATTGATACATTTTTATTTAAATATAGGGTGTTTAAATATTTTGGTTTATAACTGGCTACTGAAAAATCCAAGGTACCATTTTTTGATTTATTGCATGGTAATCTTGTATCAGCTGAACACGACAGTTAAAAATTAGTGCACATACGTAGAAAAGTCCGTAGAATCGATTGTTGCAACGCCCGTTAACGTACCTTTTACCGTTCATTAGTTATAGCTCGGCAAAGTGAAATAAACGTGTTAGTTTTCTAGGGGAAATAAAACTTTGTATTTCTAAAACTAGAATCCTGGGAATTTTTTTACTATTTTTTTCGCAATCAGCACGTTTTACTTAGTAGAAATTGATACATTTTTATTTAAATATAGGGTGTTTAAAAATTTTGGTTTATAACTGGCTATTGTAAAATCCAAGGTACCATTTTTTGATTTATTGCATGGTAATCTTGTATCAGCTGAGCACGACAGTTAAAAATTAGTCCACATACGTAGAAAAGTCCGTACAATCGATTGCCGCAACGCCCGTTAACGTATCTTTTACCGGTCATTAGTTATAGCCCAGCAAAGTGAAATAAACGTGTTAGTTTTCATGGGGAAATAAAACTTTGTATTTCTTGAACTAGAATCCTGGGATTTTTTTTACTATTTTTTTCGCAATCAGCACGTTTGAGTTAGTAGAAATTGATATTTTTTTATTTAAATATAGGGTGTTTAATTATTTTGGTTTATAACTGGCTACTGAAAAATCCAAGGTACCATTTTTTGATTTATTGCATGGTAATCTTGTATCAGCTGAACACGACAGTTAAAAATTAGTACACATACGTAGAAATGTCCGTAGAATCGATTGCCGCAACGCCCGTTAACGTATCTTTTACCGGTCATTAGTTATAGCCCAGCAAAGTGAAATAAACGTGTTAGTTTTCATGGGGAAATAAAACTTTGTATTTCTAAAACTAGAATCCTTTTATTTTTAATTACAAATATTTTTTTATATGACAACCTTAGTCGAAATGTTATTAGTTTAGCCAAAAAATGGATATTCTCAAAATTATTAATACCAAAACAATACTACTGCTATACTCTATGATGAAACTTATGAACTATATTCTTATGTTGTGTTGTAAGAAAGTACGTTGAAAGTACGTGTAAATGGGAGAAAATCAATAAAATCGACAAATCAATTAACCAATCATGTTCGCGGAAATGTGCATGGGATCTAAGCGGGAAGAAAAATTGTTTAAACAAATGTCATTTGATTATTAATCAAATGACAGATGGAAATCTTGTTAAATTTATCATTTCAAATAAATTAATAATTGCATATAAACCCAAAATTTGGTTGTCACATTTTTATAAGTACAGCCCTGGCGAATTTTTAAATGTAATTACATAATTGGAATAAAAATCATTTCCGGCTAAACGGTACACTTAAGGACAAAATTTATTTGAAAATAGTTTCTCATAATTAAATTCTAGGTGGGGTTAGTTTGAAACTTTTTCTAAAATTCTTATATTTTTGAAAGCAGGATCTTTGAGTAATTTTAAATTAAAAGAAAATTTTTGGAAAAAAACTTTTTTGTTTATTATTATTAATTAACCAAATTTTGAGTACATATATAACTCGAGCCGTAGATTCCAAAAATTGATAAGCCAATTTTCTAACACTACCCATTTCTGGGTAAACGGCAGTCACCCCAAAAATTGGTAAACCTACGAAGTCGACTCATCGATTTTTGGAATCGACGAGTCGAGTTGCATATAAACCCAAAATTTGGTTGTCACATTTTTATAAGTACAGCCCTGGCGAATTTTTAAATGTAATTTCATATTTGGAATAAAAATCATTTCCGGCTAAACGGTTTACTTGAGGACAAAATTTATTTGAAAAAAGTTTCTCAAAATTAAATTCTAGGTGGGGTTAGTTTAAAACTTTTTTTAGAAATTCACACATTTTTGAAAACAGGATCTTGGACTCATTTTAATTTGATTTACTGCGCATGATCAATATTATTGATTTTTCGATCGAGCGATCTTACACATTCCAATCCATGCCCGTCGGTACAAAGTTTTTGCCATGTATTATTTATGTGAGTGTTTGGGGGCAGGCCCCCTAAAGAAGGCGTCTGCACTGGGAAAACTAAAGAATTTCAAGGTTGTGTGGGTGGATTTTACATATGGTGCCACCTGTCATAAAAAAATTAATCTAGGAAAACAAGTGTCATATTTTATTAGTATTTAAACCATTTTAAATAGTTTTCTTATTATGGCTTAAACCATTCGTACAATAATTCTGAAAATTGGTATACTTATATTAAAAAATACGTAGATTTTAGTGATAAAGTCGACAGGTTGGTATCTCTACCCAGTTTTGGGCAGCATATATGTACCCATTTAAGGGTTTCAGATATGGTTTCAATTTTATCAAAAATCGATTGAACTTGTATTTGTCTTAAATTTCAGGAATTTTGTCGGCGTCCGACGCTTAGCTTGCGCACTAAAAATTCAAAGATTTGCGGTAAAATTCAAAGTGTGTTTATTTTGAATTCC
This sequence comes from Ophonus ardosiacus, assembly GCA_943142095.1. Taxonomy (NCBI): domain Eukaryota; kingdom Metazoa; phylum Arthropoda; class Insecta; order Coleoptera; family Carabidae; genus Ophonus; species Ophonus ardosiacus. Next base: position 27,743,226 of record OW964839.1, read on the forward strand.
TTGCACAAAAAAATTTGAAAATTGGTACACTTATGTAAGAATTTACGTAGAATCTGATGGTGAAGTCTAAAATTGTTTATCTTTACCCAGTTTTGGGTGATGAATATTTACTCATTTAAGGGTTGAGAATACGACTTTAATTTTACGAAAAATCGATTCTTTGGGTCATAATACATATGTTTACTAATTTTTGTTAAAATATATAAAAAACAGGTAATTCAGTAATATCAAAACAAAATTTTCAGACGTCATTGACCCTAAAGGTGTGTGATTCAGAACCTTATATTACTGTAATACAATAATTCTGAAAATTGGTATACATGTATAAAAAAATATGTAGATTCGAATGGTGAAGTCGACAGGTTTGTATCTCTACCTAGTTTTGGGTAGCGTATATCTGCCCATATAAGGGTTAAAGATAGGGGTTTAATTTTAACAAAAATCGATTCCTCGGGTCAAAATACATAAGTATACCAATTTTTGTTAATTTTCTGCAAAGGATATACTAAATATTTGAACTTGTATTTGCCCTAAATTTCAGGAATCTTGTCGGCGTCCGACGCGTAGCTTGCGCACTAAAAATTCAAAGATTTGCGGTAAAATTCAAAGTGTGTTTATTTGGAATTCCTTCAACAAAAAAAATTGAAAATTGGTACACTTATGTAAGAACATACATAGAATCTGAAAGTGAAGTCGAAAATTGTTTACCTTTACCCAGTTTTGGGTGGTGATTATCTACCCATTTAAGGGTTAAGGGTACGATTTTAATTTTACGAAAAATCGATTCTTTGGGTCATGATACATATGTTTATTAATTTTTGTTAAAATATTACAACAGGTAATTTAGTAATATCAATACAAAATTGTCAGAGGTCATTGACCCTAAAGGTGTGTGATTCAGAACCTTATATTACTGTAATACAATAATTCTGAAAATTGGTATACATGCATAAAAAAATATGTAGATTCGAATGGTGAAGCCGGCGTGTATGTATTTCTACCCACTTTTGGGTAGCATATATATACCCATTTAAGGGTTGAAGATAGAGGTTTAATTTTATTAAAAATTGATTCCTTGGGTCAAAATTCATATATACAATGATTTTTATCAAATTCTTTTGAGTGGTCCAATTTTAATTGTAGCATTTATCAACAGTAGTATTTACATAACATCGCTACTCAAAAAAGGTTTTACTAATTGATTTATGGTACTTAGACCAATTAAGCAAAAATTTTGAAAACTGGGTTGTTTATATAAGAAAGTTCGTAGAATCTAATGATAATACAGAAAAATATCCAGCTCTACCCATTTTCGGGTGGTAAATATGCACCCATTTTTGGGTAAGGGATATGGGTTTAATTTTAACAAAAATCGATTCCTCGGTCCAAAATACATATGTGTACCAATTTTCATTTGAATATTCTTAAAAACATAAAAGTTATTCGTTTTCATTCTATTGTTCAAAAATACGGGTTTCAAAAATCATTTTTTACTGGGCTTAAACAACTAGTACAATAATTCTGAAAACTGGGGTACTTGTATTAAAAAATACGTAGAATTTAATGATCAAATCGACAGTTTTGTTTCTTCACCCAGTTTTGGGTAGCTTGTATCTACCCATTTAAGGGTTGAAGATAGGGGTTTAATTTTATAAAAAATCGATTCCTTGGGTCAAAATACATAAGTATACCAATTTTTGTTACTTTTCTGCTAAGGATATACTAAATATTTGAACTTGTATTTGCCCTAAATTTCAGGAATCTTGTCGGCGTCTGACGCGTAGCTTGCACACTAAAAATTCAAAGATTTGCGGTAAAATTCAAAGTGTGTTTATTTGGAATTCCTTGAACAAAAAAATTTGAAAATTGGTGCACTTATGTAACAATATACTTAGAATCTGATGGTGAAGTCGAAAACTGTTTATCTTTACCCAGTTTTGGGTGGTAAATATCTAATATTTAAGGGTTGAGGGTACGACTTTAATTTTACGAAAAATCGATTCTTTGGGTTATAATACATATGTTTACTAATTTTTGTTAAAATATTGCAACAGGTAATTTAGTAATATCAAAACAAAATTTTCAGAGGTCATTGACCCTAAAGGTGTGTGATTCAGAACCTTATATTACTGTAGTATAATAATTTTGAAAATTGGTATACATATATAAAAAAATATGTATATTCGAATGGTGTAGTCGACAGGTTTGTATCTCTACCCAGTTTTGGGTACTATATACCTAACCATTTAAGGGTTGAAGATAGGGGTTTAATTTTATCAAAAATGAATTCCATGATTCAAAATATATATGCATTGTAATTTTTATCAAAATATTTTGAATGGTCCAGTTTTAATTGTAACATTTATCAACAATGGTGTCTGAATCGCTACTCAAGAACGGTTTCAATAAATTATTCATGGTACTTAGACCAATTAAGCAATTGAAGACTGGGTTATTTATATAAGAAAGTACGTAGATTCTAATGGCATTATAGAAACAATTTCATCTCCACCCATTTTCGGGTCGTGAATTTATACTCATTTTTGGGTAACAAATATGGATTTAATTTTATCAAAAATCGATTCCTCGGGTAAAAATACGTATGTATACCAATTTTCATTTAAATATTCCTCAGGATACAAAAGTTATTCAAATTTTCATGCACATGCAATGTGTAGCTAAAGTTAAAAAAAATATATATATCAATACACAAATACAGTATTATGTAACTTTTAATTGTGAGTAAATATCTTCAAATAAACTTTTTTTAAAAATGAGAAATAAAGCCGTTATTTAATAATTTATGAATCAATAATTCCAATAAAATATTGGTATAGCCACCTATTGACAAGAATTATAAACACTGGCTGGACTTAGTGAATTTTATCTTATTCATTTTCAGAAATTATTATCTCAAAACTGGGGCGTTAAATAGAAAAAAGTTTCAAATAAAATTTGCTCAAAATATTCTATTTTAATTATTTATATAACAATCTTAATTATATAGTTTGTATTTTTGGAGATATAAATGTGTAAATAAATAGAAGATTCTTTCAAGAACTATACGTAAATAAAATAAATTATAAGTTAAAATATATTTAGAATTAAATAATAAATAGAGTTTGTTACAAAAATTATTTTGTAAACAATTTTGTTTGCGAGAAATAAATTGAAGTTTATTTTTATTCATTATCTCTGGAATTAAAACGAATATTAAAAAATTTTTCAACCAAACTGCCTTTTATTTTTAATTACAAATATTTTTTCTTATGACAAACTTGGGCGAAATGTTATTAGTTTAGCCAAAAAATGGATTTTTTCAAATTCATTACTACCAAAACAATACTGCTACTGTACTCTATGATGAAACTTATGAACTATAATATTCTTTTGTTGTCCTGTAAGAAAGTACGTTAAACTTCTCATTTTAAATAAATTAATAATTAAAATATAGTTTAATACACGATTTTATGTTTATTATAATTAAAATATGCTTTTCTTTGTCAATTTTATTTGACGTTTGTTATATCTGCAGCAAGATGTCTCCACGTGTATTACAGCAAATCTGACCTTCATAAAATCCAGGACTGTAATTAAAAATTATTGGTTATAGAAAATGTTTAACAGTTTTTTGAGCCAAAATTTATATGTATTTCAACAAGGATAAGACAATAGTTTATAAAAAATACAAAATAAATTATCAAACTTGTTTATTTAAGAATATATACTGAAATATTGACTAGCAGAAAATTTCCTGAATACGTCTTGTGTGATAGCAACAAATTATTTATGGAATGCAAAATATGACTGGCGCTGGCGCTTAAATACCATAAAATGTACATTGGAATTTCTTCAAAATTTGACCACATACAATAATTTTTCAATTAAATATTGTTATTATATGTAATTTGGAGGTTAAATAAATATAATATTGTACATATTATTCATTTTTTATTATAATAAATACCATATTTTGTTATATACATTATAGAGTGTACAGAATAAAAGTATTTCATTGTTTGTTAATATTATATACAATAATTGTTAACTATAACATATTGTAAACATTATGCTAATAATACAGTTTACAGAAATAAACATATAATACAAAATAAATAAAAATTATTATGTATAACACTGACATGGCATCTACATTTTTTTGTTTTAATTTTTCTTCACTAAATTTTCATAAAAAGTTAATGTGTTATACATCAGCAGATTCAGTGTGAAGCACTGAGTAAAATTATACTAAATACTTACACTAAAATATTAAAATAACACTAACATTATCCATCTAGTCTTATTAAAGGTTATTTATCATTATTTTGTTGTTTGATGTCATCTGTTTGTGTTTTGTCTTCTTTGATTCGTCCCTCATTCTTCGTCTACATAAAAACAACCCCCGGAGTTTAGTCCTGCGATATTTCATCCCTTAAACAACAATATTCTTCGCTAGACAACTCCAAACATTTGTAATATTTGCATTTAATAGGTTCTTGTAATCATCTCATTTGGAATTCTGTAGAAAAACTTATACAATGATAATAATAATGCTGTGTATTTATTATTATATACAAATATACATACCGTAATATAATACATGTAATATTGTTATGTCCATTTGGTTTAAGAGGCATTGAAAGCTGTAGCATCTTTGCAAAAATCTATAAAATAACCAATAGTGTTGTTATTAAATTTGTAAAAATTATTGCCTGAAGCTCTATGTAAGAGCTAATAAACCTTGTTGTCTCTAAACCTGTTTCGCAAACCGGTTTTTCTAACTAGTTTCCGTTCAAACCGGTTTTTGTACTGGTTTTTATGAACAGTTTCTTCCCAAACCGGTTTTTCAAGTTCAATACTCGCTCAAAATCTGGTTTATTTTACTGAAAAACTGGTTTCATGCCCTGAAATACAATTTATTTACATATCCATTGTTTAAACAAATGTTTACTAACCAAATATCACCTTGTAACAAAATAAAAACTGAATAAATTACTTTTGTTTTCAGTTCCAATTATGTACATTTGTTTATCCATTATTGTTGTCATCTGCCATTTGAGGTTATAAAAATTGTTATTAACAATTAATAAAATATTAGTTGTTATTAATTTCTGGTGCATAAAATTGACGAATATATTCAAAAAAATAAGTAAACAAATTAAATTTCATAAATTTATTCATAAAAAAACTATTTGACTTACTGCGCATGATCAGAATGATTGATTTTTCGATCGATCAATCTTACACATTCCAAACCATACCTGTCGGTGCAAAGTTTTTGCTATGTATTATTTATATGAGTATTTGGGGGCATTTAAAAAAACAGCCCCCCTAAAGAAGGCGTCTGCACTGGAAAAACTAAAGAATTTCAAGGTTGTGTGGGTGGATTTTACATATGGTGCCATCTGCCATAAAAAATTTAAACTAGGAAAACAAGTATTTGTATTTAAACCATTTTAAATAGTTTTCTTATTATGGCTTAAACCATTCGTACAATAATTCTGAGAATTGGTATACTTGTATTAAAAAATACGTAGAATTTAGTGGTAAAGTTGACAGGTTTGTATCTCTACCTAGTTTTGGGCAGCATACATGTACCCAGTTTTGGATGGTGAATTGCATAATTGGAAAAAAATCATTTCCGGCTAAAACTTGAGGACAAAATTTATTTGAAATTAAATTTTAGGTGGGGTTAGTTTGAAACTTTTTTTAAAATTGTCACATTTTTGAAAACAGGATTTTTGAGTAATATTAAATTAAAAGAAAATTTTTGGAAAAAAACTTTTTTGTTTATTATAATTAATTTACAAAATTTTAAGTACATATATAACTCGAGCCGTAGATTCCAAAAATTGATAAGCCAATTTTCTAACACCACCCATTTTTGGGTTATGAGCAGTCACCCCAAAAGTTGTTAGACTTACGAAGTCGACTTATCGATTTTTGAAATCTACGGATCGAGTTGCATATAAACCCAAAATTTGGTTGAGAATTTTTTATAAGTACAGCCCTGGCGAATTTTTAAATGTAATTGCACAATTAGAAAAAAAGTCATTTCCGGCTTAACGTTTTACTTGAGAACAAAATTTATTTGAAAAAAGTTTCTCAAAATTAAATTATAGGTGAGGTTAGTTTGAAACTTTTTTTAAAATTCTCAAATTTTTGAAAACAGGATCTTTGATTAATTTTAATTAAAAAAAAATTTTTTGGAAAAAAACTTTTTTGTTTATTATTATTAATTTACAAAATTTTAAGTACATATATAACTCGAGACGTAGATTCGAAAAATTGATAAGCCAATTTTCTAACACCACCCATTTTTGGGTTATGAGCAGTCACCCCAAAAGTTGTTAGACTTACGAAGTCGACTTATCGATTTTTGAAATCTACGGATCGAGTTGCATATAAACCCAAAATTTGGTTGAGAATTTTTTATAAGTACAGCCCTGGCGAATTTTTAAATGTAATTGCACAATTAGAAAAAAAGTCATTTCCGGCTTAACGTTTTACTTGAGAACAAAATTTATTTGAAAAAAGTTTCTCAAAATTAAATTATAGGTGGGGTTAGTTTGAAACTTTTTCTAAAATTCTCAAATTTTTGAAAACAGGATTTTTGAGTAATATTAAATTAAAAGAAAATTTTTGGAAAAAAACTTTTTTGTTTATTATAATTAATTTACAAAATTTTAAGTACATATATAACTCGAGCCGTAGATTCCAAAAATTGATAAGCCAATTTTCTAACACCACCCATTTTTGGGTTATGAGCAGTCACCCCAAAAGTTGTTAGACTTACGAAGTCGACTTATCGATTTTTGAAATCTACGGATCGAGTTGCATATAAACCCAAAATTTGGTTGAGAAATTTTTATAGGTACAGCCCTGGCGAATTTTTAAATGTAATTGCACAATTAGAAAAAAAGTCATTTCCGGCTTAACGTTTTACTTTAGAACAAAATTTATTTGAAAAAAGTTTCTCAAAATTAAATTCTAGGTGGGGTTAGTTTGAAACTTTTTCTAAAATTCTCAAATTTTTGAAAACAGGATCTTTGATTAATTTTAATTTAAAAGAAAATTTTTGGAAAAAAACTTTTTTGTTTATTATTATTAATTAACCAAATTTTGGGTACATATATAACTCAAGCCGTAGATTCCAAAAATCGATAAGCCAATTTTCTTACACCACCCATTTTTGGGTAAAAGGTAGTTACCCCAAAAATTGGTAGACCTACGAAGTCGACCCATTGAATTTTGGAATCTACGTATCAAGTTGCATATAAGCCCAAAATTTGGTTGTGAAATTTTTATAAGTACAGCCCTGGCGAATTTTTAAATGTAATTGCACAATTAGAAAAAAAGTCATTTCCGGCTTAACGTTTTACTTTAGAACAAAATTTATTTGAAAAAAGTTTCTCAAAATTAAATTCTAGGTGGGGTTAGTTTGAAACTTTTTTTAAAATTCTCATATTTTTAAAAACAGGATCTTGGACTCATTTTAATTTGATTTACTGCGCATGATCAATATTATTGATTTTTCGATCGAGCGATCTTACACATTCCAAACCATACCTGTCGGTGCAAAGTTTTTGCCATGTATTATTTATATGAGTATTTGGGGGCATGTTAAAAAACAGGCCCCCTAAAGAAGGCGTCTGCACTGGAAAAACTAAAGAATTTCAAGGTTGTGTGGGTGGATTTTACATATGGTGCCACCTGCCATAAAAAATTTAATCCAGGAAAACAAGTGTTACATTTTATTTGTATTTAAACCATTTTAAATAGTTTTCTTATTATGGCTTAAACCATTCGTACAATAATTCTGAGAATTGGTATACTTGTATTAAAAAATACGTAGAATTTAGCGGTATAGTAGACAGGTTTGTATCTCCACCCAGTTTTGGGTAGCATATATCTACGCATTTAAGGGTTTGAGATATAGTTTCAATTTTATCAAAAATCGATTTCTCGGGTCAAAATACATAAGTATACCAATTTTTGTTAATTTTCTGCAAAGGATATACCAAATATTTGAACTTGTATTTGCCCTAAATTTCAGGAATCTTGTCGGCGTCCGACGCTTAGCTTTCGCATTGAAAATTCAAAGATTTGCGGTAAAATTCAAAGTGTGTTTATTTGCAATTCCTTCAACAAAATAATTTGAAAATTGGTACACTTATGTAAGAATATACGTAGAATCTGATGGTGAAGTCGAAACTTATTTATCTCTACCCAATTTTGGGTGGTAAGTGTCTACCTATTTAAGGGTTAAAGATAAAGGTTTAGTTTTATGAAAAATCTATTCCTTGGATCAAAATATATATGTGCAGTAATTTTTATCAAAATATTTTGAATGGTCCATTTTGTTTTTTTATTAAATGCCATATTTGTACATTAACTTGTAAATAGATATTTAATACAATATCCCTATTAAAATTAATTTATAATAGAACAATAAATAAATTTGTAAAAAAGGTCCTTGTGTCTTGTATTAATGACTAAATCGATATTTTATAAATTATCTGGTATAAAATAATGATTCAGTAAAATATGTATTTCATACAAATGAAATCTTGAAACATGTAACTTTAATAACATTTATTAAACAATACAATTTTCAAAAATGATTGTATTATTGATTTAGACAAAAAAAATCGATATATTTGTGTTTCATTAGCCCAGAACGATATTGGTAGTGACATCTGTGTCAATATCGTGGAACTAGTATTTATTTATTTAATAAACAATCCAACAAATTTATTTAAATGTATTTAATTATATATTTTTGATTATATTTTTCAGTTTCATGTATTAGAAATTAATAATAACCAATGTTTTGTTAATTGTTAATAACAATTTTATAACCTTAAACGTCAACATGAGAAGAACGAGAAACAATAATAATTAAGACTTTTTGTTTTATTGCAAAGTTATGTTTGGTAAGAAAACATTTGTTTAAACAATGGATATACGAATAAATAACAGTTTACTTGAGGACAAGATTTCAGATCCTGACAACTAGTTTCCAGTAAATATATAAACAAACCGGTTTGTGAACAAGAATCGCACTTGAAACCGGTTTCAGATCAAATATTAAGCTTAAACCGGTTTGTGATTAAGTAATAAACTTTCAAACCGGTTTTTAGACGAGACTATTTAAGTTAACCGGTTCTCGTAATGTAATAAACCGGTTTCCGAGGAAGTATCGAAATTAAAACCGGTCTGACACCAAATACTAAATTTAAACCGGTTTTCAGAGCAAGTACTAGACTTGAAAAACTGGTTTTTAAATGGAAACCAGTTAAAATAACGAGTCCTCATAACACTACTGAAGATCTGGCGAAGACAATACTTTACTAGGGCTTGTTTTGCACTTTAATTATTACAAATTTAATAACAACACTTTTGGTTCATTTTATAGATTTTTGCAAAGATGCTACAGCTTTCAATGCCTCTTAAACCAAATGGACATAGCAATATTTCATGTATTATATTACGATATGTATATTTGTATATAATAATCAATACATAGCATTATTATCATTGTATATGTTTTTTACAGAACTACAAATGAGATGATTACAAGATCCTATTAAATGCAAACATTACAAATGTTTGGAGTTGTCTAGCGAAGAATATTGTTGTTTAAGGGATGAAATATCGCAGGACTAAACTCCGGGGGTTGTTTTTATATAGGCGAAGAATGTGGGAGGAATCAAAGAAGACAAAACACAAAGAGATGACATCAAACAACAAAATAATGATAAATAACCTTTAATAAGACTAGATGAATAATGTTAGTGTTACATTAATATTTTAGTACAAGTATTTAGTATCACTTTACTCAGTGCTTCACGCTGAATCTGCTGATGTATAATTTATTAACTTTTAATGAAAATTTTGTATTGAAAATTGTAACTGAAAAAAATTCAAGTATGTCAGATGAAATGTACAAGATATTAGCGATATATTATAGTTATAATTTATGAATTTTATATTTTTATACTCAGAATTTTGTGCTGAATCTTCTGATGTATAACACATTAACTTTTTGTGAAAATTTAGTGAAGAAAAATGAAATCAAAAAAATGTAGATGCCATGTCAGTGTTATACATAATAATTTCTATTTATTTTGTATTATATGTTTATTTCTGTAAACTGTATTATTAGCATAATGTTTACAATATGTTATAGTTAACAATTATTGTATATAATATTAATAAACAATGAAATACTTTTATTCTGTACATTCTAAAAAGTATGTAACAAAATATGGTATTTATTATAATAAAAAATGAATAATATGTACAATATTATATTTATTTAACCTCCAAATTACATATTATAACAAAATTTAATTGAAAAATTATTGTATGTGGTCAAATTTTGAAGAAATTCCAATGTACATTTTATGGTATTTAAGCGCCAGCGCCAGTCATATTTTGCATTCCATAAATAATTTTTTGCTATCACACAAGACGTATTCAGGAAATTTTCTGCTAGTCAATATTTCTATATATATTCTTAAATAAACAATTTTGATCATTTATTTTGTATTTTTTATAAACTATTGTCTTATTCTTGTTGAATTGCATATAAATTTTGGCCCAAAAAACTGTTAAACATGTTCTGTAGACAATAATTTTTAATTACAGTCCTGGATTTTATGAAGGTCAGATTTGCTGTAATACACGTGGAGACATCTTGCTGCAGATATAACAAACGTCAAATAAAATTGACAAAGAAAAGCATATTTTCCGCTTAGATTATATACACATTTCCACGAGCTTGATTGGTTAATTGATTTGTCGATATTATTGATTTTCTCCTATTTACACGATACATCAACGTATTTTCTTACAATGCAACACAAAAGTATAGTTCATAAGTTTCATCATAGAGTACAGCAGCAGTATTGTTTTGGTAATAATAATTTTCAGAAAATCCATTTTTTGACTAAACTAATAACATTTCGCCCAAGTTTGTCTTAAGAAAAAATAGCTGTAATTAAAAATAAAAGGCAGTTTGGTTGAAACTTTTTTTTATATTCGTTTTAATTTCAGGGAATTAAAGTAATACAACATTCTGAATGCTACACCTTTAGGGTCAATGACCTCTGAAAATTTAGTTTTGTTATTACTAAATTACCTGTTGTAATATTTTAACAATATTTTCGTGGACATGTGTATTATGACACAAAGAATCGATTTTTCGTAAAATTACATTCACACCCTCAACCCTTAAATAGGTAGATACTTACCACCCAAAATTGGGTAAAGTTAAACAATTTTCGACTTCACCATCAGATTCTACGTATATCCTTACATAAATATACCGAATTTCAATTTTTTTTATTAAAGGAATTCCAAATAAACACACTTTGAATTTTACCGCAAATCTTTGAATTTTCAGTGCGCAAGCTACGCGTCGGACGCCGACAAGATTCCTGAAATTAGGGCAAATACAAGTTCAAATAGTTAGTATATCTTTTGCAGAAAATTAACAAAAATTGGTATACATATGTATTTTGACCCAAGGAATCGATTTTTGATAAAATTATACTCCTATCTTCAACCCTTAAATGGGTAGACACACGCTACCCAAAACTGGGTGTAGAGACAAACCTGTCGACCTGGTCATTCAATTCTACGTATTTTTTTATACATGTTTACCAATTTTCAGAATTATTGTACTACAGTAATATAAGGTTCTGAATCACACACCTTTAAGGTCAATGACCTCTGAAAATTTTGTTTTGATATTACTAAATTACCTGTTACAATATTTTAACAAAAATTAGTAACCATATGTTTTAAGACGCAAAGAATCGATTTTTTGTAAAATTAAAGTCGTACCCTCAACCCTTAAATGAGTAGATATTCACCACCCAAAACTGGGTAAAGATAAACAATTTTCGACTGCACCATCAGATTCTACGTATATCCTTACATAAATATACCGAATTTCAATTTTTTTTATTAAAGGAATTCCAAATAAACACACTTTGAATTTTACCGCAAATTTTTGAATTTTTAGTGTGCAAGGTACGCGTCAGACGCCGGCAAGATTCCTGAAATTTTGGGCAAATACAAGTTCAAATATCTAGTATATTATTTGCAGAAAATTAACAAAAATTGGTATACATATGTATTTTGACCCAAGGAATCGATTTTTGATAAAATTATACTCCTATCTTCAACCCTTAAATGGGTAGATACACGCTACCCAAAACTGGGTGGAGAGACAAACCTCTCGACTTGATCATTAAATTCTACGTATTTTTAAATACAAATACACCAATTTTCAGGATTATTGTACCAGTTGTTTAAGCACAGTAAAAAATGATTTTTAAAACCCTTATTTTGAACAATAGCTTGAAAACGAATAACTTTTGTGTTCTTAAGAATATTCAAATGAAAATTGGTACACCTATGTATTTTGAACCGAGAAATCGATTTTTGTTAAAATTAAACCCATATCTTTTACCCAAAAATGTGTGTGTATGTACCACCCGAAAATGGGTGGAGCTGGATTTTTTTCTGTTACACCATTAGATTCTACAAACTTTCTTATATAAATAACCCAGTTTTCAAAATTTTTGCTTTATTGGTCTAAGTACCATAAATCAATTAGTAAAACTATTTTTGAGTAGCGATATTATGTAAATACTATTGTTGATAAATGTTACAATTAAAACTGGACCACTCAAGAGAATTTGATAAAAATCACTGTACATATGAATTTTGATCTGAGGAATCGATTTTTAATAAAATTAAACCTCTATCTTCAACCCTTAAATGGGTAGATATATGCTACCCAAATCTGGGTAGAGATACATACACGTCGGCTTCACCATTAGAATCTACATATTTTCTGTACATGTATACCTATTTTCATAATTATTGTACTATTGGTATAATTATAGTAATGAAACATTCTGAATCCTACACATTTAGGGTCAATGACCTCTGAAAACTTTGTTTTGATATTACTAAATTATCTCTTGTAATATTTTAACAAAAATTAGTAAAAATGTGTATTATGCCCCAAAGAATCGTTTTTTATTAAAATTAAAATCGTACCCTCAACCCTTAAATGGGTAGATATTCGCCACCTAAAACTGGGTACAGATAAACAATTTTCGACTTCACCATCAGATTCTACGTATATTCTTACATAAGTGTACCAATTTTCATATTTTTTTGTTGAATGAATTCCAAATAAACACACTTTGAATTTTACCGAAAATCTTTGAATTTTCAGTGCGCAAGCTACGCGTCGGACGCCGACAAGATTCCTGAAATTTAGGGCAAATACAAGTTCAAATATTTAGTATATCCTTTATCGAAAATTAACAAAAATTGGTGTACATATGTATTTTGACACGAAAAATCGATTTTTCATAAAATTAGACCCCTATTTTAAACCCTTAAATGGGTACATATATGCTGCCCAAAACTGTGTGGAGATACAAACCTGTCGACTTCATAGCTAAAATCTAATTTTTTTTAATGCAAGTATACCAATTTTCAGAATTATTGTACGAATGGTTTAAGCCATAATAAGAAAACTATTTAAAATGGTGAAAACCGTAATTTTTCTGGTCAATGATATTTAAAAATGTATTAATTAAATGGCCTTTTGTTGAAATATATTAATGAAATTTGATACACTTATGTATTTTAACCCATGGAATCGATTTTTATAAAATTAAAACCGTACCTCCTGCTAATTAATTGGTAGATTTTTGTTACCAAAAAATGGGTTAAGACACAAATTTGTCGATAGCGCCTTTGGATCCTATGTACTTCTGACGATCTTACGAATACAATATTTAATTGAAAAATTATTGTATGTAGTCAAATTTTAAAGAAATTCCAATGTACATTTTATGGTATTTAAGCGCCAGCGCCAGTCATATTTTGCATTCCGTAAATAATTTGTTGCTATCACACAAGACGTATTCAGGAAATTTTCTGCTAGTCAATATTTCCGTATATATTCTTAAATAAACAAGTTTGATCATTTATTTTGTATTTTTTATAAACTATTGTCTTATCCTTGTTGAAATAAATATAAATTTTGGCCCAAAAAACTGTTAAACATTTTCTATAACCAATAATTTTTAATTACAGTCCTGGATTTTATGAAGGTCAGATTTGCTGTAATACACGTGGAGACATCTTGCTGCAGATATAACAAACGTCAAATAAAATTGACAAAGAAAAGCATATTTTAATTATAATAAACATAAAATCGTGTATTAAACTATATTTTAATTATTAATTTATTTAAAATGAGAAGTTTAACAAGATTTCCATCTGTCATTTGATTAATAATCAAATGACATTTGTTTAAACAATTTTTCTTCCCGCTTAGATCCCATACACATTTTCGCCAAATTAATTGGATAATTGATTTGTAGATTGTATTGATTTTCTCCCATTTACACGATATATCAACGTATTTTCTTACAACACGACATTAAAATATTGTTCATAAGTTTCATCATAGAGTACAGCAGCAGTATTGTTTTGGTATTAATAATTTTGAGTAAATCCATTTTTTGGCTAAACTAATAACATTTCGCCCAAGTTTGTCATAAGAAAAAATATTTGAAAATAAAAATAAAAGGTAGTTTGGTTGATACTTTTTTTATATTCGTTTTAATTTCAGAGATAATGAATAAAAATAAAAATCAATTTATTTCTCAAAAAAATTTTCACAAAATAATTTTTGTAAAAAACTATTTATCATTTAAATCTAAATATATTTTATCTAATAATTTATTTTATTTACGTATAGTTCTTGAGAAAAGCGGTAAATTTAATATAAAAAAAAAAATATAATTTTTTTTTGTGTTCACCGCTTTTCCAAATTTTTACCGTTTGTCCAAAAGGGTGGAAATTTAGATCAAATATACTCCAAACCTTCTCTAATCCATCCCTGAAAACAGATTTAAAATATCTGTCCCCATTTTGAAATTATAACTTTTTAAAGACAGGGCCGTCATAAAATAAAATTAATTAACAAAAAATTACAACTTTTATTTTGACATGGGTGGATAAAAAAATATATAAATCAAAAACGGGGGCAGATATTTCAATTCTGTTTTCAGTGGTAGATAAAGGAAGGATTGAAGTATATTTGAGCCAAATTTCAACCATTTTGGTTAAGAGATAAAAATTGGCAAAGCGGTATATTTGATACAAAAAATTTTATAATTTTTTGTGTGTTTCAAAAACGAAGACAGATATTTAAATTTTGTTTTCAGTGGTAGATAAAGAAAGGATTGTAGTATATTTGACCCAAATTTCAACTTTTTTGGTTAAGCGATAAAAAATTGGCAAAGCGGTAAATTTTATACAAAAAAAAATTATTTTTTTTGTGTTTACCGCTTTGCCAAATTTTTACCGCTTGACCAACAAAGTTAAAATTTGGGTCAAATATGCTTCAAACCTTTCCTAATCTATCTCTGAAAACAGATTTAAAATATCTGTTTTTATTTTGAAATTATAACTTTTTAAAGACAGAGCTGTCATAAAATAAAATTAACTAACAAAAAATTACAACTTTTATTTTGACACGGGTGAATAAAAAAATATATAAATCAAAAATAGGGGCTGATATTTTAATTCTGTTTTCAGTGGTAAATAAGGGAAGGATTAAAGTATATTTGATCCAAATTTAAGGTCTTTTTGTTAAGCGATAAAAAATTGGCAACGCGGTAAATTTGATACAAAATTTTTTATAATTTTGTTTGTGTTTACCGCTTTGCCAAATTTTTACCGCTTGACCAAGAGAGTTAAAATTTAGGTCAAATATACTTCAAACCTTTTGTAATCTATCTCTTGAAACAGATTTAAAGTATCTCTTTTCATTTTGAAATTATAACTCTTTAAAGACAGGGCCGTCATAAAATAAAATTAACTAACAAAAAATTACAACTTTTATTTTGACATGGGTGGATAAAAAAATATATAAATCAAAAACAGGGGCAGATATTTCAATTCTGTTTTCAGCAGTAGATAAGGGAAGGATTGAAGTATATTTGAGCCTAATTTAAGCTCTTTTGGTTAAGCGATAAAAAATTGGCAAAGCGGTAAATTTGATACAAAAAAATTTATATTTTTTATTGTGTTTACCGCTTTGCCAAATTTTTACCGCTTGTCCAACAGGGTTCAAATTTGGGTCAAATATGCTTCAAGCCTTCCCTAATTTACCTCTGAAATAAGATTTAAAATAGCTGTCCCCATTTTGAAATTATAACTTTTTGAAGACAGGGACGCCATAAAATAAAATTAATAACTAACAAACTTTTATTTTGACTGGGGTGGATAAAAAAATATACAAATCAAAAACGGGAGCAGATATTCTAAATCTGTTTTCAGTGGTAGATAAGGGAAGGTTTGATGTATATTTGACCCAAATTTTAACTTTTTTGGTCAAGCAGTAAAAATTTGGCAAAGCGGTATATTTAATACAAAAAAATTTATAATTTTGTTTTTATGTTCACCGCTTTGCCAAATTTTTACCGCTTGTCCAAAAGGGTTGAAATTTGGGTCAAATATACTTCAAACCTTCCCTAATCTATCCCTGAAAACAGATTTAAAATAAAATTTGACTTTTTTGATATTCTACGTATATGTGTGTATAAAGTCTGTAAGATATTTGTAAAGAAATGAATATTAATAATTAATTACAAAATATCCGCATGTATTTTTATTCTTTTTAATTTAATACATGATTTTTAAAGATGTTAGAGTATTATACTATTCCTGGGGCATAAGTTATATTTTAAAAAAATATATTTTTTTAACATTTATTGTGTCCTACAAAGTATTTTATTTTATATTTTTATATTTATTGAATAAAAATACGGTAATTAACTTCAATCAACAAGCTTGGTAACGGAACGAAACCTGTCCGTTCCATTAAAACTATAGGCAAGCTAGCAGCGAGCGACCTGTTTCTGACTCATTTCCTTCCCAGCCTTCGTCCGCATCGCACGCTCTGTGTATGAGGTGTGCATGGTATTCCGACCCAGATCCACCTACGAGGGATGGAATCCAACCCCTACAGCTGAGCCCAGCAGTAGAGCACCAGGTATTCCTTGAGTAAAAGCAGGATATTCCTGAATAGAAGCAGTGGGTCTCCCCAGCACGTGGAAAACGTTATCGTTTATATTGTAGGAAAGGACGCCCGCTCATATTCGTCACAATAAACTTAGCGAAAGTGTATACCTGCTACATATAGGCTCGCCCGTAAAGCGAAAGTCTGTAGCTGTAAATATATACTAGTAGCTTTGTGGTTTGGGGCGAAAGGTTAACTATTATTATTGAGCGAAGCCCAACTGCAGTTCTTATTATAAAAACCCTGGCCAGGTGGCTGCAGTTGGGTGGATCCGGGGGCGGCGATAACGCAGAGTACCGTGTACGTAAGCGAGAGATTGTAAATCTGCAAAAATCAGGGGGGTGCTTGGTGCGCGACCATCGCTCCACGGCAGTTACAGTCAAGTAAGGCCCTAGCGGCCGAAATAGGACTGGTGGTCGCGAAGCAGACGAACCCATGGACAGCGGGCGAAAGTGGATCGAAGAACGGGACATGACGACGCACAACAAAATGGCCGACAATCTGGCACGGCCAGGTAAATAGCGTTCCAAATTAAAATCAAAATGGAAATATTTGATTTTATACTAATAAATGTTTCGTGCAGGGTTTTCAGGTGCGAGATCGAATCTGGAGGTGCCTGCAGTCAAAAAGGCCTCAAGTTCCAGTCAACACGGCCCCAGAACAACAGCCAAAAGAGCCTCCAGATCCAGTCAATCGAGCCCCAAAGCAACGGCGGTGAGAATAATTTTCTGTAGTCAAAAAAGTTTATTAAAGTCTTTTATCATCTACAGACTTTAATCATCATTAAAATTGTTGTTCACATTGTTATTAATTTGTTAGAAATTTTTGATTTGAATTCTACAAGATTGAAACTATATGAAATCATCAAAAAACTCGTAAAAACGAGTTTAAAAATGCATTAAATTCGAGTTGAAAAACTTACTTTTTCTCATAAAATTGACAAAATTTAGGAGCGTACCACACTGGTACGGTTACAAATAGGGCCTTAATTATTTCAAATTTGAACTCTACAGGATTGAAACTATATGTAACCATCAAAAAAGTGGTTGAAACGTAATTAAAAATACATTAAATCCGGGTTCAAAAACTTGAATTTTTTTTCAATAATTTTACAAAGTTTAGAGACATACCATTTGTACACAGTTGAAAATAGGGCCTTAATTGTATCAAATTTGAATTCTACAGGGTTGAAATTATATGTAACAATTAAAAAAGTGGTTCAAACGTAACTAAAAATACATTAAATCCGGGTTCAAAAACTTGAATTTTTTCTCAATAATTTTACAAAGTTTAGAGACATACCATTTGTACACAGTTTAAAATAGGGCCTTAATTGTATCAAATTTGAACTCTGTAGGATTGAAATTATATGTAATCATTAAAAAAGTGGTTGAAACGTAATTAAAAATACATTAAATCCGGGTTCAAAAACTTGAATTTTTTCTCAATAATTTTACAAAGTTTAGAGACATACCATTTGTACACAGTTGAAAATAGGGCCTTAATTGTATCAAATTTGAACTCTGTAGGATTGAAATTATATGTAATCATTAAAAAAGTGGTTGAAACGTAATTAAAAATACATTAAATCCGGGTTCAAAAACTTATAATTTTTTCCCAAAAAATTAACAAAGTTTAACTGCTTACCACTCTTGAACGGTTATAAATAGGGCCTTAATTGTTTCAAATTTGAACTCTGTAGGGTTGATATTATATGTAACCATTAAAAAAGTGGTTGAAACTTAATTAAAAATACATTAAATTCGAGTTGAAAAACTTATATTTTTTTCCCAAAAGAACTGCGTACCACTCTTGCTCGGTTATAAATAGGGCCTTAATTGATCAAATTTGAACAGGGTTGAAATTATATGTAACAATTAAAAAAGTGGTTGAATCGTAATTAAAAATACATTAAATCCGGGTTCAAAAAATTGAATTTTTTTTCAATAATTTTACAAAGTTTAATAGCATACCACTTGTACACAGTTGGAAATAGGGCCTTAATTATTTCAAATTTTAACTCTACAGGGTTGAAATTATATGTAACAATTAAACAAGTGATTAAAACACGATTAAAATTGCATTAAATCCGGGTTTAAAAACTTGTAATTTTCCCCAAAAAATTTGGCAAAATTTAACGGCATACCACTCGTACACAGTTACAAATAGGGCCTTAATTCTTCCAAAATCGTATTCCCCGATGTTCAAAATTCTTTTAACAATGATTAAAGAGTATTAAAGCCTTTTGATGATGATTAAAGTATTGTAGAATAAGTTTAAATTGTTGTTGACATTGTTACTGACTTGCTAGTGTTTTTTCAGGGCATCAGCGTCATGTCCCGGGTTCCAGAGCAACGGGGTCCAGCGGCAGTGTATGAATGTTGTGTGTGAGGGCCCTCAGAATGAATGGTGTGTGCTGTATGTTGCATTAATCATTAATCATTTTCCTTTCCTTCCTGGCCGGCCGGCCCCTCTGCCTATGTGGAGGGACCTTGACGCGGTGGCAGAGCTTAACCATCCCTTAAATTAGGGGTGGGACCAACGACTCCACAAATCTTTTAATCATTTCAATGTTTTAAATGTTTTATGTTTTCTTATGTTCACAGGAAAGAAAAACAAGAAGAAATAAATATATTGTAATATAAATAAAGAATTGTTAAATAAATATGTTTTTATTTCCCTATCCTAAACCGCCCTAAAATAAGGCCCCTTCAGGGTAGAAAAGGGTCGGTGAACTACTAGCGCCACCATACCCCAATTTGGGGTGGGTGTCCCTGCTAAATTGCTAAGCGGTTTCTGTCCGCGCTGCGTAGTTCGCCGTAAGCAGCCCGTATTACGTATATGTTAAGTGGATCACGTGCTATTTAAATAAATATATTACCACAGCATTATTTTACCCATTTCTGGGTGTGCAACTACTGAAATTATAATTTAAACTGTAAAATATTGATATTTAAGTTTATATGACACTATTATATCATGTATTTGTAATAAAATAATTTTTTATACCTATTTTGTTGACAGGTTCGTTTTGAAAGGAAATCTTCTATTTTATTTTGAAAAATGGGGCGATAAAGAACAATTTAGTGTTATGATACTCGAAGGATGTGCCATTGATGAATTAACACAAGTTTTGCAACAAATGTAACAAGATTTATATGCGAAATGATTGTTGTAACATTGGCGGAAAATGATGAACAATACAGCTTTAAAATCGAGTTTTAGGGCCCCTTCAAAGACAGACTACATTAAAGGTATAAAAACACATTGTTTAACAGTTGTATTGTTGTTATTTTAATATAAATAAAACATATCCTTTACAGATAGGATTGAAGAAAGTGGCACAAATAGACACTACGTTTATTATATGCGGAATCTAAACATGATACTTTCATAACTATGTTTATTTTTACTGGGGGTATACTATACAGTCAAAATAAGGTGTTTTAATAACAGTAACAATACATAAAACCGCTTCACAGTTTGTGTATTTATTGGAACTGGAGCAACATTATTGGATCTTGAAAATCTCAGGTATTTATGCTCATCATTCCTTTATATTTAAATTGCCCCAAAAATGGGTATAGTGGTATAAAATGATGTAGACTTTGATTTTTATGTGAGAAAACCTGGTTCGATTACTTGAATCTATCAAAGTCTCATCGTTTGTTGATAATTGTTGCTGATACATGACAATAACCATTTCTGTTCCCGAATCCCTTATACGTGAACAGATTGCCCTAAAAATGGGTATACACGTTCATAATGATAGATATATTAATTTTTATATCAGAAATCCCGGTACGAAAATGTAAATCTGCCAAAAATCAACCTACATACAGCAGAAGTTGTGGAAAGTGTTTTTGATCCAAATTGTTCTCTTACAAATTAATAAATTATCCTAAAAGTGAGTATAGATGTTCGAAATGATGCCTATTTTGATTTTCATACCAACAAACCTGGTTACTTATATCTGAAACTGTGGTTATGATTCATTTGGCTTTACAGTGTTTTTCATAATTTTTTATTCTTTTCAGGGGCCGTTTGACGATACTTTAGAAGACCTTAAAGAAGTTTTGAAGACCTGTATGACCTATACTTGGTGAGTAAGAAATATATTTGAAGACCACCAAAATCCTGAGTTCCTCGCTGGTGTTCACTGTCCAAAGAAGCCGAATTACTTTCATATTCTTTTTAGTGTCCTTTTATCCATTTTTATGTATTATACTTTGTCCAATAAAGATTTTACCCAAGTTTCTGTCAGATTTATTGTATTTTAGATATAATATTTAAAATTTCAGATTATTTTATGTAACTTGGAACATATATGAACATTTAATAGAAAATATGATAAAGAAATTAAGGTACAGTAGCAATTTGGATGTTTTTGAACGATTAATGAAGAGATACAATTCATAAACACCCAAAAATTGGATGCCGGTAGATGCACTAGAAAAGTGTATGGATGAATTCTCATATTTTGGTCAATAAGATTTGTATTTCTCTACAGAAATGAATGAAATTTGGAACACAGTATGTTTAATATATGCTGAATGTAAATATGATACTTTCATATATTTACTGTGAGTGGTTTTGACAGAAAAAATTGAAAATATTGATGTTTTCACGTGCCAAACTTATACGGAATTTTATGATATTTTAACTATATTTATTCTTACTGGGGCTTACTACACAGTTAAAATAAGGTGTATAGATAAAAGTAGAATTATTTACAGTACATAAAACCACTTCACAGTTTGCATATTTATTGGAACTGGAGCAACGTTTTTGGTACTTGAAAATCTCAGACATGCTCGTTATTCCCTTATATTTTAATCATTTGCCCCAAAAATGGGTATAGGGGTTTAATATGATGTAGACTTTGATTTGTATGTCAAAAAACCTGGTTCGATTACGTAAATGTATCTAAGTCTCATCTTTTGTTGTTGATTCCACATATTTCTGTTCCTTAATCTCTTATACGTGAACAGATTGCCCTAAAAATGGGTATACACGTTCAGAACGATAGATATTTTGATTTTTATATCAGAAATCCTGGTTCGAAAATGTAAATATGCCAAAAAACCTACCTTCATATAGCAGAAGTTGTGGAAGATCCGAAGCAATTCAAACTCACTTCTGATTCTCTTATAAATTAATCAATTACCCTAAAAATGGGTATAGATGTTCGAAATGACACCTATTTTGATTTTCATACCAAAAAACCCGGTTTGGTTACGTAAATAGCTAAATTTTGAGATTAGTCCATCTGTTGTGTGTTCCGTCCGTTAGGTTAGGAGGTTAATTTATCTCATGAACCCAAAACTGGGTTTTATGGGCTGAAACTTGAGTGGATTGCTTGGATTGATATATATTTAAAGTTTTGTATGCCAAAAGGGCTTTAGATTGAGGAAAAAGTACTGGAATTGTAGAAAATAGGTCGTAAGACGGGACATTTCATCCATTATTTTCATACCCTAAAATATGTTTTTAGGGTTTGGGGCTGCGGCTAGTTTATTCATTTGGGCTATATTTTAGATTTCTCGTGCCAAAAGGGCCGTAAATTGCGTGAGAAACGAATAATCAACGAAATACCTCCTAATCTGAATAGCATTGGGAGATGGAAATTCGTTGATTTAGGGCATTAAATCATTAAATAGGGGTCGGAAACTATTGATAATAGGTTTTTATTATTATTTATCATCGTTTTGGGGTATAAAACATGAGTATAGAGCTTTAATTGGTTCACAATCATTATTCAAAGATTGAAATGTCAACTTCTCATCTCGAATGTTTGGGGGCGATTTTCTCCCCTTAAAAAAAATATAATCGCAAAAGTAAATATACCATTAGAATCAGCAAAAAATAGCACATCTTTTTAGCATATTAATTTATTTTTAGAATAAAATTAATAATTGTTGAAAAATTTCCATGTTCATTTGTTTATAGCCGTGTAGTGTTCGCTCCGACATGCGTCCGCCATTTTCTTCTCTATTCGTTGCGTGTATTCAGTGCACGACGTATGTCACTTATCGAATTTTAATCCTACTTGGTTTCTGCAGGTCCGACTCGGTCTTCAGTTTTTCGCCAGAATTTGTAGCGTACGGAAGTGCGTTCGATCGCTCCTCAAAAATAATTAAATTAGTAAGTAATTACAATGAAATATTAAAGAAAACAGTTATTGTTGTGAGTAATTAACAAATATTGATTGGAATTTGCATATCTGGGTATATAAATAAAATTTGTTTTTGAGAAGTGATCGCGCATCGCGGACCTGTACATTGTTGTGGTGATTAAGGAATTACTAGTGAATAAAAAGTGATTAGAAATTAATAATTGAAGTGTGTAACGTGTGACAATTGTTGAACTAAGTTCCGTGTGACGGGTCCATCCATTCCGGGCAGATTTCCACAGCAGTTGGGGCAGTTTTGCGGCTTCTTTTCAATGGGTGAAAAGGTAGGAAATATTTTTTTTAGCCATTTGCCTTCCAACACATTTACTAAAATGTAAATTTTCTCTCCCAATGGTTAGCTATTAGTTTTAGAAATTTACTAATCCATGTTTTCAGCCTAATTAAAATTTATTTCACAGCTAACCTTTTCTTTCAGCTCTCTTTCAGCTAGTATTAAGTTATTTTCTTAGTCTTTCAGTGGTAGGGCAATTTAGGTTAGCCGGCCCTGCAGAGCCTGAAGACGCCCCCCATTGCGACCACAACAGCCCTAGGACATCGGGATTAATCATTTTTCTTTCTTAATTTCAGTTAAGCTAGATATAATTAGGTTAAGAGTTTTTGAATGGTTGTAAAAATGTCCTATCGTACAAACAAGTAAATTTTAAAGTTTTTTTCTTGAATATTTTGAACAAAAATCGTACGATGATCGGAATTTTTACGGTGATTATATATATACCTTTTTGTTTAATTAAATATCAATTATTATTTTAATAATTGGATGTCTTACGTAAATAGCAAAGTACCGATATTTTTTCAATGACCTCTAAATAAATATTCTTTTTTTATTTAAACACGTAATCATTTTAAACAATTGATAAATGGAATCAATATTATTTTTGTAGAGTTTTAAACAATTATTTCGGTGCTTTGTTAATAAATAAGTCAACAATTCATTTTTTTTATGTTAGTATTGTTGTTTAATAATTATGGTATATATCTCACACACGTTGGAAGGCAAAACCTTGTTATACTTTGGATAATTACTCATACCCTCTTTCAAAGAGCCGTTAACTGGCTAAAGTGATTAAAAATGTTTAAGACATTTTTTGTCGTCAAACAATTTAATAATTTTAATTGAAATATTTCTCTATTAGCCTATAAACATTGTATATTGACTCATTATTGTTTAACTTTTTAAATTTAAAATAAATTTTATATTGGGCGTCGAACAATAAATAATTTATGATTATAAATTTACTATTGTTTCAAGAAATAGTTCATATTAGTATCAAAATTATTAACGTTAGTTTTATTGCAATATTTTTCCCATATATTAATAAATAAATGAAGGTAACTGTTTTAATAAACATTAAAATCATTTTTGATTGTTTTGTATTTAACAGCTAACATTTCATATTGTTACACATAACTTGTCAAATCAAATGAGTATATAGGCTGTTATTGTTTTATATTTGTAAATAATACTCACAATGATACGGATTTATTGACAAAGTAAAGTTTTAGAACATTCACGGCCTTTATTGGAATCTTACTGGAACCTTATTGGAGTCAGTGTAAATTTCTACCTATATCAAAATAAAAATATATTATTATAGGAAAATTATAAAATATATTTTACAAATAAATTAAAAACTGACATTATTAATACTTTTTAACGGAAAGTACAATTACCACAAATAAAATTGTCAGTTATATTAAATGTCAAAAACCAAAACAAAACTTTGAATCTGTTGATCATGATTACTTTATACAGAAATCAAGTTGGTGAATTAAAACGAACGTTGATTATTTACCCTAATTTTAAATGGCACAAAAGTGACCCCTGTGGTGCACTCTCCACACCAGCTATGAGTGCCCGTGAGGTGACGCCTGGTAAGCGCCCACACGGTAAAATATATCGTCATCATTACCGATGTCTACATGTGTTGTAGATACTGGCACACCCAGAAATGGGTAATATGCCGTGATGATATATTAATTTTATTTATTTATTTATTTGATTATTTACAAATCTGGTAGATTTCCTAATTGGTTGACTATTAATCAATGGAATAATCGTGAATTCGGCTGTCAAAATGTAATAAAATGTGTATTATTTGATAACCTGACACTGTCGGTAAATCAGTCACTTGTCAGGCCAACTTCCGAAACGTACGTTTATATTTAACTTACGTTTACATTATACTTTTTAAATTTAAAGCATATTTTATATTGGATATTATACAATAAATAATTTAATAGTTTATATTTTATCAATTGTAAAGTTAATCACTGTGGCAAATTAACGGCTCAAAAACAGATGTGCACCTAAAATTATCCAGGGTGTAAACAAGGGGCACCCATTTTTTTATATTGTTGTCTTTGAAGTGCACCCGTACCCGTACCGTAGAATAAGTGTTTAGGGACAAAGCCCTGCAAATTAGTTGCGCCTTAGTTTTAAGTTAGTTATTCGATTCCGCGGTTTACGTTCGGTCGTCGGCAGGCAATAAAGACCCCGGGGTCTGTGCGGTCTCTTCTATTACCGCCCTAGAGCCAGGATATTAATTTATTCTGGCACTGGGGTACGACTTTACGTCGGTGGTAATATAGAATGATTCGGAATTATTTGCTTTTCGTTCTCGCGGTTTTCAAGAAATCAGGAATGAAATAAATTTACTTCTATTGGGTTCGATTCCCGAAGGAGTAAATATAATAATACAAATATGTTAGGGAGTTTAGGTGCGGAATTTTAGAAATAAAATAAATTTAACATTTATAGGATTCAATTCGAAAGGGGTAAATATGATACAAACAGAGTTATTAGTACATAGTTTATAATTGCGGAAAAATATAATATGTTATAGGCTCCTTCAAAATGATTGAATTGTAAAATGAATATATAGACATTTTCGCTTGTAATTTATCTAAATATACCCTTACGTAACATAACCTAGGTTAGGGGTCGCGTGCCTGACAATTAATTGTTGGGCCCTTTATTTAGTTTTAAGTTGCGCGTTTACGGGTACGGGCCCGGCACTATATTTATATTTATGTATGTGTTTTGCGCCTTGCCACCCCTAGACGCTAGTTTCTATGGGGTGGCCCATTTATTAGTTTCAGCTCATCATAAGTTGTCGCCTAGAAGTCGTGCTAACGTCACGCAACCTTAAAGTCCTCCTAACGTGAGGCAAATTTATGAATAGAATAGACTTTGAAAATTGTGCCATTATATTACAAAAAAGATGAAAAATTAATTTTTTTTAAGAGTATAAACGACTTTAAATAAAAGTAAAAGATAGATAATGTAATAAAAATTTATGGATTGCAATCACAAAATTTTATTTAAATTTTCGGGTTCTCATCAATATATCCAGTTACGGAACTTTTTCTATCATAAAAAATAGACTCAAGTCCTGTGTGTTCATTATATAATTGAAAAATTAATATTTGGTAGAGAAAAATAAATAAACAAACAAACACACACACACATACACACACACACACACAAATTGTGTTTATTTTCAGAATGAATTCAAGATGAACCGAAGACCTCTTAGACCCACCCCAAGCCACTCGGCATTGAGAAAACACCCCCTAAAGGATAAATGGAAAGGTATGCCAAATTTAAATACAAAAAAAGTATAAAAAATAAAATATTTTTATTTACAGTTAGAAAATAGAAGAACCACTCGAATACTGAAAATATATGAAGAAAATATCAGCTTACGTCCAAACTTTGAAGGTATAAAATAATATATTTCATCCCAAAATAATATAATACAATATTTTTTTTTGCAGGAAGCATCCATCAATCAGAAGCCCCCCACTACCCCCCCCCCCCCTCCGTATGTATTCAAGATGGACCGAAGATTTCTTTAGACCCACCCCAAACCACTATGTCATTGAGAAAACACCCTTAAGGAACAATGAAAAAGTATGTCAAATTTAAATACAAAAAATATAAAATATTAAAATATTTTTTTATTTTTAGTTAAAAAAAAAAAGAACCACTCGAATACTGAAAATATATGAGGAAAATATCAGCTTACGTCCAAACTTTGAAGGTATAAATTAAGATATTTCTTCCTAAAATAATATAATACAATATTTTTTTTTATTTTACAGGACGCATCCATCAATCAGCCCCCCGACCCCCCACAAATGAAATATTTATTGTATAAAAAAAATAATATTATAAAATGAGTCTAACATTTATTCTAGTTATAAGTATGTGTATTGCTAATTACTAATAATTGCTATATCTCTATGTAACGACACTATACAATATACACAACACAATCACAAAATACTAGTAAATTAAAATAATGGCACGGTTTTCAAAGTCTACGCCTAAAATACAGGCAAAATCGGTTCGCGATAAATAATATTGGGTAGTTAACAATTATTTAATTAAAATATTGATTGTTCAACGTATAAAGCCGTGTACGCACGTTAGCGAGCTGTTCGCAAACTTTTAGCGAACGAGTGACATTCATTAAATAAATACTTTAAATTCGTGAAACCAAACTTTGTCAATAATAAAATTATATTTATCTGTAAAATGTACGAGTCCTGAATATTAAAAATTACATCAAAACATGGTTAAATATCACTTAATTCTTTCCAATTTTATTTTTTCGCTTTTGTGAAGTAAATTAACCAATAAAAAGGCTGAATTTTTATCTCTATCTAAACCAACACTAATTTCTTGAAATAAAGTATACGAGTCGTAATCCATATTAGTTGGCCTATTTGTTAAATCCGTTTATCATGAATTATTTCTAATAATAATGGAGAATTTTTTTATTTAAAGTAAAGTTATTTCCACATTATAACGTAACTTTAAACTATTTTTTTTAGCTGAACATAAATATTTAACAGTATAATAATAAATCAAATTTATTAGTAAATTTCTATTATTTATCAAAATTGGATAATTCGCTGATTATTCTTAAAAATTGCCGCAATTTTGTATAGTGTCTTATTTCTAAACTCTGGCAAATAAATGACATTCAAACTTTGTTTGTTTTTCTTGTATTGTTAGTAAAGATATGAATTATTTCGTTTAATAATAATATTAAAAATAATACTGATAATTACGTTATTTATTATTTGTATTATATATGCATTAAATAAAATAAAATTTTAGCGGATAGGCCAACTAATATGGATTAGGGCTTGTAGAACTCGCGAATATCTCTGGTTTTGTTCGTGTGTTCGAATGAAGTTCGCTACAAACTTTTCGCGAGCTCGTAGCGTACAGCATTTTCAGGGTAGATGCTGAAGTTTGGTTTTGTGCTCAGTTCAATTAGCGCAAAAAAGTGAAGCAAAGATAATATGATAAATTTAATAGAGCTGTATCGTTTATTTCCAAATTTATGGAATACAAACGATCGTAATTATAAAAAAAGTAATGCGAAATAGAACTCAATATTTAATAAACTTATCCTCTATCTATCATATACTTTTATTATAATACAGTGCGTTCAGAAAAAAACCTAATACGGAGTAGGTTATGAACAGAAACGTATGTCGGAACATTATTCAATTCAAAAATCAAGTTGTCATAATTGATCGTGAAATGTAATTTTAAAGAGAAAAGATAATTAAGAAAGATACAGATTATTGCCATTCACCATTTTCTAATTTATTTCTGTTTCTAAAATAACGATTCAAGAAGAAAAGCTTTGATTTCTTTAGATAATATTTTTGACAATATCTTGTGTCGAGTTGACATACTTTCAAATTGACATGTTTTTTTTTTGTTCATAGCTTACTCCGAATTAGGATTTTTTTTAACACAATTTAATACCAACACCTTCCTCACTCGTTGACATTGACATTTTTTTTTTCTTTGCTAAATCCAAACGCGAACTTTTTCCGAACTACACGGCGAACATGAGTTCATAATTCAAATATCTGGTGATGGTCTGTGATCTGGTGTTCACGTTGAGCTCGCGAACTGCTCGCGAACAGAATGTACGCGGCTTTAGTTTTTCGTTTGAATTAGTAACATTATTAAATAATAAATGGGGTCCTCCACCATACATAGATAATTCTAGGCCTGGCAGACCTAAGTAATAAGTCGAAAAATGATATTTCTTTGTTATTATTGCTCATAAGTCAATCAGAATAATTTTCTTTCAAATTCATAGCAACATGTAACTAAATAAACAAAATGATGTGACAGTTGTTGACAGAATTAAAAATACGTGAAAAAATAGTAGGTAATTTATGTAGTATATACAATTCATAATGGATATTCAATAAATTAGGTATGGAATTCATTTTTAATGTAGAATTGCGCAGTAATTAGTATGACAAGAGAACCAAATCACTGGAGAATATCATTTATTTGAATAAATTAATTTATAAATCTAAATTCATTATGAACCAGTGCACTAAATCTAAATTTCTAAATTAAATCAATCATAAACAAGCCTTTATGTTAGAAATATAAGGTATATAAACACGAAAACGCATTATACCGATATTTCTGTGCTATTATAATTTTTTTCTGTCCTATAATTGTAAAACATACATTTCTGACTTATCTGTTTAGATCTGCCGAACCTAAAATTAGAACATTGGTCATTTATATTAAAAATAGACTTTAACACGGCATGATAGTACATAGGGACTGTAATAGGCAAATTCTAAACAAATATGTTCAGAATAGAGGTAATAATTTAAACATGCGTCAGTTATATTAAAAACAGACGTTAAAACCTTATAACATTACTAGGCACTGTATGGTATCAAACTTTAAAAAAGTTAGTAGTTTTAATAATTAAAAGTAAACTAAATAATTCTTGTTTGCATTGATGATGCTGCGTCAGATAAAAACAATGTGCGTTATTATGAAAGTGAAGGAAATGTTGAATGACAAAGATATCAGAGGCAATCGAAACTTACACAAAATGAGCTAACATCTACGTCATACAATATTAAAATAATGAGTACGGCTTGACGAATAATAATTTTCTAGAACTATAGATCGCTTACAAATTAGATGAAGTATTGTAAAAAATAAATAATGGAGGACCCTAG
This sequence comes from Ophonus ardosiacus, assembly GCA_943142095.1. Classification (NCBI taxonomy): domain Eukaryota; kingdom Metazoa; phylum Arthropoda; class Insecta; order Coleoptera; family Carabidae; genus Ophonus; species Ophonus ardosiacus. The sequence goes on from OW964839.1 coordinate 27,773,579, forward strand.
AACAAATAGATAGGTATCTTTAGAGGATTTCAGGTGTTGTTTATAGATATGTCGGCCTCTTAAGGTGTCTATAATACTATAATTAAATATTATAGTTAACAGACCACCTTAGGAGGATTTCAGGTGTTATTGTTTTATTTATATGTTAGCCTCTGAATGAGTCTGTAATAATTATAAAATTAGAAAATAAAGATAACAGACGACCTTTGGAGGATTTCAGGTGTTATTGTATCATTTATATGTTGGCCTCTTAAGATAGATAATATCTATAATTTATAAGAAATTATAGATAATCTTTCGAGGATTTCAGGTGTTATGGTTTTATTTATTTATATGTGTCGGCCTCTATAAGATATCTTTAGTTAACTACCCAATATTACGGTAAAAATGCGGTGCAACTTTGCACAGTAAAAAATAAACGGCGATACAAAAACAATATTGCGCATTTAAAAAGATTTTTCCAAAAAATACTTAAAATAATTTTGGCCAATATTGCGGTAAAATGACGGTTTGCGGCACATCTACGCACAGTAAAAATAAAACTGCGGTACAAAATAAATATTAATATTGTACCTATAAACAAACACATAGATATTTCCAAAAATAAATAAAATAATTTTTGAAATCAATATATAAATGATGAAAATTCTATTGCGTGGTAAAATCAATAGGCATAGGCAATTCAGGTGTCTAAAAACAAAATTTGTGCAATAATAAAAAGGTCTGCGATCTAGTGGAACTTGTAAGTTTTGCAGGCAATAAAATAATTAATAATATTTATGACTGTCACCGAATATAATTCTAAATTTTGCGGATTGCATAGTTGTATATTATATTGTTTTCATTATCCATTCATTTTACGATAATTGACGAAAGTTATTTGCGTGGTAATATTATATCAGCTGAACACGAAAGTTGAAAATTAGTCCACATACGTAGAAAAGTCCATAAAATCGATTGCTGCAACGCCCGTTAACGTATCTTTTACCGTTAATTAGTTATAGCCCGGCAAATTGAAATAAACATGTTAGATTTCCATTGAAAATAAAACTTTGTATTTCTCAAACTAGAATCCTGGGATTTTTTTTACTATTTTTTCCGATATCAGCACGTTTGATTTAATAGAAATTGATACATTTTTATTTAAATATAGGGTGTTTAAATATTTTGGTTTATAACTGGCTACTGAAAAATCCAAGGTACCATTTTTTGATTTATTGCATGGTAATATTGTATCAGCTGAACACGAAAGTTAAAAATTAGTCTACATACGTAGAAAAGTCCATAAAATCGATTGCCGCAATGCCCGTTAACGTATCTTTTACCGTTCATTAGTTATAGCCCGGCAAAGTGAAATAAACGTGTTAGATTTCCATTGGAAATAAAACTTTGTATCTCTCAAACTAGAATCCTGGGATTTTTTTACTATTTTTTCCGAAATCAGCACGTTTGATTTAATAGAAATTGATACATTTTTATTTAAATATAGGGTGTTTAAATATTTTGGTTTATAACTGGCTACTGAAAAATCCAAGGTACCATTTTTTGATTTATTGCATGGTAATATTGTATCAGCTGAACACGAAAGTTAAAAATTAGTCTACATACGTAGAAAAGTCCATAAAATCGATTGCCGCAATGCCCGTTAACGTATCTTTTACCGTTCATTAGTTATAGCCCGGCAAAGTGAAATAAACGTGTTAGATTTCCATTGGAAATAAAACTTTGTATTTCTCAAACTAGAATCCTGGGATTTTTTTTACTATTTTTTCCGAAATCAGCACGTTTGATTTAATAGAAATTGATACATTTTTATTTAAATATAGGGTGTTTAAATATTTTGGTTTATAACTGGCTACTGAAAAATCCAAGGTACCATTTTTTGATTTATTGCATGGTAATATTGTATCAGCTGAACACGAAAGTTAAAAATTAGTCTACATACGTAGAAAAGTCCATAAAATCGATTGCCGCAATGCCCGTTAACGTATCTTTTACCGTTCATTAGTTATAGCCCGGCAAAGTGAAATAAACGTGTTAGATTTCCATTGGAAATAAAACTTTGTATTTCTCAAACTAGAATCCTGGGATTTTTTTTACTATTTTTTCCGAAATCAGCACGTTTGATTTAATAGAAATTGATACATTTTTATTTAAATATAGGGTGTTTAAATATTTTGGTTTATAACTGGCTACTGAAAAATCCAAGGTACCATTTTTTGATTTATTGCATGGTAATATTGTATCAGCTGAACACGAAAGTTAAAAATTAGTCTACATACGTAGAAAAGTCCATAAAATCGATTGCCGCAATGCCCGTTAACGTATCTTTTACCGTTCATTAGTTATAGCCCGGCAAAGTGAAATAAACGTGTTAGATTTCCATTGGAAATAAAACTTTGTATTTCTCAAACTAGAATCCTGGGATTTTTTTACTATTTTTTCCGAAATCAGCACGTTTTATTTAATAGAAATTGATACATTTTTATTTAAATATAGGGTGTTTAAATATTTTGGTTTATAACTGGCTACTGAAAAATCCAAGGTACCATTTTTTGATTTATTGCATGGTAATATTGTATCAGCTGAACACGAAAGTTAAAAATTAGTCTACATACGTAGAAAAGTCCATAAAATCGATTGCCGCAATGCCCGTTAACGTATCTTTTACCGTTCATTAGTTATAGCCCGGCAAAGTGAAATAAACGTGTTAGATTTCCATTGGAAATAAAACTTTGTATTTCTCAAACTAGAATCCTGGGATTTTTTTTACTATTTTTTCCGAAATCAGCACGTTTGATTTAATAGAAATTGATACATTTTTATTTAAATATAGGGTGTTTAAATATTTTGGTTTATAACTGGCTACTGAAAAATCCAAGGTACCATTTTTTGATTTATTGCATGGTAATATTGTATCAGCTGAACACGAAAGTTAAAAATTAGTCTACATACGTAGAAAAGTCCATAAAATCGATTGCCGCAATGCCCGTTAACGTATCTTTTACCGTTCATTAGTTATAGCCCGGCAAAGTGAAATAAACGTGTTAGATTTCCATTGGAAATAAAACTTTGTATTTCTCAAACTAGAATCCTGGGATTTTTTTTACTATTTTTTCCGAAATCAGCACGTTTGATTTAATAGAAATTGATACATTTTTATTTAAATATAGGGTGTTTAAATATTTTGGTTTATAACTGGCTACTGAAAAATCCAAGGTACCATTTTTTGATTTATTGCATGGTAATATTGTATCAGCTGAACACGAAAGTTAAAAATTAGTCTACATACGTAGAAAAGTCCATAAAATCGATTGCCGCAATGCCCGTTAACGTATCTTTTACCGTTCATTAGTTATAGCCCGGCAAAGTGAAATAAACGTGTTAGATTTCCATTGGAAATAAAACTTTGTATTTCTCAAACTAGAATCCTGGGATTTTTTTTACTATTTTTTCCGAAATCAGCACGTTTGATTTAATAGAAATTGATACATTTTTATTTAAATATAGGGTGTTTAAATATTTTGGTTTATAACTGGCTACTGAAAAATCCAAGGTACCATTTTTTGATTTATTGCATGGTAATATTGTATCAGCTGAACACGAAAGTTAAAAATTAGTTTACATACGTAGAAAAGTCCATAAAATCGATTGCCGCAATGCCCGTTAACGTATCTTTTACCGTTCATTAGTTATAGCCCGGCAAAGTGAAATAAACGTGTTAGATTTCCATTGGAAATAAAACTTTGTATTTCTCAAACTAGAATCCTGGGATTTTTTTTACTATTTTTTCCGAAATCAGCACGTTTGATTTAATAGAAATTGATACATTTTTATTTAAATATAGGGTGTTTAAATATTTTGGTTTATAACTGGCTACTGAAAAATCCAAGGTACCATTTTTTGATTTATTGCATGGTAATATTGTATCAGCTGAACACGAAAGTTAAAAATTAGTCTACATACGTAGAAAAGTCCATAAAATCGATTGCCGCAATGCCCGTTAACGTATCTTTTACCGTTCATTAGTTATAGCCCGGCAAAGTGAAATAAACGTGTTAGATTTCCATTGGAAATAAAACTTTGTATTTCTCAAACTAGAATCCTGGGATTTTTTTTACTATTTTTTCCGAAATCAGCACGTTTGATTTAATAGAAATTGATACATTTTTATTTAAATATAGGGTGTTTAAATATTTTGGTTTATAACTGGCTACTGAAAATTCCAAGGTACCATTTTTTGATTTATTGCATGGTAATATTGTATCAGCTGAACACGAAAGTTAAAAATTAGTCTACATACGTAGAAAAGTCCATAAAATCGATTGCCGCAATGCCCGTTAACGTATCTTTTACCGTTCATTAGTTATAGCCCGGCAAAGTGAAATAAACGTGTTAGATTTCCATTGGAAATAAAACTTTGTATTTCTCAAACTAGAATCCTGGGATTTTTTTTACTATTTTTTCCGAAATCAGCACGTTTGATTTAATAGAAATTGATACATTTTTATTTAAATATAGGGTGTTTAAATATTTTGGTTTATAACTGGCTACTGAAAAATCCAAGGTACCATTTTTTGATTTATTGCATGGTCATATTGTATCAGCTGAACACGAAAGTTAAAAATTAGTCTACATACGTAGAAAAGTCCATAAAATCGATTGCCGCAAAGCCCGTTAACGTATCTTTTACCGTTCATTAGTTATAGCCCTGCAAAGTGAAATAAACGTGTTAGATTTCCATTGGAAACAAAACTTTGTATTTCTCAAACTAGAATCCTGGGATTTTTTTTACTATTTTTTCCGAAATCAGCACGTTTGATTTAATAGAAATTGATACATTTTTATTTAAATATAGGGTGTTTAAATATTTTGGTTTATAACTGGCTACTGAAAAATCCAAGGTACCATTTTTTGATTTATTGCATGGTAATATTGTATCAGCTGAACACGAAAGTTAAAAATTAGTCTACATACGTAGAAAAGTCCATAAAATCGATTGCCGCAATGCCCGTTAACGTATCTTTTACCGTTCATTAGTTATAGCCCGGCAAAGTGAAATAAACGTGTTAGATTTCCATTGGAAATAAAACTTTGTATTTCTCAAACTAGAATCCTGGGATTTTTTTTACTATTTTTTCCGAAATCAGCACGTTTGATTTAATAGAAATTGATACATTTTTATTTAAATATAGGGTGTTTAAATATTTTGGTTTATAACTGGCTACTGAAAAATCCAAGGTACCATTTTTTGATTTATTGCATGGTAATATTGTATCAGCTGAACACGAAAGTTAAAAATTAGTCTACATACGTAGAAAAGTCCATAAAATCGATTGCCGCAATGCCCGTTAACGTATCTTTTACCGTTCATTAGTTATAGCCCGGCAAAGTGAAATAAACGTGTTAGATTTCCATTGGAAATAAAACTTTGTATTTCTCAAACTAGAATCCTGGGATTTTTTTTACTATTTTTTCCGAAATCAGCACGTTTGATTTAATAGAAATTGATACATTTTTATTTAAATATAGGGTGTTTAAATATTTTGGTTTATAACTGGCTACTGAAAAATCCAAGGTACCATTTTTTGATTTATTGCATGGTAATATTGTATCAGCTGAACACGAAAGTTAAAAATTAGTCTACATACGTAGAAAAGTCCATAAAATCGATTGCCGCAATGCCCGTTAACGTATCTTTTACCGTTCATTAGTTATAGCCCGGCAAAGTGAAATAAACGTGTTAGATTTCCATTGGAAATAAAACTTTGTATTTCTCAAACTAGAATCCTGGGATTTTTTTTACTATTTTTTCCGAAATCAGCACGTTTGATTTAATAGAAATTGATACATTTTTATTTAAATATAGGGTGTTTAAATATTTTGGTTTATAACTGGCTACTGAAAAATCCAAGGTACCATTTTTTGATTTATTGCATGGTAATATTGTATCAGCTGAACACGAAAGTTAAAAATTAGTTTACATACGTAGAAAAGTCCATAAAATCGATTGCCGCAATGCCCGTTAACGTATCTTTTACCGTTCATTAGTTATAGCCCGGCAAAGTGAAATAAACGTGTTAGATTTCCATTGGAAATAAAACTTTGTATTTCTCAAACTAGAATCCTGGGATTTTTTTTACTATTTTTTCCGAAATCAGCACGTTTGATTTAATAGAAATTGATACATTTTTATTTAAATATAGGGTGTTTAAATATTTTGGTTTATAACTGGCTACTGAAAAATCCAAGGTACCATTTTTTGATTTATTGCATGGTAATATTGTATCAGCTGAACACGAAAGTTAAAAATTAGTCTACATACGTAGAAAAGTCCATAAAATCGATTGCCGCAATGCCCGTTAACGTATCTTTTACCGTTCATTAGTTATAGCCCGGCAAAGTGAAATAAACGTGTTAGATTTCCATTGGAAATAAAACTTTGTATTTCTCAAACTAGAATCCTGGGATTTTTTTTACTATTTTTTCCGAAATCAGCACGTTTGATTTAATAGAAATTGATACATTTTTATTTAAATATAGGGTGTTTAAATATTTTGGTTTATAACTGGCTACTGAAAAATCCAAGGTACCATTTTTTGATTTATTGCATGGTAATATTGTATCAGCTGAACACGAAAGTTAAAAATTAGTCTACATACGTAGAAAAGTCCATAAAATCGATTGCCGCAATGCCCGTTAACGTATCTTTTACCGTTCATTAGTTATAGCCCGGCAAAGTGAAATAAACGTGTTAGATTTCCATTGGAAATAAAACTTTGTATTTCTCAAACTAGAATCCTGGGATTTTTTTTACTATTTTTTCCGAAATCAGCACGTTTGATTTAATAGAAATTGATACATTTTTATTTAAATATAGGGTGTTTAAATATTTTGGTTTATAACTGGCTACTGAAAAATCCAAGGTACCATTTTTTGATTTATTGCATGGTAATATTGTATCAGCTGAACACGAAAGTTAAAAATTAGTCTACATACGTAAAAAAGTCCATAAAATCGATTGCCGCAATGCCCGTTAACGTATCTTTTACCGTTTATTAGTTATAGCCCGGCAAAGTGAAATAAACGTGTTAGATTTCCATTGGAAATAAAACTTTGTATTTCTCAAACTAGAATCCTGGGATTTTTTTTACTATTTTTTCCGAAATCAGCACGTTTGATTTAATAGAAATTGATACATTTTTATTTAAATATAGGGTGTTTAAATATTTTGGTTTATAACTGGCTACTGAAAAATCCAAGGTACCATTTTTTGATTTATTGCATGGTAATATTGTATCAGCTGAACACGAAAGTTAAAAATTAGTCTACATACGTAGAAAAGTCCATAAAATCGATTGCCGCAATGCCCGTTAACGTATCTTTTACCGTTCATTAGTTATAGCCCGGCAAAGTGAAATAAACGTGTTAGATTTCCATTGGAAATAAAACTTTGTATTTCTCAAACTAGAATCCTGGGATTTTTTTTACTATTTTTTCCGAAATCAGCACGTTTGATTTAATAGAAATTGATACATTTTTATTTAAATATAGGGTGTTTAAATATTTTGGTTTATAACTGGCTACTGAAAAATCCAAGGTACCATTTTTTGATTTATTGCATGGTAATATTGTATCAGCTGAACACGAAAGTTAAAAATTAGTCTACATACGTAGAAAAGTCCATAAAATCGATTGCCGCAATGCCCGTTAACGTATCTTTTACCGTTCATTAGTTATAGCCCGGCAAAGTGAAATAAACGTGTTAGATTTCCATTGGAAATAAAACTTTGTATTTCTCAAACTAGAATCCTGGGATTTTTTTTACTATTTTTTCCGAAATCAGCAAGTTTTATTAAATAGAAATTGACACATTTTTATTTAAATATAGGGTGTTTAAATATTTTGGTTTATAACTGGCTACTGAAAAATCCAAGGTACCATTTTTTGATTTATTGCATGGTAATATTGTATCAGCTGAACACGAAAGTTAAAAATTAGTCTACATACGTAGAAAAGTCCATAAAATCGATTGCCGCAATGCCCGTTAACGTATCTTTTACCGTTCATTAGTTATAGCCCGGCAAAGTGAAATAAACGTGTTAGATTTCCATTGGAAATAAAACTTTGTATTTCTCAAACTAGAATCCTGGGATTTTTTTTACTATTTTTTCCGAAATCAGCACGTTTGATTTAATAGAAATTGATACATTTTTATTTAAATATAGGGTGTTTAAATATTTTGGTTTATAACTGGCTACTGAAAAATCCAAGGTACCATTTTTTGATTTATTGCCTGGTAATATTGTATCAGCTGAACACGAAAGTTAAAAATTAGTCTACATACGTAGAAAAGTCCATAAAATCGATTGCCGCAATGCCCGTTAACGTATCTTTTACCGTTCATTAGTTATAGCCCGGCAAAGTGAAATAAACGTGTTAGATTTCCATTGGAAATAAAACTTTGTATTTCTCAAACTAGAATCCTGGGATTTTTTTTACTATTTTTTCCGAAATCAGCACGTTTGATTTAATAGAAATTGATACATTTTTATTTAAATATAGGGTGTTTAAATATTTTGGTTTATAACTGGCTACTGAAAAATCCAAGGTATCATTTTTTGATTTATTGCATGGTAATATTGTATCAGCTGAACACGAAAGTTAAAAATTAGTCTACATACGTAGAAAAGTCCATAAAATCGATTGCCGCAATGCCCGTTAACGTATCTTTTACCGTTCATTAGTTATAGCCCGGCAAAGTGAAATAAACGTGTTAGATTTCCATTGGAAATAAAACTTTGTATTTCTCAAACTAGAATCCTGGGATTTTTTTTACTATTTTTTCCGAAATCAGCACGTTTGATTTAATAGAAATTGATACATTTTTATTTAAATATAGGGTGTTTAAATATTTTGGTTTATAACTGGCTACTGAAAAATCCAAGGTACCATTTTTTGATTTATTGCATGGTAATATTGTATCAGCTGAACACGAAAGTTAAAAATTAGTCTACATACGTAGAAAAGTCCATAAAATCGATTGCCGCAATGCCCGTTAACGTATCTTTTACCGTTCATTAGTTATAGCCCGGGAAAGTAAAATAAACGTGTTAGATTTCCATTGGAAATAAAACTTTGTATTTCTCAAACTAGAATCCTGGGATTTTTTTTACTATTTTTTCCGAAATCAGCACGTTTGATTTAATAGAAATTGATACATTTTTATTTAAATATAGGGTGTTTAAATATTTTGGTTTATAACTGGCTACTGAAAATTCCAAGGTACCATTTTTTGATTTATTGCATGGTAATATTGTATCAGCTGAACACGAAAGTTAAAAATTAGTCTACATACGTAGAAAAGTCCATAAAATCGATTGCCGCAATGCCCGTTAACGTATCTTTTACCGTTTATTAGTTATAGCCCGGCAAAGTGAAATAAACGTGTTAGATTTCCATTGGAAATAAAACTTTGTATTTCTCAAACTAGAATCCTGGGATTTTTTTTACTATTTTTTCCGAAATCAGCACGTTTGATTTAATAGAAATTGATACATTTTTATTTAAATATAGGGTGTTTAAATATTTTGGTTTATAACTGGCTACTGAAAAATCCAAGGTATCATTTTTTGATTTATTGCATGGTAATATTGTATCAGCTGAACACGAAAGTTAAAAATTAGTCTACATACGTAGAAAAGTCCATAAAATCGATTGCCGCAATGCCCGTTAACGTATCTTTTACCGTTCATTAGTTATAGCCCGGCAAAGTGAAATAAACGTGTTAGATTTCCATTGGAAATAAAACTTTGTATTTCTCAAACTAGAATCCTGGGATTTTTTTTACTATTTTTTCCGAAATCAGCACGTTTGATTTAATAGAAATTGATACATTTTTATTTAAATATAGGGTGTTTAAATATTTTGGTTTATAACTGGCTACTGAAAAATCCAAGGTACCATTTTTTGATTTATTGCCTGGTAATATTGTATCAGCTGAACACGAAAGTTAAAAATTAGTCTACATACGTAGAAAAGTCCATAAAATCGATTGCCGCAATGCCCGTTAACGTATCTTTTACCGTTCATTAGTTATAGCCCGGCAAAGTGAAATAAACGTGTTAGATTTCCATTGGAAATAAAACTTTGTATTTCTCAAACTAGAATCCTGGGATTTTTTTTACTATTTTTTCCGAAATCAGCACGTTTGATTTAATAGAAATTGATACATTTTTATTTAAATATAGGGTGTTTAAATATTTTGGTTTATAACTGGCTACTGAAAAATCCAAGGTATCATTTTTTGATTTATTGCATGGTAATATTGTATCAGCTGAACACGAAAGTTAAAAATTAGTCTACATACGTAGAAAAGTCCATAAAATCGATTGCCGCAATGCCCGTTAACGTATCTTTTACCGTTCATTAGTTATAGCCCGGCAAAGTGAAATAAACGTGTTAGATTTCCATTGGAAATAAAACTTTGTATTTCTCAAACTAGAATCCTGGGATTTTTTTTACTATTTTTTCCGAAATCAGCACGTTTGATTTAATAGAAATTGATACATTTTTATTTAAATATAGGGTGTTTAAATATTTTGGTTTATAACTGGCTACTGAAAAATCCAAGGTACCATTTTTTGATTTATTGCATGGTAATATTGTATCAGCTGAACACGAAAGTTAAAAATTAGTCTACATACGTAGAAAAGTCCATAAAATCGATTGCCGCAATGCCCGTTAACGTATCTTTTACCGTTCATTAGTTATAGCCCGGCAAAGTGAAATAAACGTGTTAGATTTCCATTGGAAATAAAACTTTGTATTTCTCAAACTAGAATCCTGGGATTTTTTTTTTACTATTTTTTCCGAAATCAGCACGTTTGATTTAATAGAAATTGATACATTTTTATTTAAATATAGGGTGTTTAAATATTTTGGTTTATAACTGGCTACTGAAAAATCCAAGGTACCATTTTTTGATTTATTGCATGGTAATATTGTATCAGCTGAACACGAAAGTTAAAAATTAGTCTACATACGTAGAAAAGTCCATAAAATCGATTGCCGCAATGCCCGTTAACGTATCTTTTACCGTTCATTAGTTATAGCCCGGCAAAGTGAAATAAACGTGTTAGATTTCCATTGGAAATAAAACTTTGTATTTCTCAAACTAGAATCCTGGGATTTTTTTTACTATTTTTTCCGAAATCAGCACGTTTGATTTAATAGAAATTGATACATTTTTATTTAAATATAGGGTGTTTAAATATTTTGGTTTATAACTGGCTACTGAAAAATCCAAGGTACCATTTTTTGATTTATTGCATGGTAATATTGTATCAGCTGAACACGAAAGTTAAAAATTAGTCTACATACGTAGAAAAGTCCATAAAATCGATTGCCGCAATGCCCGTTAACGTATCTTTTACCGTTCATTAGTTATAGCCCGGCAAAGTGAAATAAACGTGTTAGATTTCCATTGGAAATAAAACTTTGTATTTCTCAAACTAGAATCCTGGGATTTTTTTTACTATTTTTTCCGAAATCAGCACGTTTGATTTAATAGAAATTGATACATTTTTATTTAAATATAGGGTCTTTAAATATTTTGGTTTATAACTGGCTACTGAAAAATCCAAGGTACCATTTTTTGATTTATTGCATGGTAATATTGTATCAGCTGAACACGAAAGTTAAAAATTAGTCTACATACGTAGAAAAGTCCATAAAATCGATTGCCGCAATGCCCGTTAACGTATCTTTTACCGTTCATTAGTTATAGCCCGGCAAAGTGAAATAAACGTGTTAGATTTCCATTGGAAATAAAACTTTGTATTTCTCAAACTAGAATCCTGGGATTTTTTTTACTATTTTTTCCGAAATCAGCACGTTTGATTTAATAGAAATTGATACATTTTTATTTAAATATAGGGTCTTTAAATATTTTGGTTTATAACTGGCTACTGAAAAATCCAAGGTACCATTTTTTGATTTATTGCATGGTAATATTGTATCAGCTGAACACGAAAGTTAAAAATTAGTCTACATACGTAGAAAAGTCCATAAAATCGATTGCCGCAATGCCCGTTAACGTATCTTTTACCGTTCATTAGTTATAGCCCGGCAAAGTGAAATAAACGTGTTAGATTTCCATTGGAAATAAAACTTTGTATTTCTCAAACTAGAATCCTGGAATTTTTTTTACTATTTTTTCCGAAATCAGCACGTTTGATTTAATAGAAATTGATACATTTTTATTTAAATATAGGGTGTTTAAATATTTTGGTTTATAACTGGCTACTGAAAAATCCAAGGTACCATTTTTTGATTTATTGCATGGTAATATTGTATCAGCTGAACACGAAAGTTAAAAATTAGTCTACATACGTAGAAAAGTCCATAAAATCGATTGCCGCAATGCCCGTTAACGTATCTTTTACCGTTCATTAGTTATAGCCCGGCAAAGTGAAATAAACGTGTTAGATTTCCATTGGAAATAAAACTTTGTATTTCTCAAATTAGAATCCTGGGATTTTTTTTACTATTTTTTCCGAAATCAGCACGTTTGATTTAATAGAAATTGATACATTTTTATTTAAATATAGGGTGTTTAAATATTTTGGTTTATAACTGGCTACTGAAAAATCCAAGGTACCATTTTTTGATTTATTGCATGGTAATATTGTATCAGCTGAACACGAAAGTTAAAAATTAGTCTACATACGTAGAAAAGTCCATAAAATCGATTGCCGCAATGCCCGTTAACGTATCTTTTACCGTTCATTAGTTATAGCCCGGCAAAGTGAAATAAACGTGTTAGATTTCCATTGGAAATAAAACTTTGTATTTCTCAAACTAGAATCCTGGGATTTTTTTTACTATTTTTTCCGAAATCAGCACGTTTGATTTAATAGAAATTGATACATTTTTATTTAAATATAGGGTGTTTAAATATTTTGGTTTATAACTGGCTACTGAAAAATCCAAGGTACCATTTTTTGATTTATTGCATGGTAATATTGTATCAGCTGAACACGAAAGTTAAAAATTAGTCTACATACGTAGAAAAGTCCATAAAATCGATTGCCGCAATGCCCGTTAACGTATCTTTTACCGTTCATTAGTTATAGCCCGGCAAAGTGAAATAAACGTGTTAGATTTCCATTGGAAATAAAACTTTGTATTTCTCAAACTAGAATCCTGGGATTTTTTTTAATATTTTTTCCGAAATCAGCACGTTTGATTTAATAAAAATTGATACATTTTTATTTAAATATAGGGTGTTTAAATATTTTGGTTTATAACTGGCTACTGAAAAATCCAAGGTACCATTTTTTGATTTATTGCATGGTAATATTGTATCAGCTGAACACGAAAGTTAAAAATTAGTCTACATACGTAGAAAAGTCCATAAAATCGATTGCCGCAATGCCCGTTAACGTATCTTTTACCGTTCATTAGTTATAGCCCGGCAAAGTGAAATAAACGTGTTAGATTTCCATTGGAAATAAAACTTTGTATTTCTCAAACTAGAATCCTGGGATTTTTTTACTATTTTTTCCGAAATCAGCACGTTTGATTTAATAGAAATTGATACATTTTTATTTAAATATAGGGTGTTTAAATATTTTGGTTCATAACTGGCTACTGAAAAATCCAAGGTACCATTTTTTGATTTATTGCATGGCAATATTGTATCAGCTGAACACGAAAGTTAAAATTAGTCTACATACGTAGAAAGTCCATAAAATCGATTGCCGCAATGCCCGTTAACGTATCTTTTACGTTCATTAGTTATAGCCCGGCAAAGTGAAATAAACGTGTTAGATTTCCATTGGAAATAAAACTTTGTATTTCTCAAACTAGAATCCTGGGATTTTTTTTACTATTTTTTCCGAAATCAGCACGTTTTATTTAATAGAAATTGATACATTTTTATTTAAATATAGGGTGTTTAAATATTTTGGTTTATAACTGGCTACTGAAAAATCCAAGGTACCATTTTTTGATTTATTGCATGGTAATATTGTATCAGCTGAACACGAAAGTTAAAAATTAGTCTACATACGTAAAAAAGTCCATAAAATCGATTGCCGCAATGCCCCGTTAACGTATCTTTTACCGTTTATTAGTTATAGCCCGGCAAATTGAAATAAAACGTGTTAGATTTCCATTGGAAATAAAACTTTGTATTTCTCAAACTAGAATCCTGGGATTTTTTTTACTATTTTTTCCGAAATCAGCACGTTTGATTTAATAGAAATTGATACATTTTTATTTAAATATAGGGTGTTTAAATATTTTGGTTTATAACTGGCTACTGAAAAATCCAAGGTACCATTTTTTGATTTATTGCATGGTAATATTGTATCAGCTGAACACGAAAGTTAAAAAATTAGTCTACATACGTAGAAAAGTCCATAAAATCGATTGCCGCAATGCCCGTTAACGTATCTTTTACCGTTCATTAGTTATAGCCCGGCAAAGTGAAATAAAACGTGCTAGATTTCCATTGGAAATAAAACTTTGTATTTCTCAAACTAGAATCCTGGGATTTTTTTTACTATTTTTTCCGAAATCAGCACGTTTGATTTAATAGAAATTGATACATTTTTATTTAAATATAGGGTGTTTAAATATTTTGGTTTATAACTGGCTACTGAAAAATCCAAGGTACCATTTTTTGATTTATTGCATGGTAATATTGTATCAGCTGAACACGAAAGTTAAAAATTAGTCTACATACGTAGAAAAGTCCATAAAATCGATTGCCGCAATGCCCGTTAACGTATCTTTTACCGTTCATTAGTTATAGCCCGGCAAAGTGAAATAAACGTGTTAGATTTCCATTGGAAATAAAACTTTGTATTTCTCAAACTAGAATCTTGGGATTTTTTTTACTATTTTTTCCGAAATCAGCACGTTTGATTTAATAAAAATTGATACATTTTTATTTAAATATAGGGTGTTTAAATATTTTGGTTTATAACTGGCTACTGAAAAATCCAAGGAACCATTTTTTGATTTATTGCATGGTAATATTGTATCAGCTGAACACGAAAAGTTAAAAATTAGTCTGCATACGTAGAAAAGTCCATAAAATCGATTGCCGCAATGCCCGTTAACGTATCTTTTACCGTTCATTAGTTATAGCCCGGCAAAGTGAAATAAACGTGTTAGATTTCCATTGGAAATAAAACTTTGTATTTCTCAAACTAGAATCCCTGGGATTTTTTTTTACTATTTTTTCCGAAATCAGCACGTTTTATTTAATAGAAATTGATACATTTTTATTTAAATATAGGGTGTTTAAATATTTTGGTTTATAACTGGCTACTGAAAAATCCAAGGTACCATTTTTTGATTTATTGCATGGTAATATTGTATCAGCTGAACACGAAAGTTAAAAATTAGTCTACATACGTAGAAAAGTCCATAAAATCGATTGCCGCAATGCCCGTTAACGTATCTTTTACCGTTCATTAGTTATAGCCCGGCAAAGTGAAATAAACGTGTTAGATTTCCATTGGAAATAAAACTTTGTATTTCTCAAACTAGAATCCTGGGATTTTTTTTACTATTTTTTCCGAAATCAGCACGTTTGATTTAATAGAAATTGATACATTTTTATTTAAATATAGGGTGTTTAAATATTTTGGTTTATAACTGGCTACTGAAAAATCCAAGGTACCATTTTTGATTTATTGCATGGTAATATTGTATCAGCTGAACACGAAAGTTAAAAATTAGTCTACATACGTAGAAAAGTCCATAAAATCGATTGCCGCAATGCCCGTTAACGTATCTTTTACCGTTCATTAGTTATAGCCCGGCAAAGTGAAATAAACGTGTTAGATTTCCATTGGAAATAAAACTTTGTATTTCTCAAACTAGAATCCTGGGATTTTTTTTACTATTTTTTCCGAAATCAGCACGTTTGATTTAATAAAAATTGATACATTTTTATTTAAATATAGGGTGTTTAAATATTTTGGTTTATAACTGGCTACTGAAAAATCCAAGGTACCATTTTTTGATTTATTGCATGGTAATAATTGTATCAGGCTGAACACGAAAGTTAAAAATTAGTCTACATACGTAGAAAAGTCCATAAAATCGATTGCCGCAATGCCCGTTAACGTATCTTTTACCGTTCATTAGTTATAGCCCGGCAAAGTGAAATAAACGTGTTAGATTTCCATTGGAAATAAAACTTTGTATTTCTCAAACTAGAATCCTGGGATTTTTTTTACTATTTTTTCCGAAATCAGCACGTTTGATTTAATAGAAATTGATACATTTTTATTTAAATATAGGGTGTTTAAATATTTTGGTTTATAACTGGCTACTGAAAAATCCAAGGTACCATTTTTTGATTTATTGCATGGTAATATTGTATCAGCTGAACACGAAAGTTAAAAAATTAGTCTACATACGTAGAAAAGTCCATAAAATCGATTGCCGCAATGCCCGTTAACGTATCTTTTACCGTTCATTAGTTATAGCCCGGCAAAGTGAAATAAACGTGTTAGATTTCCATTGGAAATAAAACTTTGTATTTCTCAAACTAGAATCCTGGGATTTTTTTTTACTATTTTTTCCGAAATCAGCACGTTTGATTTAATAGAAATTGATACATTTTTATTTAAATATAGGGTGTTTAAATATTTTGGTTTATAACTGGCTACTGAAAAATCCAAGGTACCATTTTTTGATTTATTGCATGGTAATATTGTATCAGCTGAACACGAAAGTTAAAAATTAGTCTACATACGTAGAAAAGTCCATAAAATCGATTGCCGCAATGCCCGTTAACGTATCTTTTACCGTTCATTAGTTATAGCCCGGCAAAGTGAAATAAACGTGTTAGATTTCCATTGGAAATAAAACTTTGTATTTCTCAAACTAGAATCCTGGGATTTTTTTTTACTATTTTTTTCCGAAATCAGCACGTTTATTTAATAGAAATTGATACATTTTTATTTAAATATAGGGTGTTTTAAATATTTTGGTTTATAACTGGCTACTGAAAAATCCAAGGTACCATTTTTTGATTTATTGCATGGTAATATTGTATCAGCTGAACACGAAAGTTAAAAATTAGTCTACATACGTAGAAAAGTCCCATAAAATCGATTGCCGCAATGCCCGTTAACGTATCTTTTACCGTTCATTAGTTATAGCCCGGCAAAGTGAAATAAACGTGTTAGATTTCCATTGGAAATAAAACTTTGTATTTCTCAAACTAGAATCCTGGGATTTTTTTTTACTATTTTTTCCGAAATCAGCACGTTTGATTTAATAGAAATTGATACATTTTTATTTAAATATAGGGTGTTTAAATATTTTGGTTTATAACTGGCTACTGAAAAATCCAAGGTACCATTTTTTGATTTATTGCATGGTAATATTGTATCAGCTGAACACGAAAGTTAAAAATTAGTCTACATACGTAGAAAAGTCCATAAAATCGATTGCCGCAATGCCCGTTAACGTATCTTTTACCGTTCATTAGTTATAGCCCGGCAAAGTGAAATAAACGTGTTAGATTTCCATTGGAAATAAAACTTTGTATTTCTCAAACTAGAATCCTGGGATTTTTTTTACTATTTTTTCCGAAATCAGCACGTTTGATTTAATAGAAATTGATACATTTTTATTTAAATATAGGGTGTTTAAATATTTTGGTTTATAACTGGCTACTGAAAAATCCAAGGTACCATTTTTTGATTTATTGCATGGTAATATTGTATCAGCTGAACACGAAAGTTAAAAATTAGTCTACATACGTAGAAAAGTCCATAAAATCGATTGCCGCAATGCCCGTTAACGTATCTTTTACCGTTCATTAGTTATAGCCCGGCAAAGTGAAATAAACGTGTTAGATTTCCATTGGAAATAAAACTTTGTATTTCTCAAACTAGAATCCTGGGATTTTTTTTACTATTTTTTCCGAAATCAGCACGTTTGATTTAATAGAAATTGATACATTTTTATTTAAATATAGGGTGTTTAAATATTTTGGTTTATAACTGGCTACTGAAAAATCCAAGGTACCATTTTTTGATTTATTGCATGGCAATATTGTATCAGCTGAACACGAAAGTTAAAAATTAGTCTACATACGTAGAAAAGTCCATAAAATCGATTGCCGCAATGCCCGTTAACGTATCTTTTACCGTTCATTAGTTATAGCCCGGCAAAGTGAAATAAACATGTTAGATTTCCATTGGAAATAAAACTTTGTATTTCTCAAACTAGAATCCTGGGATTTTTTTTACTATTTTTTTCCGAAATCAGCACGTTTTATTTAATAGAAATTGATACATTTTTATTTAAATATAGGGTGTTTAAATATTTTGGTTTATAACTGGCTACTGAAAAATCCAAGGTACCATTTTTTGATTTATTGCATGGTAATATTGTATCAGCTTAACACGAAAGTTAAAAATTAGTCTACATACGTAGAAAAGTCCATAAAATCGATTGCCGCAATGCACGTTAACGTATCTTTTACCGTTCATTAGTTATAGCCCGGCAAAGTGAAATAAACGTGTTAGATTTCCATTGGAAATAAAACTTTGTATTTCTCAAACTAGAATCCTGGGATTTTTTTTACTATTTTTTCCGAAATCAGCACGTTTGATTTAATAGAAATTGATACATTTTTATTTAAATATAGGGTGTTTAAATATTTTGGTTTATAACTGGCTACTGAAAAATCCAAGGTACCATTTTTTGATTTATTGCATGGTAATATTGTATCAGCTGAACACGAAAGTTAAAAATTAGTCTACATACGTAGAAAAGTCCATAAAATCGATTGCCGCAATGCCCGTTAACGTATCTTTTACCGTTCATTAGTTATAGCCCGGCAAAGTGAAATAAACGTGTTAGATTTCCATTGGAAATAAAACTTTGTATTTCTCAAACTAGAATCCTGGGATTTTTTTTACTATTTTTTCCGAAATCAGCACGTTTGATTTAATAGAAATTGATACATTTTTATTTAAATATAGGGTGTTTAAATATTTTGGTTTATAACTGGCTACTGAAAAATCCAAGGTACCATTTTTTGATTTATTGCATGGTAATATTGTATCAGCTGAACACGAAAGTTAAAAATTAGTCTACATACGTAGAAAAGTCCATAAAATCGATTGCCGCAATGCCCGTTAACGTATCTTTTACCGTTCATTAGTTATAGCCCGGCAAAGTGAAATAAACGTGTTAGATTTCCATTGGAAATAAAACTTTGTATTTCTCAAACTAGAATCCTGGGATTTTTTTTACTATTTTTTCCGAAATCAGCACGTTTGATTTAATAGAAATTGATACATTTTTATTTAAATATAGGGTGTTTAAATATTTTGGTTTATAACTGGCTACTGAAAAATCCAAGGTACCATTTTTTGATTTATTGCATGGTAATATTGTATCAGCTGAACACGAAAGTTAAAAATTAGTCTACATACGTAGAAAAGTCCATAAAATCGATTGCCGCAATGCCCGTTAACGTATCTTTTACCGTTCATTAGTTATAGCCCGGCAAAGTGAAATAAACGTGTTAGATTTCCATTGGAAATAAAACTTTGTATTTCTCAAACTAGAATCCTGGGATTTTTTTTACTATTTTTTCCGAAATCAGCACGTTTTATTTAATAGAAATTGATACATTTTTATTTAAATATAGGGTGTTTAAATATTTTGGTTTATAACTGGCTACTGAAAAATCCAAGGTACCATTTTTTGATTTATTGCATGGTAATATTGTATCAGCTGAACACGAAAGTTAAAAATTAGTCTACATACGTAGAAAAGTCCATAAAATCGATTGCCGCAATGCCCGTTAACGTATCTTTTACCGTTCATTAGTTATAGCCCGGCAAAGTGAAATAAACGTGTTAGATTTCCATTGGAAATAAAACTTTGTATTTCTCAAACTAGAATCCTGGGATTTTTTTTACTATTTTTTCCGAAATCAGCACGTTTGATTTAATAGAAATTGATACATTTTTATTTAAATATAGGGTGTTTAAATATTTTGGTTTATAACTGGCTACTGAAAAATCCAAGGTACCATTTTTTGATTTATTGCATGGTAATATTGTATCAGCTGAACACGAAAGTTAAAAATTAGTTTACATACGTAGAAAAGTCCATAAAATCGATTGCCGCAATGCCCGTTAACGTATCTTTTACCGTTCATTAGTTATAGCCCGGCAAAGTGAAATAAACGTGTTAGATTTCCATTGGAAATAAAACTTTGTATTTCTCAAACTAGAATCCTGGGATTTTTTTTACTATTTTTTCCGAAATCAGCACGTTTGATTTAATAGAAATTGATACATTTTTATTTAAATATAGGGTGTTTAAATATTTTGGTTTATAACTGGCTACTGAAAAATCCAAGGTACCATTTTTTGATTTATTGCATGGTAATATTGTATCAGCTGAACACGAAAGTTAAAAATTAGTCTACATACGTAGAAAAGTCCATAAAATCGATTGCCGCAATGCCCGTTAACGTATCTTTTACCGTTCATTAGTTATAGCCCGGCAAAGTGAAATAAACGTGTTAGATTTCCATTGGAAATAAAACTTTGTATTTCTCAAACTAGAATCCTGGGATTTTTTTTACTATTTTTTCCGAAATCAGCACGTTTGATTTAATAGAAATTGATACATTTTTATTTAAATATAGGGTGTTTAAATATTTTGGTTTATAACTGGCTACTGAAAAATCCAAGGTACCATTTTTTGATTTATTGCATGGTAATATTGTATCAGCTGAACACGAAAGTTAAAAATTAGTCTACATACGTAGAAAAGTCCATAAAATCGATTGCCGCAATGCCCGTTAACGTATCTTTTACCGTTCATTAGTTATAGCCCGGCAAAGTGAAATAAACGTGTTAGATTTCCATTGGAAATAAAACTTTGTATTTCTCAAACTAGAATCCTGGGATTATTTTTACTATTTTTCCGAAATCAGCACGTTTGATTTAATAGAAATTGATACATTTTTATTTAAATATAGGGTGTTTAAATATTTTGGTTTATAACTGGCTACTGAAAAATCCAAGGTACCATTTTTTGATTTATTGCATGGTAATATTGTATCAGCTGAACACGAAAGTTAAAAATTAGTCTACATACGTAGAAAAGTCCATAAAATCGATTGCCGCAATGCCCGTTAACGTATCTTTTACCGTTCATTAGTTATAGCCCGGCAAAGTGAAATAAACGTGTTAGATTTCCATTGGAAATAAAACTTTGTATTTCTCAAACTAGAATCCTGGGATTTTTTTTACTATTTTTTCCGAAATCAGCACGTTTGATTTAATAAAAATTGATACATTTTTATTTAAATATAGGGTGTTTAAATATTTTGGTTTATAACTGGCTACTGAAAAATCCAAGGTACCATTTTTTGATTTATTGCATGGTAATATTGTATCAGCTGAACACGAAAGTTAAAAATTAGTCTACATACGTAGAAAAGTCCATAAAATCGATTGCCGCAATGCCCGTTAACGTATCTTTTACCGTTCATTAGTTATAGCCCGGCAAAGTGAAATAAACGTGTTAGATTTCCATTGGAAATAAAACTTTGTATTTCTCAAACTAGAATCCTGGGATTTTTTTTACTATTTTTTCCGAAATCAGCACGTTTTATTTAATAGAAATTGATACATTTTTATTTAAATATAGGGTGTTTAAATATTTTGGTTTATAACTGGCTACTGAAAAATCCAAGGTACCATTTTTTGATTTATTGCATGGTAATATTGTATCAGCTGAACACGAAAGTTAAAAATTAGTCTACATACGTAGAAAAGTCCATAAAATCGATTGCCGCAATGCCCGTTAACGTATCTTTTACCGTTCATTAGTTATAGCCCGGCAAAGTGAAATAAACGTGTTAGATTTCCATTGGAAATAAAACTTTGTATTTCTCAAACTAGAATCCTGGGATTTTTTTTACTATTTTTTCCGAAATCAGCACGTTTGATTTAATAGAAATTGATACATTTTTATTTAAATATAGGGTGTTTAAATATTTTGGTTTATAACTGGCTACTGAAAAATCCAAGGTACCATTTTTTGATTTATTGCATGGTAATATTGTATCAGCTGAACACGAAAGTTAAAAATTAGTCTACATACGTAGAAAAGTCCATAAAATCGATTGCCGCAATGCCCGTTAACGTATCTTTTACCGTTCATTAGTTATAGCCCGGCAAAGTGAAATAAACGTGTTAGATTTCCATTGGAAATAAAACTTTGTATTTCTCAAACTAGAATCCTGGGATTTTTTTTACTATTTTTTCCGAAATCAGCACGTTTGATTTAATAAAAATTGATACATTTTTATTTAAATATAGGGTGTTTAAATATTTTGGTTTATAACTGGCTACTGAAAAATCCAAGGTACCATTTTTTGATTTATTGCATGGTAATATTGTATCAGCTGAACACGAAAGTTAAAAATTAGTCTACATACGTAGAAAAGTCCATAAAATCGATTGCCGCAATGCCCGTTAACGTATCTTTTACCGTTCATTAGTTATAGCCCGGCAAAGTGAAATAAACGTGTTAGATTTCCATTGGAAATAAAACTTTGTATTTCTCAAACTAGAATCCTGGGATTTTTTTTACTATTTTTTCCGAAATCAGCACGTTTGATTTAATAGAAATTGATACATTTTTATTTAAATATAGGGTGTTTAAATATTTTGGTTTATAACTGGCTACTGAAAAATCCAAGGTACCATTTTTTGATTTATTGCATGGTAATATTGTATCAGCTGAACACGAAAGTTAAAAATTAGTCTACATACGTAGAAAAGTCCATAAAATCGATTGCCGCAATGCCCGTTAACGTATCTTTTACCGTTCATTAGTTATAGCCCGGCAAAGTGAAATAAACGTGTTAGATTTCCATTGGAAATAAAACTTTGTATTTCTCAAACTAGAATCCTGGGATTTTTTTTTACTATTTTTTCCGAAATCAGCACGTTTGATTTAATAGAAATTGATACATTTTTATTTAAATATAGGATGTTTAAATATTTTGGTTTATAACTGGCTACTGAAAAATCCAAGGTACCATTTTTTGATTTATTGCATGGTAATATTGTATCAGCTGAACACGAAAGTTAAAAATTAGTCTACATACGTAGAAAAGTCCATAAAATCGATTGCCGCAATGCCCGTTAACGTGTCTTTTACCGTTCATTAGTTATAGCCCGGCAAAGTGAAATAAACGTGTTAGATTTCCATTGGAAATAAAACTTTGTATTTCTCAAACTAGAATCCTGGGATTTTTTTTACTATTTTTTCCGAAATCAGCACGTTTGATTTAATAGAAATTGATACATTTTTATTTAAATATAGGGTGTTTAAATATTTTGGTTTATAACTGGCTACTGAAAAATCCAAGGTACCATTTTTTGATTTATTGCATGGTAATATTGTATCAGCTGAACACGAAAGTTAAAAATTAGTCTACATACGTAGAAAAGTCCATAAAATCGATTGCCGCAATGCCCGTTAACGTATCTTTTACCGTTCATTAGTTATAGCCCGGCAAAGTGAAATAAACGTGTTAGATTTCCATTGGAAATAAAACTTTGTATTTCTCAAACTAGAATCCTGGGATTTTTTTTACTATTTTTTCCGAAATCAGCACGTTTGATTTAATAAAAATTGATACATTTTTATTTAAATATAGGGTGTTTAAATATTTTGGTTTATAACTGGCTACTGAAAAATCCAAGGTACCATTTTTTGATTTATTGCATGGTAATATTGTATCAGCTGAACACGAAAGTTAAAAATTAGTCTACATACGTAGAAAAGTCCATAAAATCGATTGCCGCAATGCCCGTTAACGTATCTTTTACCGTTCATTAGTTATAGCCCGGCAAAGTGAAATAAACGTGTTAGATTTCCATTGGAAATAAAACTTTGTATTTCTCAAACTAGAATCCTGGGATTTTTTTTACTATTTTTTCCGAAATCAGCACGTTTTATTTAATAGAAATTGATACATTTTTATTTAAATATAGGGTGTTTAAATATTTTGGTTTATAACTGGCTACTGAAAAATCCAAGGTACCATTTTTTGATTTATTGCATGGTAATATTGTATCAGCTGAACACGAAAGTTAAAAATTAGTCTACATACGTAGAAAAGTCCATAAAATCGATTGCCGCAATGCCCGTTAATGTATCTTTTACCGTTCATTAGTTATAGCCCGGCAAAGTGAAATAAACGTGTTAGATTTCCATTGGAAATAAAACTTTGTATTTCTCAAACTAGAATCCTGGGATTTTTTTTACTATTTTTTCCGAAATCAGCACGTTTGATTTAATAGAAATTGATACATTTTTATTTAAATATAGGGTGTTTAAATATTTTGGTTTATAACTGGCTACTGAAAAATCCAAGGTACCATTTTTTGATTTATTGCATGGTAATATTGTATCAGCTGAACACGAAAGTTAAAAATTAGTCTACATACGTAGAAAAGTCCATAAAATCGATTGCCGCAATGCCCGTTAACGTATCTTTTACCGTTCATTAGTTATAGCCCGGCAAAGTGAAATAAACGTGTTAGATTTCCATTGGAAATAAAACTTTGTATTTCTCAAACTAGAATCCTGGGATTTTTTTTACTATTTTTTCCGAAATCAGCACGTTTGATTTAATAGAAATTGATACATTTTTATTTAAATATAGGATGTTTAAATATTTTGGTTTATAACTGGCTACTGAAAAATCCAAGGTACCATTTTTTGATTTATTGCATGGCAATATTGTATCAGCTGAACACGAAAGTTAAAAATTAGTCTACATACGTAGAAAAGTCCATAAAATCGATTGCCGCAATGCCCGTTAACGTGTCTTTTACCGTTCATTAGTTATAGCCCGGCAAAGTGAAATAAACGTGTTAGATTTCCATTGGAAATAAAACTTTGTATTTCTCAAACTAGAATCCTGGGATTTTTTTTACTATTTTTTCCGAAATCAGCACGTTTGATTTAATAGAAATTGATACATTTTTATTTAAATATAGGGTGTTTAAATATTTTGGTTTATAACTGGCTACTGAAAAATCCAAGGTACCATTTTTTGATTTATTGCATGGTAATATTGTATCAGCTGAACACGAAAGTTAAAAATTAGTCTACATACGTAGAAAAGTCCATAAAATCGATTGCCGCAATGCCCGTTAACGTATCTTTTACCGTTCATTAGTTATAGCCCGGCAAAGTGAAATAAACGTGTTAGATTTCCATTGGAAATAAAACTTTGTATTTCTCAAACTAGAATCCTGGGATTTTTTTTACTATTTTTTCCGAAATCAGCACGTTTGATTTAATAAAAATTGATACATTTTTATTTAAATATAGGGTGTTTAAATATTTTGGTTTATAACTGGCTACTGAAAAATCCAAGGTACCATTTTTTGATTTATTGCATGGTAATATTGTATCAGCTGAACACGAAAGTTAAAAATTAGTCTACATACGTAGAAAAGTCCATAAAATCGATTGCCGCAATGCCCGTTAACGTATCTTTTACCGTTCATTAGTTATAGCCCGGCAAAGTGAAATAAACGTGTTAGATTTCCATTGGAAATAAAACTTTGTATTTCTCAAACTAGAATCCTGGGATTTTTTTTACTATTTTTTCCGAAATCAGCACGTTTTATTTAATAGAAATTGATACATTTTTATTTAAATATAGGGTGTTTAAATATTTTGGTTTATAACTGGCTACTGAAAAATCCAAGGTACCATTTTTTGATTTATTGCATGGTAATATTGTATCAGCTGAACACGAAAGTTAAAAATTAGTCTACATACGTAGAAAAGTCCATAAAATCGATTGCCGCAATGCCCGTTAACGTATCTTTTACCGTTCATTAGTTATAGCCCGGCAAAGTGAAATAAACGTGTTAGATTTCCATTGGAAATAAAACTTTGTATTTCTCAAACTAGAATCCTGGGATTTTTTTTACTATTTTTTCCGAAATCAGCACGTTTTATTTAATAGAAATTGATACATTTTTATTTAAATATAGGGTGTTTAAATATTTTGGTTTATAACTGGCTACTGAAAAATCCAAGGTACCATTTTTTGATTTATTGCATGGTAATATTGTATCAGCTGAACACGAAAGTTAAAAATTAGTCTACATACGTAGAAAAGTCCATAAAATCGATTGCCGCAATGCCCGTTAATGTATCTTTTACCGTTCATTAGTTATAGCCCGGCAAAGTGAAATAAACGTGTTAGATTTCCATTGGAAATAAAACTTTGTATTTCTCAAACTAGAATCCTGGGATTTTTTTTACTATTTTTTCCGAAATCAGCACGTTTGATTTAATAGAAATTGATACATTTTTATTTAAATATAGGGTGTTTAAATATTTTGGTTTATAACTGGCTACTGAAAAATCCAAGGTACCATTTTTTGATTTATTGCATGGTAATATTGTATCAGCTGAACACGAAAGTTAAAAATTAGTCTACATACGTAGAAAAGTCCATAAAATCGATTGCCGCAATGCCCGTTAACGTATCTTTTACCGTTCATTAGTTATAGCCCGGCAAAGTGAAATAAACGTGTTAGATTTCCATTGGAAATAAAACTTTGTATTTCTCAAACTAGAATCCTGGGATTTTTTTTACTATTTTTTCCGAAATCAGCACGTTTGATTTAATAGAAATTGATACATTTTTATTTAAATATAGGATGTTTAAATATTTTGGTTTATAACTGGCTACTGAAAAATCCAAGGTACCATTTTTTGATTTATTGCATGGCAATATTGTATCAGCTGAACACGAAAGTTAAAAATTAGTCTACATACGTAGAAAAGTCCATAAAATCGATTGCCGCAATGCCCGTTAACGTGTCTTTTACCGTTCATTAGTTATAGCCCGGCAAAGTGAAATAAACGTGTTAGATTTCCATTGGAAATAAAACTTTGTATTTCTCAAACTAGAATCCTGGGATTTTTTTTACTATTTTTTCCGAAATCAGCACGTTTGATTTAATAGAAATTGATACATTTTTATTTAAATATAGGGTGTTTAAATATTTTGGTTTATAACTGGCTACTGAAAAATCCAAGGTACCATTTTTTGATTTATTGCATGGTAATATTGTATCAGCTGAACACGAAAGTTAAAAATTAGTCTACATACGTAGAAAAGTCCATAAAATCGATTGCCGCAATGCCCGTTAACGTATCTTTTACCGTTCATTAGTTATAGCCCGGCAAAGTGAAATAAACGTGTTAGATTTCCATTGGAAATAAAACTTTGTATTTCTCAAACTAGAATCCTGGGATTTTTTTTACTATTTTTTCCGAAATCAGCACGTTTGATTTAATAAAAATTGATACATTTTTATTTAAATATAGGGTGTTTAAATATTTTGGTTTATAACTGGCTACTGAAAAATCCAAGGTACCATTTTTTGATTTATTGCATGGTAATATTGTATCAGCTGAACACGAAAGTTAAAAATTAGTCTACATACGTAGAAAAGTCCATAAAATCGATTGCCGCAATGCCCGTTAACGTATCTTTTACCGTTCATTAGTTATAGCCCGGCAAAGTGAAATAAACGTGTTAGATTTCCATTGGAAATAAAACTTTGTATTTCTCAAACTAGAATCCTGGGATTTTTTTTACTATTTTTTCCGAAATCAGCACGTTTTATTTAATAGAAATTGATACATTTTTATTTAAATATAGGGTGTTTAAATATTTTGGTTTATAACTGGCTACTGAAAAATCCAAGGTACCATTTTTTGATTTATTGCATGGTAATATTGTATCAGCTGAACACGAAAGTTAAAAATTAGTCTACATACGTAGAAAAGTCCATAAAATCGATTGCCGCAATGCCCGTTAACGTATCTTTTACCGTTCATTAGTTATAGCCCGGCAAAGTGAAATAAACGTGTTAGATTTCCATTGGAAATAAAACTTTGTATTTCTCAAACTAGAATCCTGGGATTTTTTTTACTATTTTTTCCGAAATCAGCACGTTTGATTTAATAGAAATTGATACATTTTTATTTAAATATAGGGTGTTTAAATATTTTGGTTTATAACTGGCTACTGAAAAATCCAAGGTACCATTTTTTGATTTATTGCATGGTAATATTGTATCAGCTGAACACGAAAGTTAAAAATTAGTCTGCATACGTAGAAAAGTCCATAAAATCGATTGCCGCAATGCCCGTTAACGTATCTTTTACCGTTCATTAGTTATAGCCCGGCAAAGTGAAATAAACGTGTTAGATTTCCATTGGAAATAAAACTTTGTATTTCTCAAACTAGAATCCTGGGATTTTTTTTACTATTTTTTCCGAAATCAGCACGTTTGATTTAATAGAAATTGATACATTTTTATTTAAATATAGGATGTTTAAATATTTTGGTTTATAACTGGCTACTGAAAAATCCAAGGTACCATTTTTTGATTTATTGCATGGTAATATTGTATCAGCTGAACACGAAAGTTAAAAATTAGTCTACATACGTAGAAAAGTCCATAAAATCGATTGCCGCAATGCCCGTTAACGTGTCTTTTACCGTTCATTAGTTATAGCCCGGAAAAGTGAAATAAACGTGTTAGATTTCCATTGGAAATAAAACTTTGTATTTCTCAAACTAGAATCCTGGGATTTTTTTTACTATTTTTTCCGAAATCAGCACGTTTGATTTAATAGAAATTGATACATTTTTATTTAAATATAGGGTGTTTAAATATTTTGGTTTATAACTGGCTACTGAAAAATCCAAGGTACCATTTTTTGATTTATTGCATGGTAATATTGTATCAGCTGAACACGAAAGTTAAAAATTAGTCTACATACGTAGAAAAGTCCATAAAATCGATTGCCGCAATGCCCGTTAACGTATCTTTTACCGTTCATTAGTTATAGCCCGGCAAAGTGAAATAAACGTGTTAGATTTCCATTGGAAATAAAACTTTGTATTTCTCAAACTAGAATCCTTTGATTTTTTTTACTATTTTTTCCGAAATCAGCACGTTTGATTTAATAAAAATTGATACATTTTTATTTAAATATAGGGTGTTTAAATATTTTGGTTTATAACTGGCTACTGAAAAATCCAAGGTACCATTTTTTGATTTATTGCATGGTAATATTGTATCAGCTGAACACGAAAGTTAAAAATTAGTCTACATACGTAGAAAAGTCCATAAAATCGATTGCCGCAATGCCCGTTAACGTATCTTTTACCGTTCATTAGTTATAGCCCGGCAAAGTGAAATAAACGTGTTAGATTTCCATTGGAAATAAAACTTTGTATTTCTCAAACTAGAATCCTGGGATTTTTTTTACTATTTTTTCCGAAATCAGCACGTTTTATTTAATAGAAATTGATACATTTTTATTTAAATATAGGGTGTTTAAATATTTTGGTTTATAACTGGCTACTGAAAAATCCAAGGTACCATTTTTTGATTTATTGCATGGTAATATTGTATCAGCTGAACACGAAAGTTAAAAATTAGTCTACATACGTAGAAAAGTCCATAAAATCGATTGCCGCAATGCCCGTTAACGTATCTTTTACCGTTCATTAGTTATAGCCCGGCAAAGTGAAATAAACGTGTTAGATTTCCATTGGAAATAAAACTTTGTATTTCTCAAACTAGAATCCTGGGATTTTTTTTACTATTTTTTCCGAAATCAGCACGTTTGATTTAATAGAAATTGATACATTTTTATTTAAATATAGGGTGTTTAAATATTTTGGTTTATAACTGGCTACTGAAAAATCCAAGGTACCATTTTTTGATTTATTGCATGGTAATATTGTATCAGCTGAACACGAAAGTTAAAAATTAGTCTACATACGTAGAAAAGTCCATAAAATCGGTTGCCGCAATGCCCGTTAACGTATCTTTTACCGTTCATTAGTTATAGCCCGGCAAAGTGAAATAAACGTGTTAGATTTCCATTGGAAATAAAACTTTGTATTTCTCAAACTAGAATCCTGGGATTTTTTTTACTATTTTTTCCGAAATCAGCACGTTTGATTTAATAGAAATTGATACATTTTTATTTAAATATAGGATGTTTAAATATTTTGGTTTATAACTGGCTACTGAAAAATCCAAGGTACCATTTTTTGATTTATTGCATGGTAATATTGTATCAGCTGAACACGAAAGTTAAAAATTAGTCTACATACGTAGAAAAGTCCATAAAATCGATTGCCGCAATGCCCGTTAACGTGTCTTTTACCGTTCATTAGTTATAGCCCGGAAAAGTGAAATAAACGTGTTAGATTTCCATTGGAAATAAAACTTTGTATTTCTCAAACTAGAATCCTGGGATTTTTTTTACTATTTTTTCCGAAATCAGCACGTTTGATTTAATAGAAATTGATACATTTTTATTTAAATATAGGGTGTTTAAATATTTTGGTTTATAACTGGCTACTGAAAAATCCAAGGTACCATTTTTTGATTTATTGCATGGTAATATTGTATCAGCTGAACACGAAAGTTAAAAATTAGTCTACATACGTAGAAAAGTCCATAAAATCGATTGCCGCAATGCCCGTTAACGTATCTTTTACCGTTCATTAGTTATAGCCCGGCAAAGTGAAATAAACGTGTTAGATTTCCATTGGAAATAAAACTTTGTATTTCTCAAACTAGAATCCTGGGATTTTTTTTACTATTTTTTCCGAAATCAGCACGTTTGATTTAATAGAAATTGATACATTTTTATTTAAATATAGGGTGTTTAAATATTTTGGTTTATAACTGGCTACTGAAAAATCCAAGGTACCATTTTTTGATTTATTGCATGGTAATATTGTATCAGCTGAACACGAAAGTTAAAAATTAGTCTACATACGTAGAAAAGTCCATAAAATCGATTGCCGCAATGCCCGTTAACGTATCTTTTACCGTTCATTAGTTATAGCCCGGCAAAGTGAAATAAACGTGTTAGATTTCCATTGGAAATAAAACTTTGTATTTCTCAAACTAGAATCCTGGGATTTTTTTTACTATTTTTTCCGAAATCAGCACGTTTTATTTAATAGAAATTGATACATTTTTATTTAAATATAGGGTGTTTAAATATTTTGGTTTATAACTGGCTACTGAAAAATCCAAGGTACCATTTTTTGATTTATTGCTTGGTAATATTGTATCAGCTGAACACGAAAGTTAAAAATTAGTCTACATACGTAGAAAAGTCCATAAAATCGATTGCCGCAATGCCCGTTAACGTATCTTTTACCGTTCATTAGTTATAGCCCGGCAAAGTGAAATAAACGTGTTAGATTTCCATTGGAAATAAAACTTTGTATTTCTCAAACTAGAATCCTGGGATTTTTTTTACTATTTTTTCCGAAATCAGCACGTTTGATTTAATAGAAATTGATACATTTTTATTTAAATATAGGGTGTTTAAATATTTTGGTTTATAACTGGCTACTGAAAAATCCAAGGTACCATTTTTTGATTTATTGCATGGTAATATTGTATCAGCTGAACACGAAAGTTAAAAATTAGTCTACATACGTAGAAAAGTCCATAAAATCGATTGCCGCAATGCCCGTTAACGTATCTTTTACCGTTCATTAGTTATAGCCCGGCAAAGTGAAATAAACGTGTTAGATTTCCATTGGAAATAAAACTTTGTATTTCTCAAACTAGAATCCTGGGATTTTTTTTACTATTTTTCCCGAAATCAGCACGTTTTATTTAATAGAAATTGATACATTTTTATTTAAATATAGGGTGTTTAAATATTTTGGTTTATAACTGGCTACTGAAAAATCCAAGGTACCATTTTTTGATTTATTGCATGGTAATATTGTATCAGCTGAACACGAAAGTTAAAAATTAGTCTACATACGTAGAAAAGTCCATAAAATCGATTGCCGCAATGCCCGTTAACGTATCTTTTACCGTTCATTAGTTATAGCCCGGCAAAGTGAAATAAACGTGTTAGATTTCCATTGGAAATAAAACTTTGTATTTCTCAAACTAGAATCCTGGGATTTTTTTTACTATTTTTTCCGACATCAGCACGTTTGATTTAATAGAAATTGATACATTTTTATTTAAATATAGGGTGTTTAAATATTTTGGTTTATAACTGGCTACTGAAAAATCCAAGGTACCATTTTTTGATTTATTGCATGGTAATATTGTATCAGCTGAACACGAAAGTTAAAAATTAGTCTACATACGTAGAAAAGTCCATAAAATCGATTGCCGCAATGCCCGTTAACGTATCTTTTACCGTTCATTAGTTATAGCCCGGCAAAGTGAAATAAACGTGTTAGATTTCCATTGGAAATAAAACTTTGTATTTCTCAAACTAGAATCCTGGGATTTTTTTACTATTTTTTCCGAAATCAGCACGTTTTATTTAATAGAAATTGATACATTTTTATTTAAATATAGGGTGTTTAAATATTTTGGTTTATAACTGGCTACTGAAAAATCCAAGGTACCATTTTTTGATTTATTGCATGGTAATATTGTATCAGCTGAACACGAAAGTTAAAAATTAGTCTACATACGTAGAAAAGTCCATAAAATCGATTGCCGCAATGCCCGTTAACGTATCTTTTACCGTTCATTAGTTATAGCCCGGCAAAGTGAAATAAACGTGTTAGATTTCCATTGGAAATAAAACTTTGTATTTCTCAAACTAGAATCCTGGGATTTTTTTTACTATTTTTTCCGAAATCAGCACGTTTGATTTAATAGAAATTGATACATTTTTATTTAAATATAGGGTGTTTAAATATTTTGGTTTATAACTGGCTACTGAAAAATCCAAGGTACCATTTTTTGATTTATTGCATGGTAATATTGTATCAGCTGAACACGAAAGTTAAAAATTAGTCTACATACGTAGAAAAGTCCATAAAATCGATTGCCGCAATGCCCGTTAACGTATCTTTTACCGTTCATTAGTTATAGCCCGGCAAAGTGAAATAAACGTGTTAGATTTCCATTGGAAATAAAACTTTGTATTTCTCAAACTAGAATCCTGGGATTTTTTTTACTATTTTTTCCGAAATCAGCACGTTTTATTTAATAGAAATTGATACATTTTTATTTAAATATAGGGTGTTTAAATATTTTGGTTTATAACTGGCTACTGAAAAATCCAAGGTACCATTTTTTGATTTATTGCATGGTAATATTGTATCAGCTGAACACGAAAGTTAAAAATTAGTCTACATACGTAGAAAAGTCCATAAAATCGATTGCCGCAATGCCCGTTAACGTATCTTTTACCGTTCATTAGTTATAGCCCGGCAAAGTGAAATAAACGTGTTAGATTTCCATTGGAAATAAAACTTTGTATTTCTCAAACTAGAATCCTGGGATTTTTTTTACTATTTTTTCCGAAATCAGCACGTTTGATTTAATAGAAATTGATACATTTTTATTTAAATATAGGGTGTTTAAATATTTTGGTTTATAACTGGCTACTGAAAAATCCAAGGTACCATTTTTTGATTTATTGCATGGTAATATTGTATCAGCTGAACACGAAAGTTAAAAATTAGTCTACATACGTAGAAAAGTCCATAAAATCGATTGCCGCAATGCCCGTTAACGTATCTTTTACCGTTCATTAGTTATAGCCCGGCAAAGTGAAATAAACGTGTTAGATTTCCATTGGAAATAAAACTTTGTATTTCTCAAACTAAAATCCTGGGATTTTTTTTACTATTTTTTCCGAAATCAGCACGTTTGATTTAATAGAAATTGATTCATTTTTATTTAAATATAGGGTGTTTAAATATTTTGGTTTATAACTGGCTACTGAAAAATCCAAGGTACCATTTTTTGATTTATTGCATGGTTATATTGTATCAGCTGAACACGAAAGTTAAAAATTAGTCTACATACGTAGAAAAGTCCATAAAATCGATTGCCGCAATGCCCGTTAACGTATCTTTTACCGTTCATTAGTTATAGCCCGGCAAAGTGAAATAAACGTGTTAGATTTCCATTGGAAATAAAACTTTGTATTTCTCAAACTAGAATCCTGGGATTTTTTTTACTATTTTTTCCGAAATCAGCACGTTTGATTTAATAGAAATTGATACATTTTTATTTAAATATAGGGTGTTTAAATATTTTGGTTTATAACTGGCTACTGAAAAATCCAAGGTACCATTTTTTGATTTATTGCATGGTAATATTGTATCAGCTGAACACGAAAGTTAAAAATTAGTCTACATACGTAGAAAAGTCCATAAAATCGATTGCCGCAATGCCCGTTAACGTATCTTTTACCGTTCATTAGTTATAGCCCGGCAAAGTGAAATAAACGTGTTAGATTTCCATTGGAAATAAAACTTTGTATTTCTCAAACTAGAATCCTGGGATTTTTTTTACTATTTTTTCCGAAATCAGCACGTTTGATTTAATAGAAATTGATACATTTTTATTTAAATATAGGGTGTTTAAATATTTTGGTTTATAACGCTACTGAAAAATCCAAGGTACCATTTTTTGATTTATTGCATGGTAATATTGTATCAGCTGAACACGAAAGTTAAAAATTAGGCTACATACGTAGAAAAGTCCATAAAATCGATTGCCGCAATGTCCGTTAACGTATCTTTTACCGTTCATTAGTTATAGCCCGGCAAAGTGAAATAAACGTGTTAGATTTCCATTGGAAATAAAACTTTGTATTTCTCAAACTAGAATCCTGGGATTTTTTTTTACTATTTTTTCCGAAATCAGCACGTTTGATTTAATAGAAATTGATACATTTTTATTTAAATATAGGGTGTTTAAATATTTTGGTTTATAACTGGCTACTGAAAAATCCAAGGTACCATTTTTTGATTTATTGCATGGTAATATTGTATCAGCTGAACACGAAAGTTAAAAATTAGTCTACATACGTAGAAAAGTCCATAAAATCGATTGCCGCAATGCCCGTTAACGTATCTTTTACCGTTCATTAGTTATAGCCCGGCAAATTGAAATAAACGTGTTAGATTTCCATTGGAAATAAAACTTTGTATTTCTCAAACTAGAATCCTGGGATTTTTTTTACTATTTTTTCCGAAATCAGCAAGTTTTATTAAATAGAAATTGATACATTTTTATTTAAAAATAGGGTGTTTAAATATTTTGGTTTATAACTGGCTACTGAAAAATCCAAGGTACCATTTTTTGATTTATTGCATGGTAATATTGTATCAGCTGAACACGAAAGTTAAAAATTAGTCTACATACGTAGAAAAGTCCATAAAATCGATTGCCGCAATGCCCGTTAACGTATCTTTTACCGTTCATTAGTTATAGCCCGGCAAAGTGAAATAAACGTGTTAGATTTCCATTGGAAATAAAACTTTGTATTTCTCAAACTAGAATCCTGGGATTTTTTTTACTATTTTTTCCGAAATCAGCACGTTTGATTTAATAGAAATTGATACATTTTTATTTAAATATAGGGTGTTTAAATATTTTGGTTTATAACTGGCTACTGAAAAATCCAAGGTACCATTTTTTGATTTATTGCATGGTAATATTGTATCAGCTGAACACGAAAGTTAAAAATTAGTCTACATACGTAGAAAAGTCCATAAAATCGATTGCCGCAATGCCCGTTAACGTATCTTTTACCGTTCATTAGTTATAGCCCGGCAAAGTGAAATAAACGTGTTAGATTTCCATTGGAAATAAAACTTTGTATTTCTCAAACTAGAATCCTGGGATTTTTTTTTACTATTTTTTCCGAAATCAGCACGTTTGATTTAATAGAAATTGATACATTTTTATTTAAATATAGGGTGTTTAAATATTTTGGTTTATAACTGGCTACTGAAAAATCCAAGGTACCATTTTTTGATTTATTGCATGGTAATATTGTATCAGCTGAACACGAAAGTTAAAAATTAGTCTACATACGTAGAAAAGTCCATAAAATCGATTGCCGCAATGCCCGTTAACGTATCTTTTACCGTTCATTAGTTATAGCCCGGCAAAGTGAAATAAACGTGTTAGATTTCCATTGGAAATAAAACTTTGTATTTCTCAAACTAGAATCCTGGGATTTTTTTTACTATTTTTTCCGAAATCAGCACGTTTGATTTAATAGAAATTGATTCATTTTTATTTAAATATAGGGTGTTTAAATATTTTGGTTTATAACTGGCTACTGAAAAATCCAAGGTACCATTTTTTGATTTATTGCATGGTTATATTGTATCAGCTGAACACGAAAGTTAAAAATTAGTCTACATACGTAGAAAAGTCCATAAAATCGATTGCCGCAATGCCCGTTAACGTATCTTTTACCGTTCATTAGTTATAGCCCGGCAAAGTGAAATAAACGTGTTAGATTTCCATTGGAAATAAAACTTTGTATTTCTCAAACTAGAATCCTGGGATTTTTTTTACTATTTTTTCCGAAATCAGCACGTTTGATTTAATAGAAATTGATACATTTTTATTTAAATATAGGGTGTTTAAATATTTTGGTTTATAACTGGCTACTGAAAAATCCAAGGTACCATTTTTTGATTTATTGCATGGTAATATTGTATCAGCTGAACACGAAAGTTAAAAATTAGTCTACATACGTAGAAAAGTCCATAAAATCGATTGCCGCAATGCCCGTTAACGTATCTTTTACCGTTCATTAGTTATAGCCCGGCAAAGTGAAATAAACGTGTTAGATTTCCATTGGAAATAAAACTTTGTATTTCTCAAACTAGAATCCTGGGATTTTTTTTACTATTTTTTCCGAAATCAGCACGTTTGATTTAATAGAAATTGATACATTTTTATTTAAATATAGGGTGTTTAAATATTTTGGTTTATAACGCTACTGAAAAATCCAAGGTACCATTTTTTGATTTATTGCATGGTAATATTGTATCAGCTGAACACGAAAGTTAAAAATTAGGCTACATACGTAGAAAAGTCCATAAAATCGATTGCCGCAATGTCCGTTAACGTATCTTTTACCGTTCATTAGTTATAGCCCGGCAAAGTGAAATAAACGTGTTAGATTTCCATTGGAAATAAAACTTTGTATTTCTCAAACTAGAATCCTGGGATTTTTTTTTACTATTTTTTCCGAAATCAGCACGTTTGATTTAATAGAAATTGATACATTTTTATTTAAATATAGGGTGTTTAAATATTTTGGTTTATAACTGGCTACTGAAAAATCCAAGGTACCATTTTTTGATTTATTGCATGGTAATATTGTATCAGCTGAACACGAAAGTTAAAAATTAGTCTACATACGTAGAAAAGTCCACAAAATCGATTGCCGCAATTCCCGTTAACGTATCTTTTACCGTTCATTAGTTATAGCCCGGCAAAGTGAAATAAACGTGTTAGATTTCCATTGGAAATAAAACTTTGTATTTCTCAAACTAGAATCCTGGGATTTTTTTTACTATTTTTTCCGAAATCAGCACGTTTGATTTAATAGAAATTGATACATTTTTATTTAAATATAGGGTGTTTAAATATTTTGGTTTATAACTGGCTACTGAAAAATCCAAGGTACCATTTTTTGATTTATTGCATGGTAATATTGTATCAGCTGAACACGAAAGTTAAAAATTAGTCTACATACGTAGAAAAGTCCATAAAATCGATTGCCGCAATGCCCGTTAACGTATCTTTTACCGTTCATTAGTTATAGCCCGGCAAAGTGAAATAAACTTGTTAGATTTCCATTGGAAATAAAACTTTGTATTTCTCAAACTAGAATCCTGGGATTTTTTTTACTATTTTTTCCGAAATCAGCACGTTTGATTTAATAGAAATTGATACATTTTTATTTAAATATAGGGTGTTTAAATATTTTGGTTTATAACTGACTACTGAAAAATCCAAGGTACCATTTTTTGATTTATTGCATGGTAATATTGTATCAGCTGAACACGAAAGTTAAAAATTAGTCTACATACGTAGAAAAGTCCATAAAATCGATTGCCGCAATGCCCGTTAACGTATCTTTTACCGTTCATTAGTTATAGCCCGGCAAAGTGAAATAAACGTGTTAGATTTCCATTGGAAATAAAACTTTGTATTTCTCAAACTAGAATCCTGGGATTTTTTTTACTATTTTTTCCGAAATCAGCACGTTCGATTTAATAGAAATTGATACATTTTTATTTAAATATAGGGTGTTTAAATATTTTGGTTTATAACTGGCTACTGAAAAATCCAAGGTACCATTTTTTGATTTATTGCATGGTAATATTGTATCAGCTGAACACGAAAGTTAAAAATTAGTCTACATACGTAGAAAAGTCCATAAAATCGATTGCCGCAATGCCCGTTAACGTATCTTTTACCGTTCATTAGTTATAGCCCGGCAAAGTGAAATAAACGTGTTAGATTTCCATTGGAAATAAAACTTTGTATTTCTCAAACTAGAATCCTGGGATTTTTTTTACTATTTTTTCCGAAATCAGCACGTTCGATTTAATAGAAATTGATACATTTTTATTTAAATATAGGGTGTTTAAATATTTTGGTTTATAACTGGCTACTGAAAAATCCAAGGTACCATTTTTTGATTTATTGCATGGTAATATTGTATCAGCTGAACACGAAAGTTAAAAATTAGTCTACATACGTAGAAAAGTCCATAAAATCGATTGCCGCAATGCCCGTTAACGTATCTTTTACCGTTCATTAGTTATAGCCCGGCAAAGTGAAATAAACGTGTTAGATTTCCATTGGAAATAAAACTTTGTATTTCTCAAACTAGAATCCTGGGATTTTTTTTACTATTTTTTCCGAAATCAGCACGTTTTATTTAATAGAAATTGATACATTTTTATTTAAATATAGGGTGTTTAAATATTTTGGTTTATAACTGGCTACTGAAAAATCCAAGGTACCATTTTTTGATTTATTGCATGGTAATATTGTATCAGCTGAACACGAAAGTTAAAAATTAGTCTACATACGTAGAAAAGTCCATAAAATCGATTGCCGCAATGCCCGTTAACGTATCTTTTACCGTTCATTAGTTATAGCCCGGCAAAGTGAAATAAACGTGTTAGATTTCCATTGGAAATAAAACTTTGTATTTCTCAAACTAGAATCCTGGGATTTTTTTTACTATTTTTTCCGAAATCAGCACGTTTGATTTAATAGAAATTGATACATTTTTATTTAAATATAGGGTGTTTAAATATTTTGGTTTATAACTGGCTACTGAAAAATCCAAGGTACCATTTTTTGATTTATTGCATGGTAATATTGTATCAGCTGAACACGAAAGTTAAAAATTAGTCTACATACGTAGAAAAGTCCATAAAATCGATTGCCGCAATGCCCGTTAACGTATCTTTTACCGTTCATTAGTTATAGCCCGGCAAAGTGAAATAAACGTGTTAGATTTCCATTGGAAATAAAACTTTGTATTTCTCAAACTAGAATCCTGGGATTTTTTTTACTATTTTTTCCGAAATCAGCACGTTTGATTTAATAGAAATTGATACATTTTTATTTAAATATAGGGTGTTTAAATATTTTGGTTTATAACTGGCTACTGAAAAATCCAAGGTACCATTTTTTGATTTATTGCATGGTAATATTGTATCAGCTGAACACGAAAGTTAAAAATTAGTCTACATACGTAGAAAAGTCCATAAAATCGATTGCCGCAATGCCCGTTAACGTATCTTTTACCGTTCATTAGTTATAGCCCGGCAAAGTGAAATAAACGTGTTAGATTTCCATTGGAAATAAAACTTTGTATTTCTCAAACTAGAATCCTGGGATTTTTTTTACTATTTTTTCCGAAATCAGCACGTTTGATTTAATAGAAATTGATACATTTTTATTTAAATATAGGGTGTTTAAATATTTTGGTTTATAACTGGCTACTGAAAAATCCAAGGTACCATTTTTTGATTTATTGCATGGTAATATTGTATCAGCTGAACACGAAAGTTAAAAATTAGTCTACATACGTAGAAAAGTCCATAAAATCGATTGCCGTAATGCCCGTTAACGTATCTTTTACCGTTCATTAGTTATAGCCCGGCAAAGTGAATTAAACGTGTTAGATTTCCATTGGAAATAAAACTTTGTATTTCTCAAACTAGAATCCTGGGATATTTTTTTTTACTATTTTTTCCGAAATCAGCACGTTTGATTTAATAGAAATTGATACATTTTTATTTAAATATAGGGTGTTTAAATATTTTGGTTTATAACTGGCTACTGAAAAATCCAAGGTACCATTTTTTGATTTATTGCATGGTAATATTGTATCAGCTGAACACGAAAGTTAAAAATTAGTCTACATACGTAGAAAAGTCCATAAAATCGATTGCCGCAATGCCCGTTAACGTATCTTTTACCGTTCATTAGTTATAGCCCGGCAAAGTGAAATAAACGTATTAGATTTCCATTGGAAATAAAACTTTGTATTTCTCAAACTAGAATCCTGGGATTTTTTTTACTATTTTTTCCGAAATCAGCACGTTTGATTTAATAGAAATTGATACATTTTTATTTAAATATAGGGTGTTTAAATATTTTGGTTTATAACTGGCTACTGAAAAATCCAAGGTACCATTTTTTGATTTATTGCATGGTAATATTGTATCAGCTGAACACGAAAGTTAAAAATTAGTCTACATACGTAGAAAAGTCCATAAAATCGATTGCCGCAATGCCCGTTAACGTATCTTTTACCGTTCATTAGTTATAGCCCGGCAAAGTGAAATAAACGTGTTAGATTTCCATTGGAAATAAAACTTTGTATTTCTCAAACTAGAATCCTGGGATTTTTTTTACTATTTTTTCCGAAATCAGCACGTTTGATTTAATAGAAATTGATACATTTTTATTTAAATATAGGGTGTTTAAATATTTTGGTTTATAACTGGCTACTGAAAAATCCAAGGTACCATTTTTTGATTTATTGCATGGTAATATTGTATCAGCTGAACACGAAAGTTAAAAATTAGTCTACATACGTAGAAAAGTCCATAAAATCGATTGCCGCAATGCCCGTTAACGTATCTTTTACCGTTCATTAGTTATAGCCCGGCAAAGTGAAATAAACGTGTTAGATTTCCATTGGAAATAAAACTTTGTATTTCTCAAACTAGAATCCTGGGATTTTTTTTACTATTTTTTCCGAAATCAGCACGTTTGATTTAATAGAAATTGATACATTTTTATTTAAATATAGGGTGTTTAAATATTTTGGTTTATAACTGGCTACTGAAAAATCCAAGGTACCATTTTTTGATTTATTGCATGGTAATATTGTATCAGCTGAACACGAAAGTTAAAAATTAGTCTACATACGTAGAAAAGTCCATAAAATCGATTGCCGCAATGCCCGTTAACGTATCTTTTACCGTTCATTAGTTATAGCCCGGCAAAGTGAAATAAACGTGTTAGATTTCCATTGGAAATAAAACTTTGTATTTCTCAAACTAGAATCCTGGGATTTTTTTTTTACTATTTTTTCCGAAATCAGCACGTTTGATTTAATAGAAATTGATACATTTTTATTTAAATATAGGGTGTTTAAATATTTTGGTTTATAACTGGCTACTGAAAAATCCAAGGTACCATTTTTTGATTTATTGCATGGTAATATTGTATCAGCTGAACACGAAAGTTAAAAATTAGTCTACATACGTAGAAAAGTCCATAAAATCGATTGCCGCAATGCCCGTTAACGTATCTTTTACCGTTCATTAGTTATAGCCCGGCAAAGTGAAATAAACGTGTTAGATTTCCATTGGAAATAAAACTTTGTATTTCTCAAACTAGAATCCTGGGATTTTTTTTACTATTTTTTCCGAAATCAGCAAGTTTTATTAAATAGAAATTGATACATTTTTATTTAAATATAGGGTGTTTAAATATTTTTGTTTATAACTGGCTACTGAAAAATCCAAGGTACCATTTTTTTGATTTATTGCATGGTAATATTGTATCAGCTGAACACGAAAGTTAAAAATTAGTCTACATACGTAGAAAAGTCCATAAAATCGATTGCCGCAATGCCCGTTAACGTATCTTTTACCGTTCATTAGTTATAGCCCGGCAAAGTGAATTAAACGTGTTAGATTTCCATTGGAAATAAAACTTTGTATTTCTCAAACTAGAATCCTGGGATATTTTTTTTACTATTTTTTCCGAAATCAGCACGTTTGATTTAATAGAAATTGATACATTTTTATTTAAATATAGGGTGTTTAAATATTTTGGTTTATAACTGGCTACTGAAAAATCCAAGGTACCATTTTTTGATTTATTGCATGGTAACATTGTATCAGCTGAACACGAAAGTTAAAAATTAGTCTACATACGTAGAAAAGTCCATAAAATCGATTGCCGCAATGCCCGTTAACGTATCTTTTACCGTTCATTAGTTATAGCCCGGCAAAGTGAAATAAACGTGTTAGATTTCCATTGGAAATACAACTTTGTATTTCTCAAACTAGAATCCTGGGATTTTTTTTACTATTTTTTCCGAAATCAGCACGTTTGATTTAATAGAAATTGATACATTTTTATTTAAATATAGGGTGTTTAAATATTTTGGTTTATAACTGGCTACTGAAAAATCCAAGGTACCATTTTTTGATTTATTGCATGGTAATATTGTATCAGCTGAACACGAAAGTTAAAAATTAGTCTACATACGTAGAAAAGTCCATAAAATCGATTGCCGCAATGCCCGTTAACGTATCTTTTACCGTTCATTAGTTATAGCCCGGCAAAGTGAAATAAACGTGTTAGATTTCCATTGGAAATAAAACTTTGTATTTCTCAAACTAGAATCCTGGGATTTTTTTTTTACTATTTTTTCCGAAATCAGCACGTTTGATTTAATAGAAATTGATACATTTTTATTTAAATATAGGGTGTTTAAATATTTTGGTTTATAACTGGCTACTGAAAAATCCAAGGTACCATTTTTTGATTTATTGCATGGTAATATTGTATCAGCTGAACACGAAAGTTAAAAATTAGTCTACATACGTAGAAAAGTCCATAAAATCGATTGCCGCAATGCCCGTTAACGTATCTTTTACCGTTCATTAGTTATAGCCCGGCAAAGTGAAATAAACGTGTTAGATTTCCATT
The DNA here is from genome assembly GCA_943142095.1 of Ophonus ardosiacus. Lineage (NCBI taxonomy): Eukaryota > Metazoa > Arthropoda > Insecta > Coleoptera > Carabidae > Ophonus > Ophonus ardosiacus. The sequence continues at coordinate 27,816,763 of OW964839.1, forward strand.
GGAAATAAAACTTTGTATTTCTCAAACTAGAATCCTGGGATTTTTTTTACTATTTTTTCCGAAATCAGCACGTTTTATTTAATAGAAATTGATACATTTTTATTTAAATATAGGGTGTTTAAATATTTTGGTTTATAACTGGCTACTGAAAAATCCAAGGTACCATTTTTTGATTTATTGCATGGTAATATTGTATCAGCTGAACACGAAAGTTAAAAATTAGTCTACATACGTAGAAAAGTCCATAAAATCGATTGCCGCAATGCCCGTTAACGTATCTTTTACCGTTCATTAGTTATAGGCCGGCAAAGTGAAATAAACGTGTTAGATTTCCATTGGAAATAAAACTTTGTATTTCTCAAACTAGAATCCTGGGATTTTTTTTACTATTTTTTCCGAAATCAGCACGTTTTATTTAATAGAAATTGATACATTTTTATTTAAATATAGGGTGTTTAAATATTTTGGTTTATAACTGGCTACTGAAAAATCCAAGGTACCATTTTTTGATTTATTGCATGGTAATATTGTATCAGCTGAACACGAAAGTTAAAAATTAGTCTACATACGTAGAAAAGTCCATAAAATCGATTGCCGCAATGCCCGTTAACGTATCTTTTACCGTTCATTAGTTATAGCCCGGCAAAGTGAAATAAACGTGTTAGATTTCCATTGGAAATAAAACTTTGTATTTCTCAAACTAGAATCCTGGGATTTTTTTTACTATTTTTTCCGAAATCAGCACGTTTTATTTAATAGAAATTGATACATTTTTATTTAAATATAGGGTGTTTAAATATTTTGGTTTATAACTGGCTACTGAAAAATCCAAGGTACCATTTTTTGATTTATTGCATGGTAATATTGTATCAGCTGAACACGAAAGTTAAAAATTAGTCTACATACGTAGAAAAGTCCATAAAATCGATTGCCGCAATGCCCGTTAACGTATCTTTTACCGTTCATTAGTTATAGCCCGGCAAAGTGAAATAAACGTGTTAGATTTCCATTGGAAATAAAACTTTGTATTTCTCAAACTAGAATCCTGGGATTTTTTTTACTATTTTTTCCGAAATCAGCACGTTTGATTTAATAGAAATTGATACATTTTTATTTAAATATAGGGTGTTTAAATATTTTGGTTTATAACTGGCTACTGAAAAATCCAAGGTACCATTTTTTGATTTATTGCATGGTAATATTGTATCAGCTGAACACGAAAGTTAAAAATTAGTCTACATACGTAGAAAAGTCCATAAAATCGATTGCCGCAATGCCCGTTAACGTATCTTTTACCGTTCATTAGTTATAGCCCGGCAAAGTGAAATAAACGTGTTAGATTTCCATTGGAAATAAAACTTTGTATTTCTCAAACTAGAATCCTGGGATTTTTTTTACTATTTTTTCCGAAATCAGCAAGTTTTATTAAATAGAAATTGATACATTTTTATTTAAATATAGGGTGTTTAAATATTTTGGTTTATAACTGGCTACTGAAAAATCCAAGGTACCATTTTTTGATTTATTGCATGGTAATATTGTATCAGCTGAACACGAAAGTTAAAAATTAGTCTACATACGTAGAAAAGTCCATAAAATCGATTGCCGCAATGCCCGTTAACGTATCTTTTACCGTTCATTAGTTATAGCCCGGCAAAGTGAAATAAACGTGTTAGATTTCCATTGGAAATAAAACTTTGTATTTCTCAAACTAGAATCCTGGGATTTTTTTTACTATTTTTTCCGAAATCAGCACGTTTGATTTAATAGAAATTGATACATTTTTATTTAAATATAGGGTGTTTAAATATTTTGGTTTATAACTGGCTACTGAAAAATCCAAGGTACCATTTTTTGATTTATTGCATGGTAATATTGTATCAGCTGAACACGAAAGTTAAAAATTAGTCTACATACGTAGAAAAGTCCATAAAATCGATTGCCGCAATGCCCGTTAACGTATCTTTTACCGTTCATTAGTTATAGCCCGGCAAAGTGAAATAAACGTGTTAGATTTCCATTGGAAATAAAACTTTGTATTTCTCAAACTAGAATCCTGGGATTTTTTTTTACTATTTTTTCCGAAATCAGCACGTTTGATTTAATAGAAATTGATACATTTTTATTTAAATATAGGGTGTTTAAATATTTTGGTTTATAACTGGCTACTGAAAAATCCAAGGTACCATTTTTTGATTTATTGCATGGTAATATTGTATCAGCTGAACACGAAAGTTAAAAATTAGTCTACATACGTAGAAAAGTCCATAAAATCGATTGCCGCAATGCCCGTTAACGTATCTTTTACCGTTCATTAGTTATAGCCCGGCAAAGTGAAATAAACGTGTTAGATTTCCATTGGAAATAAAACTTTGTATTTCTCAAACTAGAATCCTGGGATTTTTTTTACTATTTTTTCCGAAATCAGCACGTTTGATTTAATAGAAATTGATACATTTTTATTTAAATATAGGGTGTTTAAATATTTTGGTTTATAACTGGCTACTGAAAAATCCAAGGTACCATTTTTTGATTTATTGCATGGTAATATTGTATCCGCTGAACACGAAAGTTAAAAATTAGTCTACATACGTAGAAAAGTCCATAAAATCGTTTGCCGCAATGCCCGTTAACGTATCTTTTACCGTTCATTAGTTATAGCCCGGCAAAGTGAAATAAACGTGTTAGATTTCCATTGGAAATAAAACTTTGTATTTCTCAAACTAGAATCCTGGGATTTTTTTTTTACTATTTTTTCCGAAATCAGCACGTTTGATTTAATAGAAATTGATACATTTTTATTTAAATATAGGGTGTTTAAATATTTTGGTTTATAACTGGCTACTGAAAAATCCAAGGTACCATTTTTTGATTTATTGCATGGTAATATTGTATCAGCTGAACACGAAAGTTAAAAATTAGTCTACATACGTAGAAAAGTCCATAAAATCGATTGCCGCAATGCCCGTTAACGTATCTTTTACCGTTCATTAGTTATAGCCCGGCAAAGTGAAATAAACGTGTTAGATTTCCATTGGAAATAAAACTTTGTATTTCTCAAACTAGAATCCTGGGATTTTTTTTACTATTTTTTCCGAAATCAGCACGTTTTATTTAATAGAAATTGATACATTTTTATTTAAATATAGGGTGTTTAAATATTTTGGTTTATAACTGGCTACTGAAAAATCCAAGGTACCATTTTTTGATTTATTGCATGGTAATATTGTATCAGCTGAACACGAAAGTTAAAAATTAGTCTACATACGTAGAAAAGTCCATAAAATCGATTGCCGCAATGCCCGTTAACGTATCTTTTACCGTTCATTAGTTATAGCCCGGCAAAGTGAAATAAACGTGTTAGATTTCCATTGGAAATAAAACTTTGTATTTCTCAAACTAGAATCCTGGGATTTTTTTTACTATTTTTTCCGAAATCAGCACGTTTGATTTAATAGAAATTGATACATTTTTATTTAAATATAGGGTGTTTAAATATTTTGGTTTATAACTGGCTACTGAAAAATCCAAGGTACCATTTTTTGATTTATTGCATGGTAATATTGTATCAGCTGAACACGAAAGTTAAAAATTAGTCTACATACGTAGAAAAGTCCATAAAATCGATTGCCGCAATGCCCGTTAACGTATCTTTTACCGTTCATTAGTTATAGCCCGGCAAAGTGAAATAAACGTGTTAGATTTCCATTGGAAATAAAACTTTGTATTTCTCAAACTAGAATCCTGGGATTTTTTTTACTATTTTTTCCGAAATCAGCACGTTTGATTTAATAGAAATTGATACATTTTTATTTAAATATAGGGTGTTTAAATATTTTGGTTTATAACTGGCTACTGAAAAATCCAAGGTACCATTTTTTGATTTATTGCATGGTAATATTGTATCAGCTGAACACGAAAGTTAAAAATTAGTCTACATACGTAGAAAAGTCCATAAAATCGATTGCCGCAATGCCCGTTAACGTATCTTTTACCGTTCATTAGTTATAGCCCGGCAAAGTGAAATAAACGTGTTAGATTTCCATTGGAAATAAAACTTTGTATTTCTCAAACTAGAATCCTGGGATTTTTTTTACTATTTTTTCCGAAATCAGCACGTTTGATTTAATAGAAATTGATACATTTTTATTTAAATATAGGGTGTTTAAATATTTTGGTTTATAACTGGCTACTGAAAAATCCAAGGTACCATTTTTTGATTTATTGCATGGTAATATTGTATCAGCTGAACACGAAAGTTAAAAATTAGTCTACATACGTAGAAAAGTCCATAAAATCGATTGCCGCAATGCCCGTTAACGTATCTTTTACCGTTCATTAGTTATAGCCCGGCAAAGTGAAATAAACGTGTTAGATTTCCATTGGAAATAAAACTTTGTATTTCTCAAACTAGAATCCTGGGATTTTTTTACTATTTTTTCCGAAATCAGCACGTTTGATTTAATAGAAATTGATACATTTTTATTTAAATATAGGGTGTTTAAATATTTTGGTTTATAACTGGCTACTGAAAAATCCAAGGTACCATTTTTTGATTTATTGCATGGTAATATTGTATCAGCTGAACACGAAAGTTAAAAATTTGTCTACATACGTAGAAAAGTCCATAAAATCGATTGCCGCAATGCCCGTTAACGTATCTTTTACCGTTCATTAGTTATAGCCCGGCAAAGTGAAATAAACGTGTTAGATTTCCATTGGAAATAAAACTTTGTATTTCTCAAACTAGAATCCTGGGATTTTTTTTACTATTTTTTCCGAAATCAGCACGTTTGATTTAATAGAAATTGATACATTTTTATATAAATATAGGGTGTTTAAATATTTTGGTTTATAACTGGCTACTGAAAAATCCAAGGTACCATTTTTTGATTTATTGCATGGTAATATTGTATCAGCTGAACACGAAAGTTAAAAATTAGTCTACATACGTAGAAAAGTCCATAAAATCGATTGCCGCAATGCCCGTTAACGTATCTTTTACCGTTCATTAGTTATAGCCCGGAAAAGTGAAATAAACGTGTTAGATTTCCATTGGAAATAAAACTTTGTATTTCTCAAACTAGAATCCTGGGATTTTTTTTACTATTTTTTCCGAAATCAGCACGTTTGATTTAATAGAAATTGATACATTTTTATTTAAATATAGGGTGTTTAAATATTTTGGTTTATAACTGGCTACTGAAAAATCCAAGGTACCATTTTTTGATTTATTGCATGGTAATATTGTATCAGCTGAACACGAAAGTTAAAAATTAGTCTACATACGTAGAAGAGTCCATAAAATCGATTGCCGCAATGCCCGTTAACGTATCTTTTACCGTTCATTAGTTATAGCCCGGCAAAGTGAAATAAACGTGTTAGATTTCCATTGGAAATAAAACTTTGTATTTCTCAAACTAGAATCCTGGGATTTTTTTTACTATTTTTTCCGAAATCAGCAAGTTTTATTAAATAGAAATTGATACATTTTTATTTAAATATAGGGTGTTTAAATATTTTGGTTTATAACTGGCTACTGAAAAATCCAAGGTACCATTTTTTGATTTATTGCATGGTAATATTGTATCAGCTGAACACGAAAGTTAAAAATTAGTCTACATACGTAGAAAAGTCCATAAAATCGATTGCCGCAATGCCCGTTAACGTATCTTTTACCGTTCATTAGTTATAGCCCGGCAAAGTGAAATAAACGTGTTAGATTTCCATTGGAAATAAAACTTTGTATTTCTCAAACTAGAATCCTGGGATTTTTTTTACTATTTTTTCCGAAATCAGCAAGTTTTATTAAATAGAAATTGATACATTTTTATTTAAATATAGGGTGTTTAAATATTTTGGTTTATAACTGGCTACTGAAAAATCCAAGGTACCATTTTTTGATTTATTGCATGGTAATATTGTATCAGCTGAACACGAAAGTTAAAAATTATTCTACATACGTAGAAAAGTCCATAAAATCGATTGCCGCAATGCCCGTTAACGTATCTTTTACCGTTCATTAGTTATAGCCCGGCAAAGTGAAATAAACGTGTTAGATTTCCATTGGAAATAAAACTTTGTATTTCTCAAACTAGAATCCTGGGATTTTTTTTACTATTTTTTCCGAAATCAGCACGTTTGATTTAATAGAAATTGATACATTTTTATTTAAATATAGGGTGTTTAAATATTTTGGTTTATAACTGGCTACTGAAAAATCCAAGGTACCATTTTTTGATTTATTGCATGGTAATATTGTATCAGCTGAACACGAAAGTTAAAAATTAGTCTACATACGTAGAAAAGTCCATAAAATCGATTGCCGCAATGCCCGTTAACGTATCTTTTACCGTTCATTAGTTATAGCCCGGCAAAGTGAAATAAACGTGTTAGATTTCCATTGGAAATAAAACTTTGTATTTCTCAAACTAGAATCCTGGGATTTTTTTTACTATTTTTTCCGAAATCAGCACGTTTGATTTAATAGAAATTGATACATTTTTATTTAAATATAGGGTGTTTAAATATTTTGGTTTATAACTGGCTACTGAAAAATCCAAGGTACCATTTTTTGATTTATTGCATGGTAATATTGTATCAGCTGAACACGAAAGTTAAAAATTAGTCCACATACGTAGAAAAGTCCATAAAATCGATTGCCGCAATGCCCGTTAACGTATCTTTTACCGTTCATTAGTTATAGCCCGGCAAAGTGAAATAAACGTGTTAGATTTCCATTGGAAATAAAACTTTGTATTTCTCAAACTAGAATCCTGGGATTTTTTTTACTATTTTTTCCGAAATCAGCAAGTTTTATTTAATAGAAATTGATACATTTTTATTTAAATATAGGGTGTTTAAATATTTTGGTTTATAACTGGCTACTGAAAAATCCAAGGTACCATTTTTTGATTTATTGCATGGTAATATTGTATCAGCTGAACACGAAAGTTAAAAATTTGTCTACATACGTAGAAAAGTCCATAAAATCGATTGCCGCAATGCCCGTTAACGTATCTTTTACCGTTCATTAGTTATAGCCCGGCAAAGTGAAATAAACGTGTTAGATTTCCATTGGAAATAAAACTTTGTATTTCTCAAACTAGAATCCTGGGATTTTTTTTACTATTTTTTCCGAAATCAGCACGTTTAATTTAATAGAAATTGATACATTTTTATTTAAATATAGGGTGTTTAAATATTTTGGTTTATAACTGGCTACTGAAAAATCCAAGGTACCATTTTTTGATTTATTGCATGGTAATATTGTATCAGCTAAACACGAAAGTTAAAAATTAGTCTACATACGTAGAAGAGTCCATAAAATCGATTGCCGCAATGCCCGTTAACGTATCTTTTACCGTTCATTAGTTATAGCCCGGCAAAGTGAAATAAACGTGTTAGATTTCCATTGGAAATAAAACTTTGTATTTCTCAAACTAGAATCCTGGGATTTTTTTTACTATTTTTTCCGAAATCAGCAAGTTTTATTAAATAGAAATTGATACATTTTTATTTAAATATAGGGTGTTTAAATATTTTGGTTTATAACTGGCTACTGAAAAATCCAAGGTACCATTTTTTGATTTATTGCATGGTAATATTGTATCAGCTGAACACGAAAGTTAAAAATTAGTCTACATACGTAGAAAAGTCCATAAAATCGATTGCCGCAATGCCCGTTAACGTATCTTTTACCGTTCATTAGTTATAGCCCTGCAAAGTGAAATAAACGTGTTAGATTTCCATTGGAAATAAAACTTTGTATTTCTCAAACTAGAATCCTGGGATTTTTTTTACTATTTTTTCCGAAATCAGCACGTTTGATTTAATAGAAATTGATACATTTTTATTTAAATATAGGGTGTTTAAATATTTTGGTTTATAACTGGCTACTGAAAAATCCAAGGTACCATTTTTTGATTTATTGCATGGTAATATTGTATCAGCTGAACACGAAAGTTAAAAATTAGTCTACATACGTAGAAAAGTCCATAAAATCGATTGCCGCAATGCCCGTTAACGTATCTTTTACCGTTCATTAGTTATAGCCCGGCAAATTGAAATAAACGTGTTAGATTTCCATTGGAAATAAAACTTTGTATTTCTCAAACTAGAATCCTGGGATTTTTTTTACTATTTTTTCCGAAATCAGCACGTTTGATTTAATAGAAATTGATACATTTTTATTTAAATATAGGGTGTTTAAATATTTTGGTTTATAACTGGCTACTGAAAAATCCAAGGTACCATTTTTTGATTTATTGCATGGTAATATTGTATCAGCTGAACACGAAAGTTAAAAATTAGTCTACATACGTAGAAAAGTCCATAAAATCGATTGCCGCAATGCCCGTTAACGTATCTTTTACCGTTCATTAGTTATAGCCCGGCAAAGTGAAATAAACGTGTTAGATTTCCATTGGAAATAAAACTTTGTATTTCTCAAACTAGAATCCTGGGATTTTTTTTACTATTTTTTCCGAAATCAGCAAGTTTTATTTAATAGAAATTGATACATTTTTATTTAAATATAGGGTGTTTAAATATTTTGGTTTATAACTGGCTACTGAAAAATCCAAGGTACCATTTTTTGATTTATTGCATGGTAATATTGTATCAGCTGAACACGAAAGTTAAAAATTAGTCTACATACGTAGAAAAGTCCATAAAATCGATTGCCGCAATGCCCGTTAACGTATCTTTTACCGTTCATTAGTTATAGCCCGGCAAAGTGAAATAAACGTGTTAGATTTCCATTGGAAATAAAACTTTGTATTTCTCAAACTAGAATCCTGGGATTTTTTTTACTATTTTTTCCGAAATCAGCACGTTTGATTTAATAGAAATTGATACATTTTTATTTAAATATAGGGTGTTTAAATATTTTGGTTTATAACTGGCTACTGAAAAATCCAAGGTACCATTTTTTGATTTATTGCATGGTAATATTGTATCAGCTGAACACGAAAGTTAAAAATTAGTCTACATACGTAGAAGAGTCCATAAAATCGATTGCCGCAATGCCCGTTAACGTATCTTTTACCGTTCATTAGTTATAGCCCGGCAAAGTGAAATAAACGTGTTAGATTTCCATTGGAAATAAAACTTTGTATTTCTCAAACTAGAGTCCTGGGATTTTTTTTACTATTTTTTCCGAAATCAGCAAGTTTTATTAAATAGAAATTGATACATTTTTATTTAAATATAGGGTGTTTAAATATTTTCGTTTATAACTGGCTACTGAAAAATCCAAGGTACCATTTTTTGATTTATTGCATGGTAATATTGTATCAGCTGAACACGAAAGTTAAAAATTAGTCTACATACGTAGAAAAGTCCATAAAATCGATTGCCGCAATGCCCGTTACCGTATCTTTTACCGTTCATTAGTTATAGCCCTGCAAAGTGAAATAAACGTGTTAGATTTCCATTGGAAATAAAACTTTGTATTTCTCAAACTAGAATCCTGGGATTTTTTTTACTATTTTTTCAGAAATCAGCACGTTTGATTTAATAGAAATTGATACATTTTTATTTAAATATAGGGTGTTTAAATATTTTGGTTTATAACTGGCTACTGAAAAATCCAAGGTACCATTTTTTGATTTATTGCATGGTAATATTGTATCAGCTGAACACGAAAGTTAAAAATTAGTCTACATACGTAGAAAAGTCCATAAAATCGATTGCCGCAATGCCCGTTAACGGATCTTTTACCGTTCATTAGTTATAGCCCGGCAAATTGAAATAAACGTGTTAGATTTCCATTGGAAATAAAACTTTGTATTTCTCAAACTAGAATCCTAGGATTTTTTTTACTATTTTTTCCGAAATCAGCACGTTTGATTTAATAGAAATTGATACATTTTTATTTAAATATAGGGTGTTTAAATATTTTGGTTTATAACTGGCTACTGAAAAATCCAAGGTACCATTTTTTGATTTATTGCATGGTAATATTGTATCAGCTGAACACGAAAGTTAAAAATTAGTCTACATACGTAGAAGAGTCCATAAAATCGATTGCCGCAATGCCCGTTAACGTATCTTTTACCGTTCATTAGTTATAGCCCGGCAAAGTGAAATAAACGTGTTAGATTTCCATTGGAAATAAAACTTTGTATTTCTCAAACTAGAATCCTGGGATTTTTTTACTATTTTTTCCGAAATCAGCAAGTTTTATTAAATAGAAATTGATACATTTTTATTTAAATATAGGGTGTTTAAATATTTTGGTTTATAACTGGCTACTGAAAAATCCAAGGTACCATTTTTTGATTTATTGCATGGTAATATTGTATCAGCTGAACACGAAAGTTAAAAATTAGTCTACATACGTAGAAAAGTCCATAAAATCGATTGCCGCAATGCCCCTTAACGTATCTTTTACCGTTCATTAGTTATAGCCCGGCAAAGTGAAATAAACGTGTTAGATTTCCATTGGAAATAAAACTTTGTATTTCTCAAACTAGAATCCTGGGATTTTTTTTACTATTTTTTCCGAAATCAGCACGTTTGATTTAATAGAAATTGATACATTTTTATTTAAATATAGGCTGTTTAAATATTTTGGTTTATAACTGGCTACTGAAAAATCCAAGGTACCATTTTTTGATTTATTGCATGGTAATATTGTATCAGCTGAACACGAAAGTTAAAAATTAGTCTACATACGTAGAAAAGTCCATAAAATCGATTGCCGCAATGCCCGTTAACGTATCTTTTACCGTTCATTAGTTATAGCCCGGCAAAGTGAAATAAACGTGTTAGATTTCCATTGGAAATAAAACTTTGTATTTCTCAAACTAGAATCCTAGGATTTTTTTTACTATTTTTTCCGAAATCAGCACGTTTGATTTAATAGAAATTGATACATTTTTATTTAAATATAGGGTGTTTAAATATTTTGGTTTATAACTGGCTACTGAAAAATCCAAGGTACCATTTTTTGATTTATTGCATGGTAATATTGTATCAGCTGAACACGAAAGTTAAAAATTAGTCTACATACGTAGAAAAGTCCATAAAATCGATTGCCGCAATGCCCGTTAACGTATCTTTTACCGTTCATTAGTTATAGCCCGGCAAAGTGAAATAAACGTGTTAGATTTCCATTGGAAATAAAACTTTGTATTTCTCAAACTAGAATCCTGGGATTTTTTTTACTATTTTTTCCGAAATCAGCAAGTTTTATTAAATAGAAATTGATACATTTTTATTTAAATATAGGGTGTTTAAATATTTTGGTTTATAACTGGCTACTGAAAAATCCAAGGTACCATTTTTTGATTTATTGCATGGTAATATTGTATCAGCTGAACACGAAAGTTAAAAATTAGTCTACATACGTAGAAAAGTCCATAAAATCGATTGCCGCAATGCCCGTTAACGTATCTTTTACCGTTCATTAGTTATAGCCCGGCAAAGTGAAATAAACGTGTTAGATTTCCATTGGAAATAAAACTTTGTATTTCTCAAACTAGAATCCTGGGATTTTTTTTACTATTTTTTCCGAAATCAGCACGTTTGATTTAATAGAAATTGATACATTTTTATTTAAATATAGGGTGTTTAAATATTTTGGTTTATAACTGGCTACTGAAAAATCCAAGGTACCATTTTTTGATTTATTGCATGGTAATATTGTATCAGCTGAACACGAAAGTTAAAAATTAGTCTACATACGTAGAAGAGTCCATAAAATCGATTGCCGCAATGCCCGTTAACGTATCTTTTACCGTTCATTAGTTATAGCCCGGCAAAGTGAAATAAACGTGTTAGATTTCCATTGGAAATAAAACTTTGTATTTCTCAAACTAGAATCCTGGGATTTTTTTTACTATTTTTTCCGAAATCAGCAAGTTTTATTAAATAGAAATTGATACATTTTTATTTAAATATAGGGTGTTTAAATATTTTGGTTTATAACTGGCTACTGAAAAATCCAAGGTACCATTTTTTGATTTATTGCATGGTAATATTGTATCAGCTGAACACGAAAGTTAAAAATTAGTCTACATACGTAGAAAAGTCCATAAAATCGATTGCCGCAATGCCCGTTAACGTATCTTTTACCGTTCATTAGTTATAGCCCTGCAAAGTGAAATAAACGTGTTAGATTTCCATTGGAAATAAAACTTTGTATTTCGCAAACTAGAATCCTGGGATTTTTTTTAATATTTTTTTCGAAATCAGCACGTTTGATTTAATAGAAATTGATACATTTTTATTTAAATATAGGGTGTTTAAATATTTTGGTTTATAACTGGCTACTGAAAAATCCAAGGTACCATTTTTTGATTTATTGCATGGTAATATTGTATCAGCTGAACACGAAAGTTAAAAATTAGTCTACATACGTAGAAAAGTCCATAAAATCGATTGCCGCAATGCCCGTTAACGGATCTTTTACCGTTCATTAGTTATAGCCCGGCAAATTGAAATAAACGTGTTAGATTTCCATTGGAAATAAAACTTTGTATTTCTCAAACTAGAATCCTAGGATTTTTTTTACTATTTTTTCCGAAATCAGCACGTTTGATTTAATAGAAATTGATACATTTTTATTTAAATATAGGGTGTTTAAATATTTTGGTTTATAACTGGCTACTGAAAAATCCAAGGTACCATTTTTTGATTTATTGCATGGTAATATTGTATCACCTGAACACGAAAGTTAAAAATTAGTCTACATACGTAGAAAAGTCCATAAAATCGATTGCCGCAATGCCCGTTAACGAAGCTTTTACCGTTCATTAGTTATAGCCCGGCAAAGTGAAATAAACGTGTTAGATTTCCAATGGAAATAAAACTTTGTATTTCGCAAACTAGAATCCTGGGATTTTTTTTACTATTTTTTCCGAAATCAGCACGTTTGATTTAATAGAAATTGATACATTTTTATTTAAATATAGGGTGTTTAAATATTTTGGTTTATAACTGGCTACTGAAAAATCCAAGGTACCATTTTTTGATTTATTGCATGGTAATATTGTATCAGCTGAACACGAAAGTTAAAAATTAGTCTACATACGTAGAAAAGTCCATAAAATCGATTGCCGCAATGCCCGTTAACGTATCTTTTACCGTTCATTAGTTATAGCCCGGCAAAGTGAAATAAACGTGTTAGATTTCCATTGGAAATAAAACTTTGTATTTCTCAAACTAGAATCCTGGGATTTTTTTTACTATTTTTTCCGAAATCAGCACGTTTGATTTAATAGAAATTGATACATTTTTATTTAAATATAGGGTGTTTAAATATTTTGGTTTATAACTGGCTACTGAAAAATCCAAGGTACCATTTTTTGATTTATTGCATGGTAATATTGTATCAGCTGAACACGAAAGTTAAAAATTAGTCTACATACGTAGAAAAGTCCATAAAATCGATTGCCGCAATGCCCGTTAACGTATCTTTTACCGTTCATTAGTTATAGCCCGGCAAAGTGAAATAAACGTGTTAGATTTCCATTGGAAATAAAACTTTGTATTTCTCAAACTAGAATCCTGGGATTTTTTTTTTACTATTTTTTCCGAAATCAGCACGTTTGATTTAATAGAAATTGATACATTTTTATTTAAATATAGGGTGTTTAAATATTTTGGTTTATAACTGGCTACTGAAAAATCCAAGGTACCATTTTTTGATTTATTGCATGGTAATATTGTATCAGCTGAACACGAAAGTTAAAAATTAGTCTACATACGTAGAAAAGTCCATAAAATCGATTGCCGCAATGCCCGTTAACGTATCTTTTACCGTTCATTAGTTATAGCCCGGCAAAGTGAAATAAACGTGTTAGATTTCCATTGGAAATAAAACTTTGTATTTCTCAAACTAGAATCCTGGGATTTTTTTTACTATTTTTTCCGAAATCAGCACGTTTGATTTAATAGAAATTGATACATTTTTATTTAAATATAGGGTGTTTAAATATTTTGGTTTATAACTGGCTACTGAAAAATCCAAGGTACCATTTTTTGATTTATTGCATGGTAATATTGTATCAGCTGAACACGAAAGTTAAAAATTAGTCTACATACGTAGAAAAGTCCATAAAATCGATTGCCGCAATGCCCGTTAACGTATCTTTTACCGTTCATTAGTTATAGCCCGGCAAAGTGAAATAAACGTGTTAGATTTCCATTGGAAATAAAACTTTGTATTTCTCAAACTAGAATCCTGGGATTTTTTTTACTATTTTTTCCGAAATCAGCACGTTTGATTTAATAGAAATTGATACATTTTTATTTAAATATAGGGTGTTTAAATATTTTGGTTTATAACTGGCTACTGAAAAATCCAAGGTACCATTTTTTGATTTATTGCATGGTAATATTGTATCAGCTGAACACGAAAGTTAAAAATTAGTCTACATACGTAGAAAAGTCCATGAAATCGATTGCCGCAATGCCCGTTAACGTATCTTTTACCGTTCATTAGTTATAGCCCGGCAAAGTGAAATAAACGTGTTAGATTTCCATTGGAAATAAAACTTTGTATTTCTCAAACTAGAATCCTGGGATTTTTTTTACTATTTTTTCCGAAATCAGCACGTTTTATTTAATAGAAATTGATACATTTTTATTTAAATATAGGGTGTTTAAATATTTTGGTTTATAACTGGCTACTGAAAAATCCAAGGTACCATTTTTTGATTTATTGCATGGTAATATTGTATCAGCTGAACACGAAAGTTAAAAATTAGTCTACATACGTAGAAGAGTCCATAAAATCGATTGCCGCAATGCCCGTTAACGTATCTTTTACCGTTCATTAGTTATAGCCCGGCAAAGTGAAATAAACGTGTTAGATTTCCATTGGAAATAAAACTTTGTATTTCTCAAACTAGAATCCTGGGATTTTTTTTACTATTTTTTCCGAAATCAGCAAGTTTTATTAAATAGAAATTGATACATTTTTATTTAAATATAGGGTGTTTAAATATTTTGGTTTATAACTGGCTACTGAAAAATCCAAGGTACCATTTTTTGATTTATTGCATGGTAATATTGTATCAGCTGAACACGAAAGTTAAAAATTAGTCTACATACGTAGAAAAGTCCATAAAATCGATTGCCGCAATGCCCGTTAACGTATCTTTTACCGTTCATTAGTTATAGCCCGGCAAAGTGAAATAAACGTGTTAGATTTCCATTGGAAATAAAACTTTGTATTTCTCAAACTAGAATCCTGGGATTTTTTTTACTATTTTTTCCGAAATCAGCAAGTTTTATTAAATAGAAATTGATACATTTTTATTTAAATATAGGGTGTTTAAATATTTTGGTTTATAACTGGCTACTGAAAAATCCAAGGTACCATTTTTTGATTTATTGCATGGTAATATTGTATCAGCTGAACACGAAAGTTAAAAATTAGTCTACATACGTAGAAAAGTCCATAAAATCGATTGCCGCAATGCCCGTTAACGTATCTTTTACCGTTCATTAGTTATAGCCCGGCAAAGTGAAATAAACGTGTTAGATTTCCATTGGAAATAAAACTTTGTATTTCTCAAACTAGAATCCTGGGATTTTTTTTACTATTTTTTCCGAAATCAGCACGTTTTATTTAATAGAAATTGATACATTTTTATTTAAATATAGGGTGTTTAAATATTTTGGTTTATAACTGGCTACTGAAAAATCCAAGGTACCATTTTTTGATTTATTGCATGGTAATATTGTATCAGCTGAACACGAAAGTTAAAAATTAGTCTACATACGTAGAAGAGTCCATAAAATCGATTGCCGCAATGCCCGTTAACGTATCTTTTACCGTTCATTAGTTATAGCCCGGCAAAGTGAAATAAACGTGTTAGATTTCCATTGGAAATAAAACTTTGTATTTCTCAAACTAGAATCCTGGGATTTTTTTTACTATTTTTTCCGAAATCAGCAAGTTTTATTAAATAGAAATTGATACATTTTTATTTAAATATAGGGTGTTTAAATATTTTGGTTTATAACTGGCTACTGAAAAATCCAAGGTACCATTTTTTGATTTATTGCATGGTAATATTGTATCAGCTGAACACGAAAGTTAAAAATTAGTCTACATACGTAGAAAAGTCCATAAAATCGATTGCCGCAATGCCCGTTAACGTATCTTTTACCGTTCATTAGTTATAGCCCGGCAAAGTGAAATAAACGTGTTAGATTTCCATTGGAAATAAAACTTTGTATTTCTCAAACTAGAATCCTGGGATTTTTTTTACTATTTTTTCCGAAATCAGCAAGTTTTATTAAATAGAAATTGATACATTTTTATTTAAATATAGGGTGTTTAAATATTTTGGTTTATAACTGGCTACTGAAAAATCCAAGGTACCATTTTTTGATTTATTGCATGGTAATATTGTATCAGCTGAACACGAAAGTTAAAAATTAGTCTACATACGTAGAAAAGTTCATAAAATCGATTGCCGCAATGCCCGTTAACGTATCTTTTACCGTTCATTAGTTATAGCCCGGCAAAGTGAAATAAACGTGTTAGATTTCCATTGGAAATAAAACTTTGTATTTCTCAAACTAGAATCCTGGGATTTTTTTTACTATTTTTTCCGAAATCAGCACGTTTGATTTAATAGAAATTGATACATTTTTATTTAAATATAGGGTGTTTAAATATTTTGGTTTATAACTGGCTACTGAAAAATCCAAGGTACCATTTTTTGATTTATTGCATGGTAATATTGTATCAGCTGAACACGAAAGTTAAAAATTAGTCTACATACGTAGAAAAGTCCATAAAATAGATTGCCGCAATGCCCGTTAACGTATCTTTTACCGTTCATTAGTTATAGCCCGGCAAAGTGAAATAAACGTGTTAGATTTCCATTGGAAATAAAACTTTGTATTTCTCAAACTAGAATCCTGGGATTTTTTTTACTATTTTTTCCGAAATCAGCACGTTTGATTTAATAGAAATTGATACATTTTTATTTAAATATAGGGTGTTTAAATATTTTGGTTTATAACTGGCTACTGAAAAATCCAAGGTACCATTTTTTGATTTATTGCATGGTAATATTGTATCAGCTGAACACGAAAGTTAAAAATTAGTCTACATACGTAGAAAAGTCCATAAAATCGATTGCCGCAATGCCCGTTAACGTATCTTTTACCGTTCATTAGTTATAGCCCGGCAAAGTGAATTAAACGTGTTAGATTTCCATTGGAAATAAAACTTTGTATTTCTCAAACTAGAATCCTGGGATATTTTTTTTACTATTTTTTCCGAAATCAGCACGTTTGATTTAATAGAAATTGATACATTTTTATTTAAATATAGGGTGTTTAAATATTTTGGTTTATAACTGGCTACTGAAAAATCCAAGGTACCATTTTTTGATTTATTGCATGGTAATATTGTATCAGCTGAACACGAAAGTTAAAAATTAGTCTACATACGTAGAAAAGTCCATAAAATCGATTGCCGCAATGCCCGTTAACGTATCTTTTACCGTTCATTAGTTATAGCCCGGCAAAGTGAAATAAACGTGTTAGATTTCCATTGGAAATAAAACTTTGTATTTCTCAAACTAGAATCCTGGGATTTTTTTTACTATTTTTTCCGAAATCAGCACGTTTGATTTAATAGAAATTGATACATTTTGATTTAAATATAGGGTGTTTAAATATTTTGGTTTATAACTGGCTACTGAAAAATCCAAGGTACCATTTTTTGATTTATTGCATGGTAATATTGTATCAGCTGAACACGAAAGTTAAAAATTAGTCTACATACGTAGAAAAGTCCATAAAATCGATTGCCGCAATGCCCGTTAACGTATCTTTTACCGTTCATTAGTTATAGCCCGGCAAAGTGAAATAAACGTGTTAGATTTCCATTGGAAATAAAACTTTGTATTTCTCAAACTAGAATCCTGGGATTTTTTTTTTACTATTTTTTCCGAAATCAGCACGTTTGATTTAATAGAAATTGATACATTTTTATTTAAATATAGGGTGTTTAAATATTTTGGTTTATAACTGGCTACTGAAAAATCCAAGGTACCATTTTTTGATTTATTGCATGGTAATATTGTATCAGCTGAACACGAAAGTTAAAAATTAGTCTACATACGTAGAAAAGTCCATAAAATCGATTGCCGCAATGCCCGTTAACGTATCTTTTACCGTTCATTAGTTATAGCCCGGCAAAGTGAAATAAACGTGTTAGATTTCCATTGGAAATAAAACTTTGTATTTCTCAAACTAGAATCCTGGGATTTTTTTTACTATTTTTTCCGAAATCAGCAAGTTTTATTAAATAGAAATTGATACATTTTTATTTAAATATAGGGTGTTTAAATATTTTGGTTTATAACTGGCTACTGAAAAATACAAGGTACCATTTTTTGATTTATTGCATGGTAATATTGTATCAGCTGAACACGAAAGTTAAAAATTAGTCTACATACGTAGAAAAGTCCATAAAATCGATTGCCGCAATGCCCGTTAACGTATCTTTTACCGTTCATTAGTTATAGCCCGGCAAAGTGAATTAAACGTGTTAGATTTCCATTGGAAATAAAACTTTGTATTTCTCAAACTAGAATCCTGGGATATTTTTTTTACTATTTTTTCCGAAATCAGCACGTTTGATTTAATAGAAATTGATTCATTTTTATTTAAATATAGGGTGTTTAAATATTTTGGTTTATAACTGGCTACTGAAAAATCCAAGGTACCATTTTTTGATTTATTGCATGGTAATATTGTATCAGCTGAACACGAAAGTTAAAAATTAGTCTACATACGTAGAAAAGTCCATAAAATCGATTGCCGCAATGCCCGTTAACGTATCTTTTACCGTTCATTAGTTATAGCCCGGCAAAGTGAAATAAACGTGTTAGATTTCCATTGGAAATAAAACTTTGTATTTCTCAAACTAGAATCCTGGGATTTTTTTTACTATTTTTTCCGAAATCAGCACGTTTGATTTAATAGAAATTGATACATTTTTATTTAAATATAGGGTGTTTAAATATTTTGGTTTATAACTGGCTACTGAAAAATCCAAGGTACCATTTTTTGATTTATTGCATGGTAATATTGTATCAGCTGAACACGAAAGTTAAAAATTAGTCTACATACGTAGAAAAGTCCATAAAATCGATTGCCGCAATGCCCGTTAACGTATCTTTTACCGTTCATTAGTTATAGCCCGGCAAAGTGAAATAAACGTGTTAGATTTCCATTGGAAATAAAACTTTGTATTTCTCAAACTAGAATCCTGGGATTTTTTTTTTACTATTTTTTCCGAAATCAGCACGTTTGATTTAATAGAAATTGATACATTTTTATTTAAATATAGGGTGTTTAAATATTTTGGTTTATAACTGGCTACTGAAAAATCCAAGGTACCATTTTTTGATTTATTGCATGGTAATATTGTATCAGCTGAACACGAAAGTTAAAAATTAGTCTACATACGTAGAAAAGTCCATAAAATCGATTGCCGCAATGCCCGTTAACGTATCTTTTACCGTTCATTAGTTATAGCCCGGCAAAGTGAAATAAACGTGTTAGATTTCCATTGGAAATAAAACTTTGTATTTCTCAAACTAGAATCCTGGGATTTTTTTTACTATTTTTTCCGAAATCAGCACGTTTTATTTAATAGAAATTGATACATTTTTATTTAAATATAGGGTGTTTAAATATTTTGGTTTATAACTGGCTACTGAAAAATCCAAGGTACCATTTTTTGATTTATTGCATGGTAATATTGTATCAGCTGAACACGAAAGTTAAAAATTAGTCTACATACGTAGAAAAGTCCATAAAATCGATTGCCGCAATGCCCGTTAACGTATCTTTTACCGTTCATTAGTTATAGCCCGGCAAAGTGAAATAAACGTGTTAGATTTCCATTGGAAATAAAACTTTGTATTTCTCAAACTAGAATCCTGGGATTTTTTTTACTATTTTTTCCGAAATCATCACGTTTGATTTAATAGAAATTGATACATTTTTATTTAAATATAGGGTGTTTAAATATTTTGGTTTATAACTGGCTACTGAAAAATCCAAGGTACCATTTTTTGATTTATTGCATGGTAATATTGTATCAGCTGAACACGAAAGTTAAAAATTAGTCTACATACGTAGAAAAGTCCATAAAATCGATTGCCGCAATGCCCGTTAACGTATCTTTTACCGTTCATTAGTTATAGCCCGGCAAAGTGAAATAAACGTGTTAGATTTCCATTGGAAATAAAACTTTGTATTTCTCAAACTAGAATCCTGGGATTTTTTTTACTATTTTTTCCGAAA
The DNA here is from genome assembly GCA_943142095.1 of Ophonus ardosiacus. NCBI lineage: Eukaryota > Metazoa > Arthropoda > Insecta > Coleoptera > Carabidae > Ophonus > Ophonus ardosiacus. The sequence goes on from OW964839.1 coordinate 27,837,058, forward strand.
TCAGCACGTTTTATTTAATAGAAATTGATACATTTTTATTTAAATATAGGGTGTTTAAATATTTTGGTTTATAACTGGCTACTGAAAAATCCAAGGTACCATTTTTTGATTTATTGCATGGTAATATTGTATCAGCTGAACACGAAAGTTAAAAATTAGTCTACATACGTAGAAAAGTCCATAAAATCGATTGCCGCAATGCCCGTTAACGTATCTTTTACCGTTCATTAGTTATAGCCCGGCAAAGTGAAATAAACGTGTTAGATTTCCATTGGAAATAAAACTTTGTATTTCTCAAACTAGAATCCTGGGATTTTTTTTACTATTTTTTCCGAAATCAGCACGTTTGATTTAATAGAAATTGATACATTTTTATTTAAATATAGGGTGTTTAAATATTTTGGTTTATAACTGGCTACTGAAAAATCCAAGGTACCATTTTTTGATTTATTGCATGGTAATATTGTATCAGCTGAACACGAAAGTTAAAAATTAGTCTACATACGTAGAAAAGTCCATAAAATCGATTGCCGCAATGCCCGTTAACGTATCTTTTACCGTTCATTAGTTATAGCCCGGCAAAGTGAAATAAACGTGTTAGATTTCCATTGGAAATAAAACTTTGTATTTCTCAAACTAGAATCCTGGGATTTTTTTTACTATTTTTTCCGAAATCAGCACGTTTGATTTAATAGAAATTGATACATTTTTATTTAAATATAGGGTGTTTAAATATTTTGGTTTATAACTGGCTACTGAAAAATCCAAGGTACCATTTTTTGATTTATTGCATGGTAATATTGTATCAGCTGAACACGAAAGTTAAAAATTAGTCTACATACGTAGAAAAGTCCATAAAATCGATTGCCGCAATGCCCGTTAACGTATCTTTTACCGTTCATTAGTTATAGCCCGGCAAAGTGAAATAAACGTGTTAGATTTCCATTGGAAATAAAACTTTGTATTTCTCAAACTAGAATCCTGGGATTTTTTTTACTATTTTTTCCGAAATCAGCACGTTTGATTTAATAGAAATTGATACATTTTTATTTAAATATAGGGTGTTTAAATATTTTGGTTTATAACTGGCTACTGAAAAATCCAAGGTACCATTTTTTGATTTATTGCATGGTAATATTGTATCAGCTGAACACGAAAGTTAAAAATTAGTCTACATACGTAGAAAAGTCCATAAAATCGATTGCCGCAATGCCCGTTAACGTATCTTTTACCGTTCATTAGTTATAGCCCGGCAAAGTGAAATAAACGTGTTAGATTTCCATTGGAAATAAAACTTTGTATTTCTCAAACTAGAATCCTGGGATTTTTTTTACTATTTTTTCCGAAATCAGCACGTTTGATTTAATAGAAATTGATACATTTTTATTTAAATATAGGGTGTTTAAATATTTTGGTTTATAACTGGCTACTGAAAAATCCAAGGTACCATTTTTTGATTTATTGCATGGTAATATTGTATCAGCTGAACACGAAAGTTAAAAATTAGTCTACATACGTAGAAAAGTCCATAAAATCGATTGCCGCAATGCCCGTTAACGTATCTTTTACCGTTCATTAGTTATAGCCCGGCAAAGTGAAATAAACGTGTTAGATTTCCATTGGAAATAAAACTTTGTATTTCTCAAACTAGAATCCTGGGATTTTTTTTACTATTTTTTCCGAAATCAGCACGTTTGATTTAATAGAAATTGATACATTTTTATTTAAATATAGGGTGTTTAAATATTTTGGTTTATAACTGGCTACTGAAAAATCCAAGGTACCATTTTTTGATTTATTGCATGGTAATATTGTATCAGCTGAACACGAAAGTTAAAAATTAGTCTACATACGTAGAAGAGTCCATAAAATCGATTGCCGCAATGCCCGTTAACGTATCTTTTACCGTTCATTAGTTATAGCCCGGCAAAGTGAAATAAACGTGTTAGATTTCCATTGGAAATAAAACTTTGTATTTCTCAAACTAGAATCCTGGGATTTTTTTTACTATTTTTTCCGAAATCAGCAAGTTTTATTAAATAGAAATTGATACATTTTTATTTAAATATAGGGTGTTTAAATATTTTGGTTTATAACTGGCTACTGAAAAATCCAAGGTACCATTTTTTGATTTATTGCATGGTAATATTGTATCAGCTGAACACGAAAGTTAAAAATTAGTCTACATACGTAGAAAAGTCCATAAAATCGATTGCCGCAATGCCCGTTAACGTATCTTTTACCGTTCATTAGTTATAGCCCGGCAAAGTGAAATAAACGTGTTAGATTTCCATTGGAAATAAAACTTTGTATTTCTCAAACTAGAATCCTGGGATTTTTTTTACTATTTTTTCCGAAATCAGCAAGTTTTATTAAATAGAAATTGATACATTTTTATTTAAATATAGGGTGTTTAAATATTTTGGTTTATAACTGGCTACTGAAAAATCCAAGGTACCATTTTTTGATTTATTGCATGGTAATATTGTATCAGCTGAACACGAAAGTTAAAAATTAGTCTACATACGTAGAAAAGTCCATAAAATCGATTGCCGCAATGCCCGTTAACGTATCTTTTACCGTTCATTAGTTATAGCCCGGCAAAGTGAAATAAACGTGTTAGATTTCCATTGGAAATAAAACTTTGTATTTCTCAAACTAGAATCCTGGGATTTTTTTTACTATTTTTTCCGAAATCAGCACGTTTGATTTAATAGAAATTGATACATTTTTATTTAAATATAGGGTGTTTAAATATTTTGGTTTATAACTGGCTACTGAAAAATCCAAGGTACCATTTTTTGATTTATTGCATGGTAATATTGTATCAGCTGAACACGAAAGTTAAAAATTAGTCTACATACGTAGAAAAGTCCATAAAATCGATTGCCGCAATGCCCGTTAACGTATCTTTTACCGTTCATTAGTTATAGCCCGGCAAAGTGAAATAAACGTGTTAGATTTCCATTGGAAATAAAACTTTGTATTTCTCAAACTAGAATCCTGGGATTTTTTTTACTATTTTTTCCGAAATCAGCACGTTTGATTTAATAGAAATTGATACATTTTTATTTAAATATAGGGTGTTTAAATATTTTGGTTTATAACTGGCTACTGAAAAATCCAAGGTACCATTTTTTGATTTATTGCATGGTAATATTGTATCAGCTGAACACGAAAGTTAAAAATTAGTCTACATACGTAGAAAAGTCCATAAAATCGATTGCCGCAATGCCCGTTAACGTATCTTTTACCGTTCATTAGTTATAGCCCGGCAAAGTGAAATAAACGTGTTAGATTTCCATTGGAAATAAAACTTTGTATTTCTCAAACTAGAATCCTGGGATTTTTTTTACTATTTTTTCCGAAATCAGCAAGTTTTATTAAATAGAAATTGATACATTTTTATTTAAATATAGGGTGTTTAAATATTTTGGTTTATAACTGGCTACTGAAAAATCCAAGGTACCATTTTTTGATTTATTGCATGGTAATATTGTATCAGCTGAACACGAAAGTTAAAAATTAGTCTACATACGTAGAAAAGTCCATAAAATCGATTGCCGCAATGCCCGTTAACGTATCTTTTACCGTTCATTAGTTATAGCCCGGCAAAGTGAAATAAACGTGTTAGATTTCCATTGGAAATAAAACTTTGTATTTCTCAAACTAGAATCCTGGGATTTTTTTTACTATTTTTTCCGAAATCAGCACGTTTGATTTAATAGAAATTGATACATTTTTATTTAAATATAGGGTGTTTAAATATTTTGGTTTATAACTGGCTACTGAAAAATCCAAGGTACCATTTTTTGATTTATTGCATGGTAATATTGTATCAGCTGAACACGAAAGTTAAAAATTAGTCTACATACGTAGAAAAGTCCATAAAATCGATTGCCGCAATGCCCGTTAACGTATCTTTTACCGTTCATTAGTTATAGCCCGGCAAAGTGAAATAAACGTGTTAGATTTCCATTGGAAATAAAACTTTGTATTTCTCAAACTAGAATCCTGGGATTTTTTTTACTATTTTTTCCGAAATCAGCACGTTTGATTTAATAGAAATTGATACATTTTTATTTAAATATAGGGTGTTTAAATATTTTGGTTTATAACTGGCTACTGAAAAATCTAAGGTAATATTTTTTGATTTATTGCATGGTAATATTGTATCAGCTGAACACGAAAGTTAAAAATTAGTCTACATACGTAGAAGAGTCCATAAAATCGATTGCCGCAATGCCCGTTAACGTATCTTTTACCGTTCATTAGTTATAGCCCGGCAAAGTGAAATAAACGTGTTAGATTTCCATTGGAAATAAAACTTTGTATTTCTCAAACTAGAATCCTGGGATTTTTTTTACTATTTTTTCCGAAATCAGCAAGTTTTATTAAATAGAAATTGATACATTTTTATTTAAATATAGGGTGTTTAAATATTTTGGTTTATAACTGGCTACTGAAAAATCCAAGGTACCATTTTTTGATTTATTGCATGGTAATATTGTATCAGCTGAACACGAAAGTTAAAAATTAGTCTACATACGTAGAAAAGTCCATAAAATCGATTGCCGCAATGCCCGTTAACGTATCTTTTACCGTTCATTAGTTATAGCCCTGCAAAGTGAAATAAACGTGTTAGATTTCCATTGGAAATAAAACTTTGTATTTCGCAAACTAGAATCCTGGGATTTTTTTTACTATTTTTTCCGAAATCAGCACGTTTGATTTAATAGAAATTGATACATTTTTATTTAAATATAGGGTGTTTAAATATTTTGGTTTATAACTGGCTACTGAAAAATCCAAGGTACCATTTTTTGATTTATTGCATGGTAATATTGTATCAGCTGAACACGAAAGTTAAAAATTAGTCTACATACGTAGAAAAGTCCATAAAATCGATTGCCGCAATGCCCGTTAACGTGTCTTTTACCGTTCATTAGTTATAGCCCGGCAAAGTGAAATAAACGTGTTAGATTTCCATTGGAAATAAAACTTTGTATTTCTCAAACTAGAATCCTGGGATTTTTTTTACTATTTTTTCCGAAATCAGCACGTTTGATTTAATAGAAATTGATACATTTTTATTTAAATATAGGGTGTTTAAATATTTTGGTTTATAACTGGCTACTGAAAAATCCAAGGTACCATTTTTTGATTTATTGCATGGTAATATTGTATCAGCTGAACACGAAAGTTAAAAATTAGTCTACATACGTAGAAAAGTCCATAAAATCGATTGCCGCAATGCCCGTTAACGTATCTTTTACCGTTCATTAGTTATAGCCCTGCAAAGTGAAATAAACGTGTTAGATTTCCATTGGAAATAAAACTTTGTATTTCTCAAACTAGAATCCTGGGATTTTTTTTACTATTTTTTCCGAAATCAGCACGTTTGATTTAATAGAAATTGATACATTTTTATTTAAATATAGGGTGTTTAAATATTTTGGTTTATAACTGGCTACTGAAAAATCCAAGGTACCATTTTTTGATTTATTGCATGGTAATATTGTATCAGCTGAACACGAAAGTTAAAAATTAGTCTACATACGTAGAAAAGTCCATAAAATCGATTGCCGCAATGCCCGTTAACGGATCTTTTACCGTTCATTAGTTATAGCCCGGCAAATTGAAATAAACGTGTTAGATTTCCATTGGAAATAAAACTTTGTATTTCTCAAACTAGAATCCTAGGATTTTTTTTACTATTTTTTCCGAAATCAGCACGTTTGATTTAATAGAAATTGATACATTTTTATTTAAATATAGGGTGTTTAAATATTTTGGTTTATAACTGGCTACTGAAAAATCCAAGGTACCATTTTTTGATTTATTGCATGGTAATATTGTATCAGCTGAACACGAAAGTTAAAAATTAGTCTACATACGTAGAAGAGTCCATAAAATCGATTGCCGCAATGCCCGTTAACGTATCTTTTACCGTTCATTAGTTATAGCCCGGCAAAGTGAAATAAACGTGTTAGATTTCCATTGGAAATAAAACTTTGTATTTCTCAAACTAGAATCCTGGGATTTTTTTACTATTTTTTCCGGAATCAGCAAGTTTTATTAAATAGAAATTGATACATTTTTATTTAAATATAGGGTGTTTAAATATTTTGGTTTATAACTGGCTACTGAAAAATCCAAGGTACCATTTTTTGATTTATTGCATGGTAATATTGTATCAGCTGAACACGAAAGTTAAAAATTAGTCTACATACGTAGAAAAGTCCATAAAATCGATTGCCGCAATGCCCGTTAACGTATCTTTTACCGTTCATTAGTTATAGCCCTGCAAAGTGAAATAAACGTGTTAGATTTCCATTGGAAATAAAACTTTGTATTTCGCAAACTAGAATCCTGGGATTTTTTTTACTATTTTTTCCGAAATCAGCACGTTTGATTTAATAGAAATTGATACATTTTTATTTAAATATAGGGTGTTTAAATATTTTGGTTTATAACTGGCTACTGAAAAATCCAAGGTACCATTTTTTGATTTATTGCATGGTAATATTGTATCAGCTGAACACGAAAGTTAAAAATTAGTCTACATACGTAGAAAAGTCCATAAAATCGATTGCCGCAATGCCCGTTAACGTGTCTTTTACCGTTCATTAGTTATAGCCCGGCAAAGTGAAATAAACGTGTTAGATTTCCATTGGAAATAAAACTTTGTATTTCTCAAACTAGAATCCTGGGATTTTTTTTACTATTTTTTCCGAAATCAGCACGTTTGATTTAATAGAAATTGATACATTTTTATTTAAATATAGGGTGTTTAAATATTTTGGTTTATAACTGGCTACTGAAAAATCCAAGGTACCATTTTTTGATTTATTGCATGGTAATATTGTATCAGCTGAACACGAAAGTTAAAAATTAGTCTACATACGTAGAAAAGTCCATAAAATCGATTGCCGCAATGCCCGTTAACGTATCTTTTACCGTTCATTAGTTATAGCCCTGCAAAGTGAAATAAACGTGTTAGATTTCCATTGGAAATAAAACTTTGTATTTCTCAAACTAGAATCCTGGGATTTTTTTTACTATTTTTTCCGAAATCAGCACGTTTGATTTAATAGAAATTGATACATTTTTATTTAAATATAGGGTGTTTAAATATTTTGGTTTATAACTGGCTACTGAAAAATCCAAGGTACCATTTTTTGATTTATTGCATGGTAATATTGTATCAGCTGAACACGAAAGTTAAAAATTAGTCTACATACGTAGAAAAGTCCATAAAATCGATTGCCGCAATGCCCGTTAACGGATCTTTTACCGTTCATTAGTTATAGCCCGGCAAATTGAAATAAACGTGTTAGATTTCCATTGGAAATAAAACTTTGTATTTCTCAAACTAGAATCCTAGGATTTTTTTTACTATTTTTTCCGAAATCAGCACGTTTGATTTAATAGAAATTGATACATTTTTATTTAAATATAGGGTGTTTAAATATTTTGGTTTATAACTGGCTACTGAAAAATCCAAGGTACCATTTTTTGATTTATTGCATGGTAATATTGTATCAGCTGAACACGAAAGTTAAAAATTAGTCTACATACGTAGAAGAGTCCATAAAATCGATTGCCGCAATGCCCGTTAACGTATCTTTTACCGTTCATTAGTTATAGCCCGGCAAAGTGAAATAAACGTGTTAGATTTCCATTGGAAATAAAACTTTGTATTTCTCAAACTAGAATCCTGGGATTTTTTTACTATTTTTTCCGGAATCAGCAAGTTTTATTAAATAGAAATTGATACATTTTTATTTAAATATAGGGTGTTTAAATATTTTGGTTTATAACTGGCTACTGAAAAATCCAAGGTACCATTTTTTGATTTATTGCATGGTAATATTGTATCAGCTGAACACGAAAGTTAAAAATTAGTCTACATACGTAGAAAAGTCCATAAAATCGATTGCCGCAATGCCCGTTAACGTATCTTTTACCGTTCATTAGTTATAGCCCGGCAAAGTGAAATAAACGTGTTAGATTTCCATTGGAAATAAAACTTTGTATTTCTCAAACTAGAATCCTGGGATTTTTTTTACTATTTTTTCCGAAATCAGCACGTTTGATTTAATAGAAATTGATACATTTTTATTTAAATATAGGGTGTTTAAATATTTTGGTTTATAACTGGCTACTGAAAAATCCAAGGTACCATTTTTTGATTTATTGCATGGTAATATTGTATCAGCTGAACACGAAAGTTAAAAATTAGTCTACATACGTAGAAAAGTCCATAAAATCGATTGCCGCAATGCCCGTTAACGTATCTTTTACCGTTCATTAGTTATAGCCCGGCAAAGTGAAATAAACGTGTTAGATTTCCATTGGAAATAAAACTTTGTATTTCTCAAACTAGAATCCTAGGATTTTTTTTACTATTTTTTCCGAAATCAGCACGTTTGATTTAATAGAAATTGATACATTTTTATTTAAATATAGGGTGTTTAAATATTTTGGTTTATAACTGGCTACTGAAAAATCCAAGGTACCATTTTTTGATTTATTGCATGGTAATATTGTATCAGCTGAACACGAAAGTTAAAAATTAGTCTACATACGTAGAAAAGTCCATAAAATCGATTGCCGCAATGCCCGTTAACGTATCTTTTACCGTTCATTAGTTATAGCCCGGCAAAGTGAAATAAACGTGTTAGATTTCCATTGGAAATAAAACTTTGTATTTCTCAAACTAGAATCCTGGGATTTTTTTTACTATTTTTTCCGAAATCAGCAAGTTTTATTAAATAGAAATTGATACATTTTTATTTAAATATAGGGTGTTTAAATATTTTGGTTTATAACTGGCTACTGAAAAATCCAAGGTACCATTTTTTGATTTATTGCATGGTAATATTGTATCAGCTGAACACGAAAGTTAAAAATTAGTCTACATACGTAGAAAAGTCCATAAAATCGATTGCCGCAATGCCCGTTAACGTATCTTTTACCGTTCATTAGTTATAGCCCTGCAAAGTGAAATAAACGTGTTAGATTTCCATTGGAAATAAAACTTTGTATTTCTCAAACTAGAATCCTGGGATTTTTTTTTACTATTTTTTCCGAAATCAGCACGTTTGATTTAATAGAAATTGATACATTTTTATTTAAATATAGGGTGTTTAAATATTTTGGTTTATAACTGGCTACTGAAAAATCCAAGGTACCATTTTTTGATTTATTGCATGGTAATATTGTATCAGCTGAACACGAAAGTTAAAAATTAGTCTACATACGTAGAAAAGTCCATAAAATCGATTGCCGCAATGCCCGTTAACGGATCTTTTACCGTTCATTAGTTATAGCCCGGCAAATTGAAATAAACGTGTTAGATTTCCATTGGAAATAAAACTTTGTATTTCTCAAACTAGAATCCTAGGATTTTTTTTACTATTTTTTCCGAAATCAGCACGTTTGATTTAATAGAAATTGATACATTTTTATTTAAATATAGGGTGTTTAAATATTTTGGTTTATAACTGGCTACTGAAAAATCCAAGGTACCATTTTTTGATTTATTGCATGGTAATATTGTATCAGCTGAACACGAAAGTTAAAAATTAGTCTACATACGTACAAGAGTCCATAAAATCGATTGCCGCAATGCCCGTTAACGTATCTTTTACCGTTCATTAGTTATAGCCCGGCAAAGTGAAATAAACGTGTTAGATTTCCATTGGAAATAAAACTTTGTATTTCTCAAACTAGAATCCTGGGATTTTTTTACTATTTTTTCCGGAATCAGCAAGTTTTATTAAATAGAAATTGATACATTTTTATTTAAATATAGGGTGTTTAAATATTTTGGTTTATAACTGGCTACTGAAAAATCCAAGGTACCATTTTTTGATTTATTGCATGGTAATATTGTATCAGCTGAACACGAAAGTTAAAAATTAGTCTACATACGTAGAAAAGTCCATAAAATCGATTGCCGCAATGCCCGTTAACGTATCTTTTACCGTTCATTAGTTATAGCCCGGCAAAGTGAAATAAACGTGTTAGATTTCCATTGGAAATAAAACTTTGTATTTCTCAAACTAGAATCCTGGGATTTTTTTTACTATTTTTTCCGAAATCAGCACGTTTGATTTAATAGAAATTGATACATTTTTATTTAAATATAGGGTGTTTAAATATTTTGGTTTATAACTGGCTACTGAAAAATCCAAGGTACCATTTTTTGATTTATTGCATGGTAATATTGTATCAGCTGAACACGAAAGTTAAAAATTAGTCTACATACGTAGAAAAGTCCATAAAATCGATTGCCGCAATGCCCGTTAACGTATCTTTTACCGTTCATTAGTTATAGCCCGGCAAAGTGAAATAAACGTGTTAGATTTCCATTGGAAATAAAACTTTGTATTTCTCAAACTAGAATCCTAGGATTTTTTTTACTATTTTTTTCCGAAATCAGCACGTTTGATTTAATAGAAATTGATACATTTTTATTTAAATATAGGGTGTTTAAATATTTTGGTTTATAACTGGCTACTGAAAAATCCAAGGTACCATTTTTTGATTTATTGCATGGTAATATTGTATCAGCTGAACACGAAAGTTAAAAATTAGTCTACATACGTAGAAAAGTCCATAAAATCGATTGCCGCAATGCCCGTTAACGTATCTTTTACCGTTCATTAGTTATAGCCCTGCAAAGTGAAATAAACGTGTTAGATTTCCATTGGAAATAAAACTTTGTATTTCTCAAACTAGAATCCTGGGATTTTTTTTACTATTTTTTCCGAAATCAGCACGTTTGATTTAATAGAAATTGATACATTTTTATTTAAATATAGGGTGTTTAAATATTTTGGTTTATAACTGGCTACTGAAAAATCCAAGGTACCATTTTTTGATTTATTGCATGGTAATATTGTATCAGCTGAACACGAAAGTTAAAAATTAGTCTACATACGTAGAAAAGTCCATAAAATCGATTGCCGCAATGCCCGTTAACGGATCTTTTACCGTTCATTAGTTATAGCCCGGCAAATTGAAATAAACGTGTTAGATTTCCATTGGAAATAAAACTTTGTATTTCTCAAACTAGAATCCTAGGATTTTTTTTACTATTTTTTCCGAAATCAGCACGTTTGATTTAATAGAAATTGATACATTTTTATTTAAATATAGGGTGTTTAAATATTTTGGTTTATAACTGGCTACTGAAAAATCCAAGGTACCATTTTTTGATTTATTGCATGGTAATATTGTATCAGCTGAACACGAAAGTTAAAAATTAGTCTACATACGTAGAAGAGTCCATAAAATCGATTGCCGCAATGCCCGTTAACGTATCTTTTACCGTTCATTAGTTATAGCCCGGCAAAGTGAAATAAACGTGTTAGATTTCCATTGGAAATAAAACTTTGTATTTCTCAAACTAGAATCCTGGGATTTTTTTACTATTTTTTCCGGAATCAGCAAGTTTTATTAAATAGAAATTGATACATTTTTATTTAAATATAGGGTGTTTAAATATTTTGGTTTATAACTGGCTACTGAAAAATCCAAGGTACCATTTTTTGATTTATTGCATGGTAATATTGTATCAGCTGAACACGAAAGTTAAAAATTAGTCTACATACGTAGAAAAGTCCATAAAATCGATTGCCGCAATGCCCGTTAACGTATCTTTTACCGTTCATTAGTTATAGCCCGGCAAAGTGAAATAAACGTGTTAGATTTCCATTGGAAATAAAACTTTGTATTTCTCAAACTAGAATCCTGGGATTTTTTTTACTATTTTTTCCGAAATCAGCACGTTTGATTTAATAGAAATTGATACATTTTTATTTAAATATAGGGTGTTTAAATATTTTGGTTTATAACTGGCTACTGAAAAATCCAAGGTACCATTTTTTGATTTATTGCATGGTAATATTGTATCAGCTGAACACGAAAGTTAAAAATTAGTCTACATACGTAGAAAAGTCCATAAAATCGATTGCCGCAATGCCCGTTAACGTATCTTTTACCGTTCATTAGTTATAGCCCGGCAAAGTGAAATAAACGTGTTAGATTTCCATTGGAAATAAAACTTTGTATTTCTCAAACTAGAATCCTAGGATTTTTTTTACTATTTTTTCCGAAATCAGCACGTTTGATTTAATAGAAATTGATACATTTTTATTTAAATATAGGGTGTTTAAATATTTTGGTTTATAACTGGCTACTGAAAAATCCAAGGTACCATTTTTTGATTTATTGCATGGTAATATTGTATCAGCTGAACACGAAAGTTAAAAATTAGTCTACATACGTAGAAAAGTCCATAAAATCGATTGCCGCAATGCCCGTTAACGTATCTTTTACCGTTCATTAGTTATAGCCCGGCAAAGTGAAATAAACGTGTTAGATTTCCATTGGAAATAAAACTTTGTATTTCTCAAACTAGAATCCTGGGATTTTTTTTACTATTTTTTCCGAAATCAGCAAGTTTTATTAAATAGAAATTGATACATTTTTATTTAAATATAGGGTGTTTAAATATTTTGGTTTATAACTGGCTACTGAAAAATCCAAGGTACCATTTTTTGATTTATTGCATGGTAATATTGTATCAGCTGAACACGAAAGTTAAAAATTAGTCTACATACGTAGAAAAGTCCATAAAATCGATTGCCGCAATGCCCGTTAACGTATCTTTTACCGTTCATTAGTTATAGCCCGGCAAAGTGAAATAAACGTGTTAGATTTCCATTGGAAATAAAACTTTGTATTTCTCAAACTAGAATCCTGGGATTTTTTTTACTATTTTTTCCGAAATCAGCACGTTTGATTTAATAGAAATTGATACATTTTTATTTAAATATAGGGTGTTTAAATATTTTGGTTTATAACTGGCTACTGAAAAATCCAAGGTACCATTTTTTGATTTATTGCATGGTAATATTGTAACAGCTGAACACGAAAGTTAAAAATTAGTCTACATACGTAGAAGAGTCCATAAAATCGATTGCCGCAATGCCCGTTAACGTATCTTTTACCGTTCATTAGTTATAGCCCGGCAAAGTGAAATAAACGTGTTAGATTTCCATTGGAAATAAAACTTTGTATTTCTCAAACTAGAATCCTGGGATTTATTTTACTATTTTTTCCGAAATCAGCAAGTTTTATTAAATAGAAATTGATACATTTTTATTTAAATATAGGGTGTTTAAATATTTTGGTTTATAACTGGCTACTGAAAAATCCAAGGTACCATTTTTTGATTTATTGCATGGTAATATTGTATCAGCTGAACACGAAAGTTAAAAATTAGTCTACATACGTAGAAAAGTCCATAAAATCGATTGCCGCAATGCCCGTTAACGTATCTTTTACCGTTCATTAGTTATAGCCCTGCAAAGTGAAATAAACGTGTTAGATTTCCATTGGAAATAAAACTTTGTATTTCGCAAACTAGAATCCTGGGATTTTTTTTACTATTTTTTCCGAAATCAGCACGTTTGATTTAATAGAAATTGATACATTTTTATTTAAATATAGGGTGTTTAAATATTTTGGTTTATAACTGGCTACTGAAAAATCCAAGGTACCATTTTTTGATTTATTGCATGGTAATATTGTATCAGCTGAACACGAAAGTTAAAAATTAGTCTACATACGTAGAAAAGTCCATAAAATCGATTGCCGCAATGCCCGTTAACGGATCTTTTACCGTTCATTAGTTATAGCCCGGCAAATTGAAATAAACGTGTTAGATTTCCATTGGAAATAAAACTTTGTATTTCTCAAACTAGAATCCTAGGATTTTTTTTACTATTTTTTCCGAAATCAGCACGTTTGATTTAATAGAAATTGATACATTTTTATTTAAATATAGGTTGTTTAAATATTTTGGTTTATAACTGGCTACTGAAAAATCCAAGGTACCATTTTTTGATTTATTGCATGGTAATATTGTATCAGCTGAACACGAAAGTTAAAAATTAGTCTACATACGTAGAAGAGTCCATAAAATCGATTGCCGCAATGCCCGTTAACGTATCTTTTACCGTTCATTAGTTATAGCCCGGCAAAGTGAAATAAACGTGTTAGATTTCCATTGGAAATAAAACTTTGTATTTCTCAAACTAGAATCCTGGGATTTTTTTACTATTTTTTCCGAAATCAGCAAGTTTTATTAAATAGAAATTGATACATTTTTATTTAAATATAGGGTGTTTAAATATTTTGGTTTATAACTGGCTACTGAAAAATCCAAGGTACCATTTTTTGATTTATTGCATGGTAATATTGTATCAGCTGAACACGAAAGTTAAAAATTAGTCTACATACGTAGAAAAGTCCATAAAATCGATTGCCGCAATGCCCGTTAACGTATCTTTTACCGTTCATTAGTTATAGCCCGGCAAAGTGAAATAAACGTGTTAGATTTCCATTGGAAATAAAACTTTGTATTTCTCAAACTAGAATCCTGGGATTTTTTTTACTATTTTTTCCGAAATCAGCACGTTTGATTTAATAGAAATTGATACATTTTTATTTAAATATAGGGTGTTTAAATATTTTGGTTTATAACTGGCTACTGAAAAATCCAAGGTACCATTTTTTGATTTATTGCATGGTAATATTGTATCAGCTGAACACGAAAGTTAAAAATTAGTCTACATACGTAGAAAAGTCCATAAAATCGATTGCCGCAATGCCCGTTAACGTATCTTTTACCGTTCATTAGTTATAGCCCGGCAAAGTGAAATAAACGTGTTAGATTTCCATTGGAAATAAAACTTTGTATTTCTCAAACTAGAATCCTAGGATTTTTTTTACTATTTTTTCCGAAATCAGCACGTTTGATTTAATAGAAATTGATACATTTTTATTTAAATATAGGGTGTTTAAATATTTTGGTTTATAACTGGCTACTGAAAAATCCAAGGTACCATTTTTTGATTTATTGCATGGTAATATTGTATCAGCTGAACACGAAAGTTAAAAATTAGTCTACATACGTAGAAAAGTCCATAAAATCGATTGCCGCAATGCCCGTTAACGTATCTTTTACCGTTCATTAGTTATAGCCCGGCAAAGTGAAATAAACGTGTTAGATTTCCATTGGAAATAAAACTTTGTATTTCTCAAACTAGAATCCTGGGATTTTTTTTACTATTTTTTCCGAAATCAGCACGTTTGATTTAATAGAAATTGATACATTTTTATTTAAATATAGGGTGTTTAAATATTTTGGTTTATAACTGGCTACTGAAAAATCCAAGGTACCATTTTTTGATTTATTGCATGGTAATATTGTATCAGCTGAACACGAAAGTTAAAAATTAGTCTACATACGTAGAAAAGTCCATAAAATCGATTGCCGCAATGCCCGTTAACGTATATTTTACCGTTCATTAGTTATAGCCCGGCAAAG
>OW964839.1:27852666-28011810 GCA_943142095.1 Ophonus ardosiacus
AACTTTGAATCCAAATAACTCGAGAACGAAAAGAGATATCGACCTGCGGTTTCAAAATTTGGAATCAGCGCATTGAGAAGTATCTAAATACATAAAAATTAGATTTTTGAAAATTTTCAAGTTTTTATCTAAATGTGGGGGTATGTTGACTTTTGGGGCAATAATTCAAAAATAGGTAGAGATGAACAACATTCAGGCAATTTTAAACAATTTTCAGTCCCTTAGGAACAATTTAGAACATTCTCAGACATATTTGAATAATTTTATGAAAGTTATAAACATTTTTAACTTGTTAAAATTTCGTTTCTTACCTGTGTATTTTCCCGCTAAATTTTCTAAGATGGTGCTTCCCTAAATATACTTCAATATCATCGTTTTGTACCGGACCATTCGTAGATTTCTTCGTAACGCAATGCGCAGCAGTTATAACGTGTCTTAAAGTGATTAGCGAAGCCCCACAAATATATTCCAAGTCGATTCCTTTTGGATAGTATAAAGCGGCGTGCCAAGGGAACTGCCCCTCTAAAGTGGGAACCCCGTGTGTTATTAAGGGCCTAGGTTGGGCTGCTACAACTCCACATTGATAATTTGGCTGAGAATCCTCTAAAAACGACAAGAAAATAAGGAAAAAGTTACGATATTTGAGCTGAAAAAACATGTGTTTTCTGATGCTCATAACTTATTTACTGGTTGAAATACAGCAAAACTAGTATTAAAAACGTGTTCTACAGGGTTTAAAATACAAATAATGACATTCACACCCCTTACAATTACTTAGAACAAGATATATTTAACAATTTTTAAGATGAGAGACTGTTCCAAATCTTGGGCGATTCTCCCAAAACATTTAAACGATACTTACAGGAAACACTTAAAATTAACTGAAAATCATTCAAAAATAGTCAAAATGTGTCTAAAATGTTTATTATTTTATAAAAATATTAATTTGACAGTGAAATTTGGGGTTAAAATGTACTATTCAACCTGCATAACATTCGGTATGACATCAGCGCCAAAATGCTCGAACTAATTTAATTAAATATTCTAATTATTAATAATCTATGTATATATATATTTAAATATTGTTTAAAACAATAGTTTTAAATGAAATATTAGCTTAAAAGTTAATTTTACTATATAATAACTCCAATAGGTTAAAATATGCTTGTATTACAATTTGTCTAATAGATGGCACTGAAGGCTAAAGGTTGATTTACATGTTAGGATAAAGCTTGATTTACACAATTTTTCTTTTTTTTTTTATCTAAATATGGGGTATGTTGACTTCTGGGGCAATAATTCATTGATTGTAAATGTCCAAGGAATCCAAATTTTTAAGAATAAACTCTCTATCTTATTTAGTTTTTGAGATACAGAGCCCTAAACTTAGACCTAATTCCAAAACTTCGTGTTGGGTTCGGAAACTTCATTTTCTCCTCAACGGGTAAAAATATCTATATTTCGGGTGCAGCATCGCATTCCTTGGACTTTAAAATATAATTCACAATATTTTCATCCCTTAAAACTGTTTGGTATAAGATTCCGAAGCGATTTTCTCGTGTGGTGTCATTTAGCAGTTCCTCCAAATGTACTGCAACCTTCAAGAATTTGTTTCCGAATCTTATACCAAAGAGTTTTAACGGATGAAAATATTGTGAATTATATTTTAAAGTCCAAGGAATGCGATGCTGTACTCAAAATGAAGATATTTCAACCCGTTAAGGAGTTATGAAGAAGAGAAAATGAAGTTTCATCGCGGAAGAACATTTTAAAGACGCCACAAGACAAAATCATTTCCGAACCTTATACCAAATAGTTTTAAGGGGTGAAAATGTTGTGAATTATATTTTAAAGTTCAAGGAATGCGATTCTGCACTTGAAATGGGGATATTTTTACCCGTTGAGGAGTTATGAAGAAGAGAAAATAAGTTTCCGAGATATCAACCCTTAGGGCCTGTAACTCTGAAACTATGAGGGGTTGAAAAGCCGCACAACTTTTATTAAACTAATTTCGATCCGTAGAACACGAATCCGATGTCAGATTTGCCCTACGGCCCTTTGTTATGCGAGATTCATTGTTATATTTCATGATATTATGTCATTGAATTACGTAAGATCTATTCGTAATTTGACAATTTGGACGCCGGATTCGTAATTCTTGGGGTCGAATTAGGGGGATACCGTGTCAAACTCAAAATATTTTTTCCCGATCGAAATTGAAAACCATGGACTAAAGCCTTGGGGTTTTTTTTGGCAAAAAAAACTTTTTGACTCCGATTTGGTTCAAATTTGGTTTACGTATATTAGGGACAAAGGTCTAACGAATAGGGAAATCTGAGCCCATAGGGGTTGATATTAGCGGAGTTATTCAACCCTAAAGTGGGTTATTGCAAATAATGGGAAAACTATAGACTTTAGACAAAAGTTTTATTAGGATTTTTTGTTACAAATTAAATTCTAAACAACTGTTATTCTATATATTTAACCCTAAACTTGTAATTGTTGATGAGGTCAATGACCTGTTGAAATGTAACAATGAAACTCACGTATTGTGTTATTATCTTATTTATTGTATTATTCTGTGTTCAATAAACGATTATTCCTGTGAAATTGTACATTTGTTCCTTTTTAAATCCTTCCAGAAATCCTGAAATTCCTACGAGTTAGTGATGGTAAGTTTCAATAAATTTAAGCAATTTATCATTGAATATCTTGAAAAGTAATTGAGATAGCGACTTGGGGGATTATAAATCAATATTATATTATATTATTTTATTACGTATATACCCAAATTTTCGTTACTTAATATTTATAAACACATGCGCTATGAATTTTTAAACATTTTGAATGTGTCCCATTTTAATCGGCTACTGAAATTCTAAAATTTCGTAATTCATATCTCGAAAACGGTAAGAGATAGCGAAAAAGTATATAGGATCTTTTCGATTGCAAATCGAATTCTAGGGCTGGTATACATTTAACTTTTTTTGATACGACGTACCAGTTCCGAGTTACGACGGTTTTTGTGGCTCTGTACGGGTTTTCAGCCTCCATACCCTTAATTTGGGGTTATATCGAAAAAAGTTTAATATACGATCTACATAACTTAATATTCTCTACAAATTGGTTATATAAATTTTTTTTGTACCATTGATAGTTTAGCCGGAAATGACGTCACATTCTAAAATGGGTAAAAATTCAAAGTTTGGATATCGATTTTCGGAATCTACGTATTTTTCTGCATATATACCCAAAATTTATTTTCTCAATTATTAAAAATAAGAAATGTCCAAAGTTTCCCATGCCTAAAACTGGGTCTAATAGGTCAAATATAAAATATATTTTTGTTGAGTCCTACATAACTTTTTGTTTTCTACAAATTTGGTCGTATGAGTTTTATTTTTAGAATTCATAGTTTAGCCGGAAATGACGTCACACGTCGCATTGGGTAGAGATACAAAGTCACGGTATTTTTTATCGGAATCTACGTAATTTTCTGCATATGTATCCAAAAATTTATTTTTTAATAATTCTAAACAAAGGCCTTACGAATTTTTAAAGTTTCGAATTTTTTCATTGGTTGCCCCTAATTGCTACTCTGTGATTGGCTGGAGGCGGAGCTACAGCAGTCAATAAGAAAATAAGTTGCTTATATTTTCATTGGCTGCCGCAGCTCCGCCCTTTGAGGGTGGAGTTAGGGGGCGACCAATGAAAAAATTCGAAAATTTATAAAATCGTGGGGCCTTTGTTTAAAATTATTAAATAACAAAATTTTGAGTACATATGCAGAAAATTACGTAGATTCCGAAAAAAAATACGACGACTTTGTTTTATTACCCAATATAAGGTGTGATGTCATTTCCGGCTAAACTATCAATTCTAAAAATAAAACTCATATGACCAAATTTGTAGAGCACCAAAAGTTATGTAGGAATCAACAAAAATATATTTCATGTTTGATTTATTAGACCCAGTTTTGGGCATGGGAAACTTTAGATATTTCTTATTTTTAATAATTAAAAAAACCAAATTTTAAGTATATATGCAGAAAAATACGTAAATTCCGAAAATCGATATCCAAACTTTAAATTTCTACCCATTTTAAGGTGTGACGTCATTTCCGGCTAAACTATTAATGTTACAAAAAAATGTCATATAACTAATTTGTAGAGAATTTTAAGTTATGTAGATCGTATATTAAACTTTTTTCGATAGAACCCCAAATTAAGGGTGTGGAGGCTGAAAACCCCTAAAAAGCCACAAAAACCGTCGTAACTCGGAACTGGTACGTCGTATCAATAAAAGTTAAATGTATACTCCCCCTAGAATTCAATTTGCAATCAAAAAGTTCCTATACACTTTTTTGCTATCTCTTACCGTTTTCGAGATATGAATTACGAAATTTGAAATTTTCAGTAGCCGATTAAAATGTGACATATTCAAAATGTTTAAAAATTCATAGCGCCTGTGTTTATAAATATTAAGTAACGAAAATTTGGATAAACATGTAATAAAATACGTAGATTTCAAAACTTTGAGTGCGGAATTTGTATGTCTACCCAGTTCCGGGTATGCCAATTACAGTGCTCTTCTTTTTAAATATAATATAGCTATATTTTGGGTATGTATGTAGAAAAAATACTTAAAATTCAAAAATCGATATTGTAAAATTGCGTCTCTACCCATTATTGGGTATGACGTCATTTCCGGCTAAACCATCAACTTTACGAAAAAAATGTATATGACAAAAGTTGTAGAGAATGAAAAGTTATATAAGAATCACCCAAAATTTATTTGGATTTGGTGCTCCAAATTGGAGTTTTGGGGGTAAATATGCCACACTTTAAAGTGTTTTTTTTTTTGTTGTAAATCATGTTATTTATTGTTTTTATTGATTTATAATCCCCCAAGTCGCTATCTCAATTACTTTTCAAGATATTCAATGATAAATTGCTTAAATTTATTGAAACTTACCATCACTAACTCGTAGGAATTTCAGGATTTCTGGAAGGATTTAAAAAGGAACAAATGTACAATTTCACAGGAATAATCGTTTATTGAACACAGAATAATACAATAAATAAGATAATAACACAATACGTGAGTTTCATTGTTACA
Organism: Ophonus ardosiacus; assembly: GCA_943142095.1. Taxonomy (NCBI): domain Eukaryota; kingdom Metazoa; phylum Arthropoda; class Insecta; order Coleoptera; family Carabidae; genus Ophonus; species Ophonus ardosiacus. The sequence goes on from OW964839.1 coordinate 27,857,785, forward strand.
TTTCAACAGGTCATTGACCTCATCAACAATTACAAGTTTAGGGTTAAATATATAGAATAATAGTTGTTTAGAATTTAATTTGTAACAAAAAATCCTAATAAAACTTTTGTCTAAAGTCTATAGTTTTCCCATTATTTGCAATAACCCACTTTAGGGTTGAATAACTCCGCTAATATCAACCCGTATGGGCTCAGATTTCCCTATTCGTTAGACCTTTGTCCCTAATATACGTAAATCAAATTTGAACCAAATCGGAGTCAAAAAGTTTTTTTTGCCAAAAAAACCCCATGGTTTTCAATTTCGATCGGGAAAAAATATTTTGAGTTTGACACGGTATCCCCCTAATTCGACCCCAAGAATTACGAATCCGGCGTCCAAATTGTCAAATTACGAATAGATCTTACGTAATTGAATGACATAATATCATGAAATATAACAATGAATCTCACATAACAAACGGCCGTAGGGCAAATCTGACATCGGATTCGTGTTCTACGGTTCGAAATTAGTTTAATAAAAGTTGTGCGGCTTTTCAACCCCTCATAGTTTCAGAGTTACAGGCCCTAAAGGTTGATATCTCGGAAATTTATTTTCTCTTCTTCATAACTCCTCAACGGGTAAAAATATCCCCATTTCAAGTGCAGAATCGCATTCCTTGAACTTTAAAATATAATTCACAACATTTTCACCCCTTAAAACTATTTGGTATAAGGTTCGGAAATGATTTTGTCTTGTGGCGTCTTTAAAATGTTCTTCCGCGATGAAACTTCATTTTCTCTTCTTCATAACTCCTTAACGGGTTGAAATATCTTCATTTTGAGTACAGCATCGCATTCCTTGGACTTTAAAATATAATTCACAATATTTTCATCCGTTAAAACTCTTTGGTATAAGATTCGGAAACAAATTCTTGAAGGTTGCAGTACATTTGGAGGAACTGCTAAATGACACCACACGAGAAAATCGCTTCGGAATCTTATACCAAACAGTTTTAAGGGATGAAAATATTGTGAATTATATTTTAAAGTCCAAGGAATGCGATGCTGCACCCGAAATATAGATATTTTTACCCGTTGAGGAGAAAATGAAGTTTCCGAACCCAACACGAAGTTTTGGAATTAGGTCTAAGTTTAGGGCTCTGTATCTCAAAAACTAAATAAGATAGAGAGTTTATTCTTAAAAATTTGGATTCCTTGGACATTTACAATCAATGAATTATTGCCCCAGAAGTCAACATACCCCATATTTAGATAAAAAAAAAAAGAAAAATTGTGTAAATCAAGCTTTATAACATGTAAATCAACCTTTAGCCTTCAGTGCCATCTATTAGACAAATTGTAATACAAGCATATTTTAACCTATTGGAGTTATTATATAGTAAAATTAACTTTTAAGCTAATATTTCATTTAAAACTATTGTTTTAAACAATATTTAAATATATATATACATAGATTATTAATAATTAGAATATTTAATTAAATTAGTTCGAGCATTTTGGCGCTGATGTCATACCGAATGTTATGCAGGTTGAATAGTACATTTTAACCCCAAATTTCACTGTCAAATTAATATTTTTATAAAATAATAAACATTTTAGACACATTTTGACTATTTTTGAATGATTTTCAGTTAATTTTAAGTGTTTCCTGTAAGTATCGTTTAAATGTTTTGGGAGAATCGCCCAAGATTTGGAACAGTCTCTCATCTTAAAAATTGTTAAATATATCTTGTTCTAAGTAATTGTAAGGGGTGTGAATGTCATTATTTGTATTTTAAACCCTGTAGAACACGTTTTTAATACTAGTTTTGCTGTATTTCAACCAGTAAATAAGTTATGAGCATCAGAAAACACATGTTTTTTCAGCTCAAATATCGTAACTTTTTCCTTATTTTCTTGTCGTTTTTAGAGGATTCTCAGCCAAATTATCAATGTGGAGTTGTAGCAGCCCAACCTAGGCCCTTAATAACACACGGGGTTCCCACTTTAGAGGGGCAGTTCCCTTGGCACGCCGCTTTATACTATCCAAAAGGAATCGACTTGGAATATATTTGTGGGGCTTCGCTAATCACTTTAAGACACGTTATAACTGCTGCGCATTGCGTTACGAAGAAATCTACGAATGGTCCGGTACAAAACGATGATATTGAAGTATATTTAGGGAAGCACCATCTTAGAAAATTTAGCGGGAAAATACACAGGTAAGAAACGAAATTTTAACAAGTTAAAAAATGTTTATAACTTTCATAAAATTATTCAAATATGTCTGAGAATGTTCTAAATTGTTCCTAAGGGACTGAAAATTGTTTAAAATTGCCTGAATGTTGTTCATCTCTACCTATTTTTGAATTATTGCCCCAAAAGTCAACATACCCCACATTTAGATAAAAACTTGAAAATTTTCAAAAATCTAATTTTTATGTATTTAGATACTTCTCAATGCGCTGATTCCAAATTTTGAAACCGCAGGTCGATATCTCTTTTCGTTCTCGAGTTATTTGGATTCAAAGTTTTGCTCAAAACTGACCATTTTTGGGTAATAACCCAAAAAGGGGTCGAGATATGAATTTCGCAACACGACCATTCGATTCTACTGGCAAAATTACATAAGTGTACCAATTTTCATAATTTTTGTCCAACCGGTTCATTGTTTATGAATAAAAGTTTGAAAATGGCCAAAATCTGAAAAAATCCTAAGGGGTACCCCTTAGGATTTTTTCAGATTTTGGCCATTTTCAGTTATTTTGCTTTAGAGACTGTATGCGGTGTTGAAAATTTATGAAAATTGGTGTACTTATGTAATTTTGGCCGTAGAATCGAATGGTGTTGTCGCCAAATTCGTATCTCGACCCATTTTTGGGTTATTTCCCAAAAATGGGCAGTTTTGAGCAAAACTTTAAACCTAAATAACTCGAGAACGAAAAGAGATATCGACCTGCGGTTTCAAAATTTGGAATCAGCGCATTGAGAAGTATCTAAATACATAAAAATTAGATTTTTGAAAATTTTTATCAAAATTTGGGATATATTGACTTTTGGGGGCAATAATTCAAAAGTAGGTAGAGATATAAACATTATTTGATTGTAACGGATTATTTCCTATATATTTATCTCTAAATGTGTAGAAGATATAATAAAAATGTCAATGTATTGGACAGAAAATCCTATGATTAGTAAACAAATTTATTCAGAACTGTAGTTTACTAGTAAATATCTCGGACACGGTTAAAGATATTGCAATAATTCCTTCAAAAATGAACTCTACAGACTTGATTTAGTATATAAACATTTTAAAAGTGGTTAAACATGATTTAGAAATGCATTTATTCCGGGTCGAAATCTGGTAAAAAAATGACAAAATTTCAGCCAAAACATGACTGTGTTTATCGTTGAATATCTCTGACACGGCTAAAAATATCGTAATAATTCCCTCAAAAACGAACTTTAGACTCTTGATTTAGTATATAAACATTTTAAAAGTGGTCCAAAACAGTTTAAAAATACATTTAATCCGGGTCGAAATCTTGTCAAAAATTTAATCCAAAACATGACTGTTTATTGTAAAATATCTCGGACACGGTTACAGATATCTCGATAATTCCGTCAAAAATGAACTCAGAAGGGTTCATTTAATATATAAACTTATTAAAACGCGGTTTAAGCGTAAAAATCCGGGTTGGAATTTTTCGCTAAAATTGACCAAGTTTAACGTACAATAACTCAGACACGGTTAAAGATATGACTGTAATTCTTCTAGATTCATACTCAGCCATGTTTTTTTTCATATGTATACCAATTTTTATCATTTACAGTTGAGTGGGTCAAAAGTTATTAATAAAAATATAAATGATGGTCCACAATTGCAGTGTTTTAAAAATATTTTCAGGTACTTCAGTGTGTAATGGCGATTCAGGAGGGGGTCTAATTTTCCCCCAGTCAGATTTGACCCCGGGACAAACAGTTTATCAGCTCAGAGGGGTTGTTTCAATATCTGTAGCCCTACAGTTCGAATTTATTTGTGATACATCGCATTACGCAATATTTACAGATGTTGCGAAATACTTAGAATGGATAAAAGAACATATATTGTAAAAATAATTATATATATAATTGTATTTTTATATAAGAAAATAAATAATTTTTATAGTAAAAATGATTAGGCAGAAGACGCACGTCATCATATAATATTACTAACGTAATGACGTCATACACTAAAAACTTTACTCACTAATTAATGCAGAAAACTTACTGACATTTATGTAGACATCTTCAAAATGAAGTATATATTGCTGTTTTGTACGGAATAACTCGAATTACGCTCATATTTAAATTTTATAATGAATGAAAAATTGTGTAAATCAAGCTTTAGCATAATATGTAAATCAACCTTTAGCCTTCAGTGCCATCTATTAGACAAATTGTAATACAAGCATAGTCTAACCTATGAGAATAATTATATAGTAAAATTAACTTTTAAACTAATATTTCATTTAAAACTATTGTTTAAAACAATATTTAAATATACATATACATAAATTATTAATAATTAGAATATATAATTAAATTAGTTGGAGCATTTTAGCGCTGATGTCATACCGTATGTTATACCTATCAAATCAATAATATTTAATAAATTTAGCCTGTTTTAAGTACAAAATAACAATATATATTTAATTATACACATTCTCCATAAATTTCAGTAAGTTTTATACATTAATAAGTGAGTAATTTAACAAAAACCTTTTTTAAGGTTACAGAAGATTTGGAGGAAATTATCAGCTGATGCCACAAGAGAAAATCGTTTCCAAATCTTATACCAAACAGTTTTAAGGTGTAAAAATGTTGTGATTTATATTTTAAATTCCAAGGAATGCGATTCTGCACCCGAAATGTAGATATTTTTACCCGTTTAAGAGTTATGAGTAAGAGAAAATGAAGTTACATCGCTGGAGAAAATCTTGTAAACGGTACGTGAATATATTTGTGATTTGGTTTGTTACAAGTGTTTTTTATTGTTGTTGACAGCTGTATGAAGCCCTGTTGCAAGTAGACGGAGAGACAAACAGACATCGCTTGACTTAATTCTGGACCTGTTGAACTTGAACGACGATTGGCCGAAGACAACGCCGGGAATTGGGGCCCTACAGCCGAACAGATGGACAGACATCGCGCCCTGAAGCTATCAAGGTAGGAAAAACATAGTTTTCACGCCGTCCCGTCCAACAACTCGTATTTTATCCTTCACATCCTGTGTCAATTGTTGTATTTATTGTCTATTGTGCTGTTATCCTATTTATTGTATTATCCTGTGTTCAATAAACGATTATTCCTGTGAAATTGTACATTTGTTCCTTTTTAAATCCTTTCAGAAATCCTGAAATCCCAACGAGTTAGTGACGGTAAGTTTCAATAGTTTTAAGCAATTTATCATTGAATATCTTGAAAAGTAATTGAGATAGCGACTTGGGGATTGTAATTTTAGATTCAACGCACTTCTTTCTGCATGTGTACATAGTTTATTTTGTAAATAAACCAATAAATATCGCCATTTACAACAAAAACACTTTAAAGTGCCACATATTTACTTACCCTGAAAACTCCAATTTGGTGCACCATATCCAAATAAATTTTGAGTGATTCTTACATAACTTTTAATTCTTTACAACTTTTGTCATGTAAATTTTTATCGTAAAGTTGATAGTTTAGCCGCAAATGACATCATACCCAATAATGGGTGGAGACGCAATTTTATAATATCGGTTTTTGAAATTTACGTATTTTTCTGCATACATTCCCAAAATATGGCTATATTATAATTCTAAATAAGGGCACTGTAATTAGCATACCCGAAACTGGGTGGATAAAAAAATCCGCACCCATTTTTGTTGAAATCTACGTATTTTATTACGTATATACCCAAATTTTCGTTACTTAATATTTATAAACACATGCGCTACGAATTTTTAAACATTTTGAAAATGTCCCATTTTAATCGGCTACTGAAAATTTCAAATTTCGTAATTCATATCTCGAAAACGGTAAGAGATAGCGAAAAAGTGTATAGGACCTTTTCGATAGAAAATTAAATTCTAGGGCTGGTATACATTTAACTTTTTTTGATACGACGTACTAGTCCCGAGTTACGACGGTTTTTGTGGCTCTGTACGGGTTTTCAGCCTCTACACCCTTAATTTGGGGTTATATCGAAAAAAGTTTAATATACGATTTACATAACTTAAAATTCTCTACAAATTAGTTAGATGATAATTTTTTGTAACATTGATAGTTTAGCCGGAAATGACGTCACACCCTAAAATGGGTGGAAATTCAAAGTTTGGATATCGATTTTCGGAATCTACGTATTTTTCTGCATATATACCCAAAATTTGGTTTGTCAATTATTAAAAATAAGAAATGTCCTAAGTTTTCCATGCTCAAAACTGGGTCTAATAGGTCAAACATGAAATATATTTTTATTGTAACTTACATAACTTTTTGTGCTCTACAAATTAGGTCATATGAAATTTATTTTTAGAATTGATAGTTTAGCCGGAAATGACATCACACCTTATATTGGGTAGAGATACAAAGTCACCGTATTTTTTATCGGAATCTACGTAATTTTCTGCATATGTACCCAAAAATTTATTACTTAATAATTATAAACAAAGGCCCTACGAATTTTTAAAGTTTTGAATTTTTTCATTGGTCGCCCCTAATTGCTACTCTGTGATTGGCAGGAGGCGGAGCTACAGCAGCCAATAAGAAAATAAGTTGCTTATATTTTCATTGGCTGCCGCAGCTCCACCATTTGAGGGTGGAGTTAGGGGGCGACCAATGAAAAAATTCAAACTTTAAAAAATCGTGGGGCCTTTGTTTATAACTATTAAATAACAAAATTTTTGGGTACATATGCAGAAAATTACGTAGATTCCGAAAAAAATTACGACGACTTTGTATCACTACCCAATATAAGGTGTGATGTCATTTCCGGCTAAACTATAAATTCTAAAAATAAAACTCATACGACCAAATTTGTAGAGAACCAAAAGTTATGTAGGATTCAACAAAAATATATTTCATATTTGACCTATTAGACCCAGTTTTGGGCATAAAAAACTTTGGACATTTCTTATTTTTAATAATTGAGAAATCAAATTTTGGGTATATATGCAGAAAAATACGTAGATTCCGAAAATTGATATCCAAACTTTGAATTTCTACCCATTTTAGGGTGTGACGTAATTTCCGGCTAAACTATCAATGTTACAAAAAAATATCATATAACCAATTTGTAGAGAATTTTAAGTTATGTAAATCGTATATTAAACTTTTTTCGATATAACCCCAAATTAAGGGTGTAGAGGCTGAAAACCCGTACAGAGCCACAAAAACCGTCGTAACTCGGAACTGGTACGTCGTATCATAAAAAGTTAAATGTATACCAGCCCTAGAATTTAATTTTCTATCGAAAAGGTCCTATACACTTTTTCGCTATCTCTTACCGTTTTCGAGATATGATTTACGAAATTTGAAATTTTCAGTAGCCGATTAAAATGGGACATTTTCAAAATATTTAAAAATTCATAGCGCCTGTGTTTATAAATATTAAGTAACGAAAATTTGGATATACATGTAATAAAATACGTAGATTTCAAAACTCTGGGTGCGGAATTTGTATGTACACCCAGTTCCGGGTATGTCAATTACAGTGCCCTTATTGTTAACTATAATATAGCCATATTTTGGGTATGTATGTAGAAAAATACGTAGAATTCAAAAATCGATATTGTAAAATTGAGTCTCCACCCATTATTGGGTATGACGTCATTTCTGGCTAAACCATCAACTTTACGAAAAAAATGTATATGACAAAAGTTGTAGAGAATTAAAAGTTATATAAGAATCACCCAAAATTTATTTGGATATGGTGCTCCAAATTGGAGTTTTGGGGGTAAATATGCCACACTTTAAAGTGCTTTTTTTTTGTTGTAAATCATGTTATTTATTGTTTTTATTGGTTTATAATCCCCCAAGTCGCTATCTCAATTACTTTTCAAGATATTCAATGATAAATTGCTTAAAACTATTGAAACTTACCGTCTCTAACTCGTAGGAATTTCAGGATTTCTGGAAGGATTTAAAAAGGAACAAATGTACAATTTCACAGGAATAATCGTTTATTGAACACAGAATAATACAATAAATAAGATAATAACACAATACGTGAGTTTCATTGTTACATTTCAACAGGTCATTGACCTCATCAACAATTACAAGTTTAGGGTTAAATATATAGAATAACAGTTGTTTAGAATTTAATTTGTAACAAAAAATCCTAATAAAACTTTTGTCTAAAGTCTATAGTTTTCCCATTATTTGCAATAACCCACTTTAGGGTTGAATAACTCCGCTAATATCAACCCCTATGGGCTCAGATTTCCCTATTCGTTAGACCTTTGTCCCTAATATACGTAAACCAAATTTGAACCAAATCGGAGTCAAAAAGTTTTTTTTGCCAAAAAAACCCCAAGGCTTTAGTCCATGGTTTTCAATTTCGATCGGGAAAAAATATTTTGAGTTTGACACGGTATCCCCCTAATTCGACCCCAAGAATTACGAATCCGGCGTCCAAATTGTCAAATTACGAATAGATCTTACGTAATTCAATGACATAATATCATGAAATATAACAATGAATCTCGCATAACAAAGGGCCGTAGGGCAAATCTGACATCGGATTCGTGTTCTACGGATCGAAATTAGTTTAATAAAAGTTGTGCGGCTTTTCAACCCCTCATAGTTTCAGAGTTACAGGCCCTAAGGGTTGATATCTCGGAAACTTATTTTCTCTTCTTCATAACTCCTCAACGGGTAAAAATATCCCCATTTCAAGTGCAGAATCGCATTCCTTGAACTTTAAAATATAATTCACAACATTTTCACCCCTTAAAACTATTTGGTATAAGGTTCGGAAATGATTTTGTCTTGTGGCGTCTTTAAAATGTTCTTCCGCGATGAAACTTCATTTTCTCTTCTTCATAACTCCTTAACGGGTTGAAATATCTTCATTTTGAGTACAGCATCGCATTCCTTGGACTTTAAAATATAATTCACAATATTTTCATCCGTTAAAACTGTTTGGTATAAGATTCGGAAACAAATTCTTGAAGGTTGCAGTACATTTGGAGGAACTGCTAAATGACACCACACGAGAAAATCGCTTCGGAATCTTATACCAAACAGTTTTAAGGGATGAAAATATTGTGAATTATATTTTAAAGTCCAAGGAATGCGATGCTGCACCCGAAATATAGATATTTTTACCCGTTGAGGAGAAAATGAAGTTTCCGAACCCAACACGAAGTTTTGGAATTAGGTCTAAGTTTAGGGCTCTGTATCTCAAAAACTAAATAAGATAGAGAGTTTATTCTTAAAAATTTGGATTCCTTGGACATTTACAATCAATGAATTATTGCCCCAGAAGTCAACATACCCCATATTTAGATAAAAAAAAAAAGAAAAATTGTGTAAATCAAGCTTTATCCTAACATGTAAATCAACCTTTAGCCTTCAGTGCCATCTATTAGACAAATTGTAATACAAGCATATTTTAACCTATTGGAGTTATTATATAGTAAAATTAACTTTTAAGCTAATATTTCATTTAAAACTATTGTTTTAAACAATATTTAAATATATATATACATAGATTATTAATAATTAGAATATTTAATTAAATTAGTTCGAGCATTTTGGCGCTGATGTCATACCGAATGTTATGCAGGTTGAATAGTACATTTTAACCCCAAATTTCACTGTCAAATTAATATTTTTATAAAATAATAAACATTTTAGACACATTTTGACTATTTTTGAATGATTTTCAGTTAATTTTAAGTGTTTCCTGTAAGTATCGTTTAAATGTTTTGGGAGAATCGCCCAAGATTTGGAACAGTCTCTCATCTTAAAAATTGTTAAATATATCTTGTTCTAAGTAATTGTAAGGGGTGTGAATGTCATTATTTGTATTTTAAACCCTGTAGAACACGTTTTTAATACTAGTTTTGCTGTATTTCAACCAGTAAATAAGTTATGAGCATCAGAAAACACATGTTTTTTCAGCTCAAATATCGTAACTTTTTCCTTATTTTCTTGTCGTTTTTAGAGGATTCTCAGCCAAATTATCAATGTGGAGTTGTAGCAGCCCAACCTAGGCCCTTAATAACACACGGGGTTCCCACTTTAGAGGGGCAGTTCCCTTGGCACGCCGCTTTATACTATCCAAAAGGAATCGACTTGGAATATATTTGTGGGGCTTCGCTAATCACTTTAAGACACGTTATAACTGCTGCGCATTGCGTTACGAAGAAATCTACGAATGGTCCGGTACAAAACGATGATATTGAAGTATATTTAGGGAAGCACCATCTTAGAAAATTTAGCGGGAAAATACACAGGTAAGAAACGAAATTTTAACAAGTTAAAAATGTTTATAACTTTCATAAAATTATTCAAATATGTCTGAGAATGTTCTAAATTGTTCCTAAGGGACTGAAAATTGTTTAAAATTGCCTGAATGTTGTTCATCTCTACCTATTTTTGAATTATTGCCCCAAAAGTCAACATACCCCACATTTAGATAAAAACTTGAAAATTTTCAAAAATCTAATTTTTATGTATTTAGATACTTCTCAATGCGCTGATTCCAAATTTTGAAACCGCAGGTCGATATCTCTTTTCGTTCTCGAGTTATTTGGATTCAAAGTTTTGCTCAAAACTGACCATTTTTGGGTAATAACCCAAAAAGGGGTCGAGATATGAATTTCGCAACACGACCATTCGATTCTACTGGCAAAATTACATAAGTGTACCAATTTTCATAATTTTTGTCCAACCGGTTCATTGTTTATGAATAAAAGTTTGAAAATGGCCAAAATCTGAAAAAATCCTAAGGGGTACCCCTTAGGATTTTTTCAGATTTTGGCCATTTTCAGTTATTTTGCTTTAGAGACTGTATGCGGTGTTGAAAATTTATGAAAATTGGTGTACTTATGTAATTTTGGCCGTAGAATCGAATGGTGTTGTCGCCAAATTCGTATCTCGACCCATTTTTGGGTTATTTCCCAAAAATGGGCAGTTTTGAGCAAAACTTTAAACCTAAATAACTCGAGAACGAAAAGAGATATCGACCTGCGGTTTCAAAATTTGGAATCAGCGCATTGAGAAGTATCTAAATACATAAAAATTAGATTTTTGAAAATTTTTATCAAAATTTGGGATATATTGACTTTTGGGGCAATAATTCAAAAGTAGGTAGAGATATAAACATTATTTGATTGTAACGGATTATTTCCTATATATTTATCTCTAAATGTGTAGAAGATATAATAAAAATGTCAATGTATTGGACAGAAAATCCTATGATTAGTAAACAAATTTATTCAGAACTGTAGTTTACTAGTAAATATCTCGGACACGGTTAAAGATATTGCAATAATTCCTTCAAAAATGAACTCTACAGACTTGATTTAGTATATAAACATTTTAAAAGTGGTTAAACATGATTTAGAAATGCATTTATTCCGGGTCGAAATCTGGTAAAAAAATGACAAAATTTCAGCCAAAACATGACTGTGTTTATCGTTGAATATCTCTGACACGGCTAAAAATATCGTAATAATTCCCTCAAAAACGAACTTTAGACTCTTGATTTAGTATATAAACATTTTAAAAGTGGTCCAAAACAGTTTAAAAATACATTTAATCCGGGTCGAAATCTTGTCAAAAATTTAATCCAAAACATGACTGTTTATTGTAAAATATCTCGGACACGGTTACAGATATCTCGATAATTCCGTCAAAAATGAACTCAGAAGGGTTCATTTAATATATAAACTTATTAAAACGCGGTTTAAGCGTAAAAATCCGGGTTGGAATTTTTCGCTAAAATTGACCAAGTTTAACGTACAATAACTCAGACACGGTTAAAGATATGACTGTAATTCTTCTAGATTCATACTCAGCCATGTTTTTTTCATATGTATACCAATTTTTATCATTTACAGTTGAGTGGGTCAAAAGTTATTAATAAAAATATAAATGATGGTCCACAATTGCAGTGTTTTAAAAATATTTTCAGGTACTTCAGTGTGTAATGGCGATTCAGGAGGGGGTCTAATTTTCCCCCAGTCAGATTTGACCCCGGGACAAACAGTTTATCAGCTCAGAGGGGTTGTTTCAATATCTGTAGCCCTACAGTTCGAATTTATTTGTGATACATCGCATTACGCAATATTTACAGATGTTGCGAAATACTTAGAATGGATAAAAGAACATATATTGTAAAAATAATTATATATATAATTGTATTTTTATATAAGAAAATAAATAATTTTTATAGTAAAAATGATTAGGCAGAAGACGCACGTCATCATATAATATTACTAACGTAATGACGTCATACACTAAAAACTTTACTCACTAATTAATGCAGAAAACTTACTGACATTTATGTAGACATCTTCAAAATGAAGTATATATTGCTGTTTTGTACGGAATAACTCGAATTACGCTCATATTTAAATTTTATAATGAATGAAAAATTGTGTAAATCAAGCTTTAGCATAATATGTAAATCAACCTTTAGCCTTCAGTGCCATCTATTAGACAAATTGTAATACAAGCATAGTCTAACCTATGAGAATAATTATATAGTAAAATTAACTTTTAAACTAATATTTCATTTAAAACTATTGTTTAAAACAATATTTAAATATACATATACATAAATTATTAATAATTAGAATATATAATTAAATTAGTTGGAGCATTTTAGCGCTGATGTCATACCGTATGTTATACCTATCAAATCAATAATATTTAATAAATTTAGCCTGTTTTAAGTACAAAATAACAATATATATTTAATTATACACATTCTCCATAAATTTCAGTAAGTTTTATACATTAATAAGTGAGTAATTTAACAAAAACCTTTTTTAAGGTTACAGAAGATTTGGAGGAAATTATCAGCTGATGCCACAAGAGAAAATCGTTTCCAAATCTTATACCAAACAGTTTTAAGGTGTAAAAATGTTGTGATTTATATTTTAAATTCCAAGGAATGCGATTCTGCACCCGAAATGTAGATATTTTTACCCGTTTAAGAGTTATGAGTAAGAGAAAATGAAGTTACATCGCTGGAGAAAATCTTGTAAACGGTACGTGAATATATTTGTGATTTGGTTTGTTACAAGTGTTTTTTATTGTTGTTGACAGCTGTATGAAGCCCTGTTGCAAGTAGACGGAGAGACAAACAGACATCGCTTGACTTAATTCTGGACCTGTTGAACTTGAACGACGATTGGCCGAAGACAACGCCGGGAATTGGGGCCCTACAGCCGAACAGATGGACAGACATCGCGCCCTGAAGCTATCAAGGTAGGAAAAACATAGTTTTCACGCCGTCCCGTCCAACAACTCGTATTTTATCCTTCACATCCTGTGTCAATTGTTGTATTTATTGTCTATTGTGCTGTTATCCTATTTATTGTATTATCCTGTGTTCAATAAACGATTATTCCTGTGAAATTGTACATTTGTTCCTTTTTAAATCCTTTCAGAAATCCTGAAATCCCAACGAGTTAGTGACGGTAAGTTTCAATAGTTTTAAGCAATTTATCATTGAATATCTTGAAAAGTAATTGAGATAGCGACTTGGGGATTGTAATTTTAGATTCAACGCACTTCTTTCTGCATGTGTACATAGTTTATTTTGTAAATAAACCAATAAATATCGCCATTTACAACAAAAACACTTTAAAGTGCCACATATTTACTTACCCTGAAAACTCCAATTTGGTGCACCATATCCAAATAAATTTTGAGTGATTCTTACATAACTTTTAATTCTTTACAACTTTTGTCATGTAAATTTTTATCGTAAAGTTGATAGTTTAGCCGCAAATGACATCATACCCAATAATGGGTGGAGACGCAATTTTATAATATCGGTTTTTGAAATTTACGTATTTTTCTGCATACATTCCCAAAATATGGCTATATTATAATTCTAAATAAGGGCACTGTAATTAGCATACCCGAAACTGGGTGGATAAAAAAATCCGTACCCATTTTTGTTGAAATCTACGTATTTTATTACGTATATACCCAAATTTTCGTTACTTAATATTTATAAACACATGCGCTATGAATTTTTAAACATTTTGAAAATGTCCCATTTTAATCGGCTACTGAAAATTTCAAATTTCGTAATTCATATCTCGAAAACGGTAAGAGATAGCGAAAAAGTGTATAGGACCTTTTCGATAGAAAATTAAATTCTAGGGCTGGTATACATTTAACTTTTTTTGATACGACGTACTAGTCCCGAGTTACGACGGTTTTTGTGGCTCTGTACGGGTTTTCAGCCTCTACACCCTTAATTTGGGGTTATATCGAAAAAAGTTTAATATACGATTTACATAACTTAAAATTCTCTACAAATTAGTTAGATGATAAATTTTTGTAACATTGATAGTTTAGCCGGAAATGACGTCACACCCTAAAATGGGTGGAAATTCAAAGTTTGGATATCGATTTTCGGAATCTACGTATTTTTCTGCATATATACCCAAAATTTGGTTTGTCAATTATTAAAAATAAGAAATGTCCTAAGTTTTCCATGCTCAAAACTGGGTCTAATAGGGCAAACATGAAATATATTTTTATTGTAACTTACATAACTTTTTGTGCTCTACAAATTAGGTCATATGAAATTTATTTTTAGAATTGATAGTTTAGCCGGAAATGACATCACACCTTATATTGGGTAGAGATACAAAGTCACCGTATTTTTTATCGGAATCTACGTAATTTTCTGCATATGTACCCAAAAATTTATTACTTAATAATTATAAACAAAGGCCCTACGAATTTTTAAAGTTTTGAATTTTTTCATTGGGCGCCCCTAATTGCTACTCTGTGATTGGCAGGAGGCGGAGCTACAGCAGCCAATAAGAAAATAAGTTGCTTATATTTTCATTGGCTGCCGCAGCTCCACCATTTGAGGGTGGAGTTAGGGGGCGACCAATGAAAAAATTCAAACTTTAAAAAATCGTGGGGCCTTTGTTTATAACTATTAAATAACAAAATTTTTGGGTACATATGCAGAAAATTACGTAGATTCCGAAAAAAATTACGACGACTTTGTATCACTACCCAATATAAGGTGTGATGTCATTTCCGGCTAAACTATAAATTCTAAAAATAAAACTCATACGACCAAATTTGTAGAGAACCAAAAGTTATGTAGGATTCAACAAAAATATATTTCATATTTGACCTATTAGACCCAGTTTTGGGCATAAAAAACTTTGGACATTTCTTATTTTTAATAATTGAGAAATCAAATTTTGGGTATATATGCAGAAAAATACGTAGATTCCGAAAATTGATATCCAAACTTTGAATTTCTACCCATTTTAGGGTGTGACGTAATTTCCGGCTAAACTATCAATGTTACAAAAAAATATCATATAACCAATTTGTAGAGAATTTTAAGTTATGTAAATCGTATATTAAACTTTTTTCGATATAACCCCAAATTAAGGGTGTAGAGGCTGAAAACCCGTACAGAGCCACAAAAACCGTCGTAACTCGGAACTGGTACGTCGTATCATAAAAAGTTAAATGTATACCAGCCCTAGAATTTAATTTTCTATCGAAAAGGTCCTATACACTTTTTCGCTATCTCTTACCGTTTTCGAGATATGATTTACGAAATTTGAAATTTTCAGTAGCCGATTAAAATGGGACATTTTCAAAATATTTAAAAATTCATAGCGCCTGTGTTTATAAATATTAAGTAACGAAAATTTGGATATACATGTAATAAAATACGTAGATTTCAAAACTCTGGGTGCGGAATTTGTATGTACACCCAGTTCCGGGTATGTCAATTACAGTGCCCTTATTGTTAACTATAATATAGCCATATTTTGGGTATGTATGTAGAAAAATACGTAGAATTCAAAAATCGATATTGTAAAATTGAGTCTCCACCCATTATTGGGTATGACGTCATTTCTGGCTAAACCATCAACTTTACGAAAAAAATGTATATGACAAAAGTTGTAGAGAATTAAAAGTTATATAAGAATCACCCAAAATTTATTTGGATATGGTGCTCCAAATTGGAGTTTTGGGGGTAAATATGCCACACTTTAAAGTGCTTTTTTTTTGTTGTAAATCATGTTATTTATTGTTTTTATTGGTTTATAATCCCCCAAGTCGCTATCTCAATTACTTTTCAAGATATTCAATGATAAATTGCTTAAAACTATTGAAACTTACCGTCTCTAACTCGTAGGAATTTCAGGATTTCTGGAAGGATTTAAAAAGGAACAAATGTACAATTTCACAGGAATAATCGTTTATTGAACACAGAATAATACAATAAATAAGATAATAACACAATACGTGAGTTTCATTGTTACATTTCAACAGGTCATTGACCTCATCAACAATTACAAGTTTAGGGTTAAATATATAGAATAACAGTTGTTTAGAATTTAATTTGTAACAAAAAATCCTAATAAAACTTTTGTCTAAAGTCTATAGTTTTCCCATTATTTGCAATAACCCACTTTAGGGTTGAATAACTCCGCTAATATCAACCCCTATGGGCTCAGATTTCCCTATTCGTTAGACCTTTGTCCCTAATATACGTAAACCAAATTTGAACCAAATCGGAGTCAAAAAGTTTTTTTTGCCAAAAAAACCCCAAGGCTTTAGTCCATGGTTTTCAATTTCGATCGGGAAAAAATATTTTGAGTTTGACACGGTATCCCCCTAATTCGACCCCAAGAATTACGAATCCGGCGTCCAAATTGTCAAATTACGAATAGATCTTACGTAATTCAATGACATAATATCATGAAATATAACAATGAATCTCGCATAACAAAGGGCCGTAGGGCAAATCTGACATCGGATTCGTGTTCTACGGATCGAAATTAGTTTAATAAAAGTTGTGCGGCTTTTCAACCCCTCATAGTTTCAGAGTTACAGGCCCTAAGGGTTGATATCTCGGAAACTTATTTTCTCTTCTTCATAACTCCTCAACGGGTAAAAATATCCCCATTTCAAGTGCAGAATCGCATTCCTTGAACTTTAAAATATAATTCACAACATTTTCACCCCTTAAAACTATTTGGTATAAGGTTCGGAAATGATTTTGTCTTGTGGCGTCTTTAAAATGTTCTTCCGCGATGAAACTTCATTTTCTCTTCTTCATAACTCCTTAACGGGTTGAAATATCTTCATTTTGAGTACAGCATCGCATTCCTTGGACTTTAAAATATAATTCACAATATTTTCATCCGTTAAAACTCTTTGGTATAAGATTCGGAAACAAATTCTTGAAGGTTGCAGTACATTTGGAGGAACTGCTAAATGACACCACACGAGAAAATCGCTTCGGAATCTTATACCAAACAGTTTTAAGGGATGAAAATATTGTGAATTATATTTTAAAGTCCAAGGAATGCGATGCTGCACCCGAAATATAGATATTTTTACCCGTTGAGGAGAAAATGAAGTTTCCGAACCCAACACGAAGTTTTGGAATTAGGTCTAAGTTTAGGGCTCTGTATCTCAAAAACTAAATAAGATAGAGAGTTTATTCTTAAAAATTTGGATTCCTTGGACATTTACAATCAATGAATTATTGCCCCAGAAGTCAACATACCCCATATTTAGATAAAAAAAAAAAAGAAAAATTGTGTAAATCAAGCTTTATCCTAACATGTAAATCAACCTTTAGCCTTCAGTGCCATCTATTAGACAAATTGTAATACAAGCATATTTTAACCTATTGGAGTTATTATATAGTAAAATTAACTTTTAAGCTAATATTTCATTTAAAACTATTGTTTTAAACAATATTTAAATATATATATACATAGATTATTAATAATTAGAATATTTAATTAAATTAGTTCGAGCATTTTGGCGCTGATGTCATACCGAATGTTATGCAGGTTGAATAGTACATTTTAACCCCAAATTTCACTGTCAAATTAATATTTTTATAAAATAATAAACATTTTAGACACATTTTGACTATTTTTGAATGATTTTCAGTTAATTTTAAGTGTTTCCTGTAAGTATCGTTTAAATGTTTTGGGAGAATCGCCCAAGATTTGGAACAGTCTCTCATCTTAAAAATTGTTAAATATATCTTGTTCTAAGTAATTGTAAGGGGTGTGAATGTCATTATTTGTATTTTAAACCCTGTAGAACACGTTTTTAATACTAGTTTTGCTGTATTTCAACCAGTAAATAAGTTATGAGCATCAGAAAACACATGTTTTTTCAGCTCAAATATCGTAACTTTTTCCTTATTTTCTTGTCGTTTTTAGAGGATTCTCAGCCAAATTATCAATGTGGAGTTGTAGCAGCCCAACCTAGGCCCTTAATAACACACGGGGTTCCCACTTTAGAGGGGCAGTTCCCTTGGCACGCCGCTTTATACTATCCAAAAGGAATCGACTTGGAATATATTTGTGGGGCTTCGCTAATCACTTTAAGACACGTTATAACTGCTGCGCATTGCGTTACGAAGAAATCTACGAATGGTCCGGTACAAAACGATGATATTGAAGTATATTTAGGGAAGCACCATCTTAGAAAATTTAGCGGGAAAATACACAGGTAAGAAACGAAATTTTAACAAGTTAAAAATGTTTATAACTTTCATAAAATTATTCAAATATGTCTGAGAATGTTCTAAATTGTTCCTAAGGGACTGAAAATTGTTTAAAATTGCCTGAATGTTGTTCATCTCTACCTATTTTTGAATTATTGCCCCAAAAGTCAACATACCCCACATTTAGATAAAAACTTGAAAATTTTCAAAAATCTAATTTTTATGTATTTAGATACTTCTCAATGTGCTGATTCCAAATTTTGAAACCGCAGGTCGATATCTCTTTTCGTTCTCGAGTTATTTGGATTCAAAGTTTTGCTCAAAACTGACCATTTTTGGGTAATAACCCAAAAAGGGGTCGAGATATGAATTTCGCAACACGACCATTCGATTCTACTGGCAAAATTACATAAGTGTACCAATTTTCATAATTTTTGTCCAACCGGTTCATTGTTTATGAATAAAAGTTTGAAAATGGCCAAAATCTGAAAAAATCCTAAGGGGTACCCCTTAGGATTTTTTCAGATTTTGGCCATTTTCAGTTATTTTGCTTTAGAGACTGTATGCGGTGTTGAAAATTTATGAAAATTGGTGTACTTATGTAATTTTGGCCGTAGAATCGAATGGTGTTGTCGCCAAATTCGTATCTCGACCCATTTTTGGGTTATTTCCCAAAAATGGGCAGTTTTGAGCAAAACTTTAAACCTAAATAACTCGAGAACGAAAAGAGATATCGACCTGCGGTTTCAAAATTTGGAATAAGCGCATTGAGAAGTATCTAAATACATAAAAATTAGATTTTTGAAAATTTTTATCAAAATTTGGGATATATTGACTTTTGGGGCAATAATTCAAAAGTAGGTAGAGATATAAACATTATTTGATTGTAACGGATTATTTCCTATATATTTATCTCTAAATGTGTAGAAGATATAATAAAAATGTCAATGTATTGGACAGAAAATCCTATGATTAGTAAACAAATTTATTCAGAACTGTAGTTTACTAGTAAATATCTCGGTCACGGTTAAAGATATTGCAATAATTCCTTCAAAAATGAACTCTACAGACTTGATTTAGTATATAAACATTTTAAAAGTGGTTAAACATGATTTAGAAATGCATTTATTCCGGGTCGAAATCTGGTAAAAAAATGACAAAATTTCAGCCAAAACATGACTGTGTTTATCGTTGAATATCTCTGACACGGCTAAAAATATCGTAATAATTCCCTCAAAAACGAACTTTAGACTCTTGATTTAGTATATAAACATTTTAAAAGTGGTCCAAAACAGTTTAAAAATACATTTAATCCGGGTCGAAATCTTGTCAAAAATTTAATCCAAAACATGACTGTTTATTGTAAAATATCTCGGACACGGTTACAGATATCTCGATAATTCCGTCAAAAATGAACTGGGAGAAGGGATCATTTAATATATAAACTTATTAAAACGCGGTTTAAGCGTAAAAATCCGGGTTGGAATTTTTCGCTAAAATTGACCAAGTTTAACGTACAATAACTCAGACACGGTTAAAGATATGACTGTAATTCTTCTAGATTCATACTCAGCCATGTTTTTTTCATATGTATACCAATTTTTATCATTTACAGTTGAGTGGGTCAAAAGTTATTAATAAAAATATAAATGATGGTCCACAATTGCAGTGTTTTAAAAATATTTTCAGGTACTTCAGTGTGTAATGGCGATTCAGGAGGGGGTCTAATTTTCCCCCAGTCAGATTTGACCCCGGGACAAACAGTTTATCAGCTCAGAGGGGTTGTTTCAATATCTGTAGCCCTACAGTTCGAATTTATTTGTGATACATCGCATTACGCAATATTTACAGATGTTGCGAAATACTTAGAATGGATAAAAGAACATATATTGTAAAAATAATTATATATATAATTGTATTTTTATATAAGAAAATAAATAATTTTTATAGTAAAAATGATTAGGCAGAAGACGCACGTCATCATATAATATTACTAACGTAATGACGTCATACACTAAAAACTTTACTCACTAATTAATGCAGAAAACTTACTGACATTTATGTAGACATCTTCAAAATGAAGTATATATTGCTGTTTTGTACGGAATAACTCGAATTACGCTCATATTTAAATTTTATAATGAATGAAAAATTGTGTAAATCAAGCTTTAGCATAATATGTAAATCAACCTTTAGCCTTCAGTGCCATCTATTAGACAAATTGTAATACAAGCATAGTCTAACCTATGAAAATAATTATATAGTAAAATTAACTTTTAAACTAATATTTCATTTAAAACTATTGTTTAAAACAATATTTAAATATACATATACATAAATTATTAATAATTAGAATATATAATTAAATTAGTTGGAGCATTTTAGCGCTGATGTCATACCGTATGTTATACCTATCAAATCAATAATATTTAATAAATTTAGCCTGTTTTAAGTACAAAATAACAATATATATTTAATTATACACATTCTCCATAAATTTCAGTAAGTTTTATACATTAATAAGTGAGTAATTTAACAAAAACCTTTTTTAAGGTTACAGAAGATTTGGAGGAAATTATCAGCTGATGCCACAAGAGAAAATCGTTTCCAAATCTTATACCAAACAGTTTTAAGGTGTAAAAATGTTGTGATTTATATTTTAAATTCCAAGGAATGCGATTCTGCACCCGAAATGTAGATATTTTTACCCGTTTAAGAGTTATGAGTAAGAGAAAATGAAGTTACATCGCTGGAGAAAATCTTGTAAACGGTACGTGAATATATTTGTGATTTGGTTTGTTACAAGTGTTTTTTATTGTTGTTGACAGCTGTATGAAGCCCTGTTGCAAGTAGACGGAGAGACAAACAGACATCGCTTGACTTAATTCTGGACCTGTTGAACTTGAACGACGATTGGCCGAAGACAACGCCGGGAATTGGGGCCCTACAGCCGAACAGATGGACAGACATCGCGCCCTGAAGCTATCAAGGTAGGAAAAACATAGTTTTCACGCCGTCCCGTCCAACAACTCGTATTTTATCCTTCACATCCTGTGTCAATTGTTGTATTTATTGTCTATTGTGCTGTTATCCTATTTATTGTATTATCCTGTGTTCAATAAACGATTATTCCTGTGAAATTGTACATTTGTTCCTTTTTAAATCCTTTCAGAAATCCTGAAATCCCAACGAGTTAGTGACGGTAAGTTTCAATAGTTTTAAGCAATTTATCATTGAATATCTTGAAAAGTAATTGAGATAGCGACTTGGGGATTGTAATTTTAGATTCAACGCACTTCTTTCTGCATGTGTACATAGTTTATTTTGTAAATAAACCAATAAATATCGCCATTTACAACAAAAACACTTTAAAGTGCCACATATTTACTTACCCTGAAAACTC
Organism: Ophonus ardosiacus; assembly: GCA_943142095.1. Classification (NCBI taxonomy): domain Eukaryota; kingdom Metazoa; phylum Arthropoda; class Insecta; order Coleoptera; family Carabidae; genus Ophonus; species Ophonus ardosiacus. The sequence continues at coordinate 27,879,899 of OW964839.1, forward strand.
CAATTTGGTGCACCATATCCAAATAAATTTTGAGTGATTCTTACATAACTTTTAATTCTTTACAACTTTTGTCATGTAAATTTTTATCGTAAAGTTGATAGTTTAGCCGCAAATGACATTATACCCAATAATGGGTGGAGACGCAATTTTATAATATCGGTTTTTGAAATTTACGTATTTTTCTGCATACATTCCCAAAATATGGCTATATTATAATTCTAAATAAGGGCACTGTAATTAGCATACCCGAAACTGGGTGGATAAAAAAATCCGCACCCATTTTTGTTGAAATCTACGTATTTTATTACGTATATACCCAAATTTTCGTTACTTAATATTTATAAACACATGCGCTATGAATTTTTAAACATTTTGAAAATGTCCCATTTTAATCGGCTACTGAAAATTTCAAATTTCGTAATTCATATCTCGAAAACGGTAAGAGATAGCGAAAAAGTGTATAGGACCTTTTTGATAGAAAATTAAATTCTAGGGCTGGTATACATTTAACTTTTTTTGATACGACGTACTAGTCCCGAGTTACGACGGTTTTTGTGGCTCTGTACGGGTTTTCAGCCTCTACACCCTTAATTTGGGGTTATATCGAAAAAAGTTTAATATACGATTTACATAACTTAAAATTCTCTACAAATTAGTTAGATGATAATTTTTTGTAACATTGATAGTTTAGCCGGAAATGACGTCACACCCTAAAATGGGTGGAAATTCAAAGTTTGGATATCGATTTTCGGAATCTACGTATTTTTCTGCATATATACCCAAAATTTGGTTTGTCAATTATTAAAAATAAGAAATGTCCTAAGTTTTCCATGCTCAAAACTGGGTCTAATAGGTCAAACATGAAATATATTTTTATTGTAACTTACATAACTTTTTGTGCTCTACAAATTAGGTCATATGAAATTTATTTTTAGAATTGATAGTTTAGCCGGAAATGAGATCACACCTTATATTGGGTAGAGATACAAAGTCACCGTATTTTTTATCGGAATCTACGTAATTTTCTGCATATGTACCCAAAAATTTATTACTTAATAATTATAAACAAAGGCCCTACGAATTTTTAAAGTTTTGAATTTTTTCATTGGTCGCCCCTAATTGCTACTCTGTGATTGGCAGGAGGCGGAGCTACAGCAGCCAATAAGAAAATAAGTTGCTTATATTTTCATTGGCTGCCGCAGCTCCACCATTTGAGGGTGGAGTTAGGGGGCGACCAATGAAAAAATTCAAACTTTAAAAAATCGTGGGGCCTTTGTTTATAACTATTAAATAACAAAATTTTTGGGTACATATGCAGAAAATTACGTAGATTCCGAAAAAAATTACGACGACTTTGTATCACTACCCAATATAAGGTGTGATGTCATTTCCGGCTAAACTATAAATTCTAAAAATAAAACTCATACGACCAAATTTGTAGAGAACCAAAAGTTATGTAGGATTCAACAAAAATATATTTCATATTTGACCTATTAGACCCAGTTTTGGGCATAAAAAACTTTGGACATTTCTTATTTTTAATAATTGAGAAATCAAATTTTGGGTATATATGCAGAAAAATACGTAGATTCCGAAAATTGATATCCAAACTTTGAATTTCTACCCATTTTAGGGTGTGACGTAATTTCCGGCTAAACTATCAATGTTACAAAAAAATATCATATAACCAATTTGTAGAGAATTTTAAGTTATGTAAATCGTATATTAAACTTTTTTCGATATAACCCCAAATTAAGGGTGTAGAGGCTGAAAACCCGTACAGAGCCACAAAAACCGTCGTAACTCGGAACTGGTACGTCGTATCATAAAAAGTTAAATGTATACCAGCCCTAGAATTTAATTTTCTATCGAAAAGGTCCTATACACTTTTTCGCTATCTCTTACCGTTTTCGAGATATGATTTACGAAATTTGAAATTTTCAGTAGCCGATTAAAATGGGACATTTTCAAAATATTTAAAAATTCATAGCGCCTGTGTTTATAAATATTAAGTAACGAAAATTTGGATATACATGTAATAAAATACGTAGATTTCAAAACTCTGGGTGCGGAATTTGTATGTACACCCAGTTCCGGGTATGTCAATTACAGTGCCCTTATTGTTAACTATAATATAGCCATATTTTGGGTATGTATGTAGAAAAATACGTAGAATTCAAAAATCGATATTGTAAAATTGAGTCTCCACCCATTATTGGGTATGACGTCATTTCTGGCTAAACCATCAACTTTACGAAAAAAATGTATATGACAAAAGTTGTAGAGAATTAAAAGTTATATAAGAATCACCCAAAATTTATTTGGATATGGTGCTCCAAATTGGAGTTTTGGGGGTAAATATGCCACACTTTAAAGTGCTTTTTTTTTGTTGTAAATCATGTTATTTATTGTTTTTATTGGTTTATAATCCCCCAAGTCGCTATCTCAATTACTTTTCAAGATATTCAATGATAAATTGCTTAAAACTATTGAAACTTACCGTCTCTAACTCGTAGGAATTTCAGGATTTCTGGAAGGATTTAAAAAGGAACAAATGTACAATTTCACAGGAATAATCGTTTATTGAACACAGAATAATACAATAAATAAGATAACACAATACGTGAGTTTCATTGTTACATTTCAACAGGTCATTGACCTCATCAACAATTACAAGTTTAGGGTTAAATATATAGAATAACAGTTGTTTAGAATTTAATTTGTAACAAAAAATCCTAATAAAACTTTTGTCTAAAGTCTATAGTTTTCCCATTATTTGCAATAACCCACTTTAGGGTTGAATAACTCCGCTAATATCAACCCCTATGGGCTCAGATTTCCCTATTCGTTAGACCTTTGTCCCTAATATACGTAAACCAAATTTGAACCAAATCGAAGTCAAAAAGTTTTTTTTGCCAAAAAAACCCCAAGGCTTTAGTCCATGGTTTTCAATTTCGATCGGGAAAAAATATTTTGAGTTTGACACGGTATCCCCCTAATTCGACCCCAAGAATTACGAATCCGGCGTCCAAATTGTCAAATTACGAATAGATCTTACGTAATTCAATGACATAATATCATGAAATATAACAATGAATCTCGCATAACAAAGGGCCGTAGGGCAAATCTGACATCGGATTCGTGTTCTACGGATCGAAATTAGTTTAATAAAAGTTGTGCGGCTTTTCAACCCCTCATAGTTTCAGAGTTACAGGCCCTAAGGGTTGATATCTCGGAAACTTATTTTCTCTTCTTCATAACTCCTCAACGGGTAAAAATATCCCCATTTCAAGTGCAGAATCGCATTCCTTGAACTTTAAAATATAATTCACAACATTTTCACCCCTTAAAACTATTTGGTATAAGGTTCGGAAATGATTTTGTCTTGTGGCGTCTTTAAAATGTTCTTCCGCGATGAAACTTCATTTTCTCTTCTTCATAACTCCTTAACGGGTTGAAATATCTTCATTTTGAGTACAGCATCGCATTCCTTGGACTTTAAAATATAATTCACAATATTTTCATCCGTTAAAACTCTTTGGTATAAGATTCGGAAACAAATTCTTGAAGGTTGCAGTACATTTGGAGGAACTGCTAAATGACACCACACGAGAAAATCGCTTCGGAATCTTATACCAAACAGTTTTAAGGGATGAAAATATTGTGAATTATATTTTAAAGTCCAAGGAATGCGATGCTGCACCCGAAATATAGATATTTTTACCCGTTGAGGAGAAAATGAAGTTTCCGAACCCAACACGAAGTTTTGGAATTAGGTCTAAGTTTAGGGCTCTGTATCTCAAAAACTAAATAAGATAGAGAGTTTATTCTTAAAAATTTGGATTCCTTGGACATTTACAATCAATGAATTATTGCCCCAGAAGTCAACATACCCCATATTTAGATAAAAAAAAAAAGAAAAATTGTGTAAATCAAGCTTTATCCTAACATGTAAATCAACCTTTAGCCTTCAGTGCCATCTATTAGACAAATTGTAATACAAGCATATTTTAACCTATTGGAGTTATTATATAGTAAAATTAACTTTTAAGCTAATATTTCATTTAAAACTATTGTTTTAAACAATATTTAAATATATATATACATAGATTATTAATAATTAGAATATTTAATTAAATTAGTTCGAGCATTTTGGCGCTGATGTCATACCGAATGTTATGCAGGTTGAATAGTACATTTTAACCCCAAATTTCACTGTCAAATTAATATTTTTATAAAATAATAAACATTTTAGACACATTTTGACTATTTTTGAATGATTTTCAGTTAATTTTAAGTGTTTCCTGTAAGTATCGTTTAAATGTTTTGGGAGAATCGCCCAAGATTTGGAACAGTCTCTCATCTTAAAAATTGTTAAATATATCTTGTTCTAAGTAATTGTAAGGGGTGTGAATGTCATTATTTGTATTTTAAACCCTGTAGAACACGTTTTTAATACTAGTTTTGCTGTATTTCAACCAGTAAATAAGTTATGAGCATCAGAAAACACATGTTTTTTCAGCTCAAATATCGTAACTTTTTCCTTATTTTCTTGTCGTTTTTAGAGGATTCTCAGCCAAATTATCAATGTGGAGTTGTAGCAGCCCAACCTAGGCCCTTAATAACACACGGGGTTCCCACTTTAGAGGGGCAGTTCCCTTGGCACGCCGCTTTATACTATCCAAAAGGAATCGACTTGGAATATATTTGTGGGGCTTCGCTAATCACTTTAAGACACGTTATAACTGCTGCAGGTAAGAAACGAAATTTTAACAAGTTAAAAATGTTTATAACTTTCATAAAATTATTCAAATATGTCTGAGAATGTTCTAAATTGTTCCTAAGGGACTGAAAATTGTTTAAAATTGCCTGAATGTTGTTCATCTCTACCTATTTTTGAATTATTGCCCCAAAAGTCAACATACCCCACATTTAGATAAAAACTTGAAAATTTTCAAAAATCTAATTTTTATGTATTTAGATACTTCTCAATGCGCTGATTCCAAATTTTGAAACCGCAGGTCGATATCTCTTTTCGTTCTCGAGTTATTTGGATTCAAAGTTTTGCTCAAAACTGACCATTTTTGGGTAATAACCCAAAAAGGGGTCGAGATATGAATTTCGCAACACGACCATTCGATTCTACTGGCAAAATTACATAAGTGTACCAATTTTCATAATTTTTGTCCAACCGGTTCATTGTTTATGAATAAAAGTTTGAAAATGGCCAAAATCTGAAAAAATCCTAAGGGGTACCCCTTAGGATTTTTTCAGATTTTGGCCATTTTCAGTTATTTTGCTTTAGAGACTGTATGCGGTGTTGAAAATTTATGAAAATTGGTGTACTTATGTAATTTTGGCCGTAGAATCGAATGGTGTTGTCGCCAAATTCGTATCTCGACCCATTTTTGGGTTATTTCCCAAAAATGGGCAGTTTTGAGCAAAACTTTAAACCTAAATAACTCGAGAACGAAAAGAGATATCGACCTGCGGTTTCAAAATTTGGAATAAGCGCATTGAGAAGTATCTAGATACATAAAAATTAGATTTTTGAAAATTTTTATCAAAATTTGGGATATATTGACTTTTGGGGCAATAATTCAAAAGTAGGTAGAGATATAAACATTATTTGATTGTAACGGATTATTTCCTATATATTTATCTCTAAATGTGTAGAAGATATAATAAAAATGTCAATGTATTGGACAGAAAATCCTATGATTAGTAAACAAATTTATTCAGAACTGTAGTTTACTAGTAAATATCTCGGTCACGGTTAAAGATATTGCAATAATTCCTTCAAAAATGAACTCTACAGACTTGATTTAGTATATAAACATTTTAAAAGTGGTTAAACATGATTTAGAAATGCATTTATTCCGGGTCGAAATCTGGTAAAAAAATGACAAAATTTCAGCCAAAACATGACTGTGTTTATCGTTGAATATCTCTGACACGGCTAAAAATATCGTAATAATTCCCTCAAAAACGAACTTTAGACTCTTGATTTAGTATATAAACATTTTAAAAGTGGTCCAAAACAGTTTAAAAATACATTTAATCCGGGTCGAAATCTTGTCAAAAATTTAATCCAAAACATGACTGTTTATTGTAAAATATCTCGGACACGGTTACAGATATCTCGATAATTCCGTCAAAAATGAACTGGGAGAAGGGATCATTTAATATATAAACTTATTAAAACGCGGTTTAAGCGTAAAAATCCGGGTTGGAATTTTTCGCTAAAATTGACCAAGTTTAACGTACAATAACTCAGACACGGTTAAAGATATGACTGTAATTCTTCTAGATTCATACTCAGCCATGTTTTTTTCATATGTATACCAATTTTTATCATTTACAGTTGAGTGGGTCAAAAGTTATTAATAAAAATATAAATGATGGTCCACAATTGCAGTGTTTTAAAAATATTTTCAGGTACTTCAGTGTGTAATGGCGATTCAGGAGGGGGTCTAATTTTCCCCCAGTCAGATTTGACCCCGGGACAAACAGTTTATCAGCTCAGAGGGGTTGTTTCAATATCTGTAGCCCTACAGTTCGAATTTATTTGTGATACATCGCATTACGCAATATTTACAGATGTTGCGAAATACTTAGAATGGATAAAAGAACATATATTGTAAAAATAATTATATATATAATTGTATTTTTATATAAGAAAATAAATAATTTTTATAGTAAAAATGATTAGGCAGAAGACGCACGTCATCATATAATATTACTAACGTAATGACGTCATACACTAAAAACTTTACTCACTAATTAATGCAGAAAACTTACTGACATTTATGTAGACATCTTCAAAATGAAGTATATATTGCTGTTTTGTACGGAATAACTCGAATTACGCTCATATTTAAATTTTATAATGAATGAAAAATTGTGTAAATCAAGCTTTAGCATAATATGTAAATCAACCTTTAGCCTTCAGTGCCATCTATTAGACAAATTGTAATACAAGCATATTCTAACCTATGAGAATAATTATATAGTAAAATTAACTTTTAAACTAATATTTCATTTAAAACTATTGTTTAAAACAATATTTAAATATACATATACATAAATTATTAATAATTAGAATATATAATTAAATTAGTTGGAGCATTTTAGCGCTGATGTCATACCGTATGTTATACCTATCAAATCAATAATATTTAATAAATTTAGCCTGTTTTAAGTACAAAATAACAATATATATTTAATTATACACATTCTCCATAAATTTCAGTAAGTTTTATACATTAATAAGTGAGTAATTTAACAAAAACCTTTTTTAAGGTTACAGAAGATTTGGAGGAAATTATCAGCTGATGCCACAAGAGAAAATCGTTTCCAAATCTTATACCAAACAGTTTTAAGGTGTAAAAATGTTGTGATTTATATTTTAAATTCCAAGGAATGCGATTCTGCACCCGAAATGTAGATATTTTTACCCGTTTAAGAGTTATGAGTAAGAGAAAATGAAGTTACATCGCTGGAGAAAATCTTGTAAACGGTACGTGAATATATTTGTGATTTGGTTTGTTACAAGTGTTTTTTATTGTTGTTGACAGCTGTATGAAGCCCTGTTGCAAGTAGACGGAGAGACAAACAGACATCGCTTGACTTAATTCTGGACCTGTTGAACTTGAACGACGATTGGCCGAAGACAACGCCGGGAATTGGGGCCCTACAGCCGAACAGATGGACAGACATCGCGCCCTGAAGCTATCAAGGTAGGAAAAACATAGTTTTCACGCCGTCCCGTCCAACAACTCGTATTTTATCCTTCACATCCTGTGTCAATTGTTGTATTTATTGTCTATTGTGCTGTTATCCTATTTATTGTATTATCCTGTGTTCAATAAACGATTATTCCTGTGAAATTGTACATTTGTTCCTTTTTAAATCCTTTCAGAAATCCTGAAATCCCAACGAGTTAGTGACGGTAAGTTTCAATAGTTTTAAGCAATTTATCATTGAATATCTTGAAAAGTAATTGAGATAGCGACTTGGGGATTGTAATTTTAGATTCAACGCACTTCTTTCTGCATGTGTACATAGTTTATTTTGTAAATAAACCAATAAATATCGCCATTTACAACAAAAACACTTTAAAGTGCCACATATTTACTTACCCTGAAAACTCCAATTTGGTGCACCATATCCAAATAAATTTTGAGTGATTCTTACATAACTTTTAATTCTTTACAACTTTTGTCATGTAAATTTTTATCGTAAAGTTGATAGTTTAGCCGCAAATGACATCATACCCAATAATGGGTGGAGACGCAATTTTATAATATCGGTTTTTGAAATTTACGTATTTTTCTGCATACATTCCCAAAATATGGCTATATTATAATTCTAAATAAGGGCACTGTAATTAGCATACCCGAAACTGGGTGGATAAAAAAATCCGCACCCATTTTTGTTGAAATCTACGTATTTTATTACGTATATACCCAAATTTTCGTTACTTAATATTTATAAACACATGCGCTATGAATTTTTAAACATTTTGAAAATGTCCCATTTTAATCGGCTACTGAAAATTTCAAATTTCGTAATTCATATCTCGAAAACGGTAAGAGATAGCGAAAAAGTGTATAGGACCTTTTCGATAGAAAATTAAATTCTAGGGCTGGTATACATTTAACTTTTTTTGATACGACGTACTAGTCCCGAGTTACGACGGTTTTTGTGGCTCTGTACGGGTTTTCAGCCTCTACACCCTTAATTTGGGGTTATATCGAAAAAAGTTTAATATACGATTTACATAACTTAAAATTCTCTACAAATTAGTTAGATGATAATTTTTTGTAACATTGATAGTTTAGCCGGAAATGACGTCACACCCTAAAATGGGTGGAAATTCAAAGTTTGGATATCGATTTTCGGAATCTACGTATTTTTCTGCATATATACCCAAAATTTGGTTTGTCAATTATTAAAAATAAGAAATGTCCTAAGTTTTCCATGCTCAAAACTGGGTCTAATAGGTCAAACATGAAATATATTTTTATTGTAACTTACATAACTTTTTGTGCTCTACAAATTAGGTCATATGAAATTTATTTTTAGAATTGATAGTTTAGCCGGAAATGACATCACACCTTATATTGGGTAGAGATACAAAGTCACCGTATTTTTTATCGGAATCTACGTAATTTTCTGCATATGTACCCAAAAATTTATTACTTAATAATTATAAACAAAGGCCCTACGAATTTTTAAAGTTTTGAATTTTTTCATTGGTCGCCCCTAATTGCTACTCTGTGATTGGCAGGAGGCGGAGCTACAGCAGCCAATAAGAAAATAAGTTGCTTATATTTTCATTGGCTGCCGCAGCTCCACCATTTGAGGGTGGAGTTAGGGGGCGACCAATGAAAAAATTCAAACTTTAAAAAATCGTGGGGCCTTTGTTTATAACTATTAAATAACAAAATTTTTGGGTACATATGCAGAAAATTACGTAGATTCCGAAAAAAATTACGACGACTTTGTATCACTACCCAATATAAGGTGTGATGTCATTTCCGGCTAAACTATAAATTCTAAAAATAAAACTCATACGACCAAATTTGTAGAGAACCAAAAGTTATGTAGGATTCAACAAAAATATATTTCATATTTGACCTATTAGACCCAGTTTTGGGCATAAAAAACTTTGGACATTTCTTATTTTTAATAATTGAGAAATCAAATTTTGGGTATATATGCAGAAAAATACGTAGATTCCGAAAATTGATATCCAAACTTTGAATTTCTACCCATTTTAGGGTGTGACGTAATTTCCGGCTAAACTATCAATGTTACAAAAAAATATCATATAACCAATTTGTAGAGAATTTTAAGTTATGTAAATCGTATATTAAACTTTTTTCGATATAACCCCAAATTAAGGGTGTAGAGGCTGAAAACCCGTACAGAGCCACAAAAACCGTCGTAACTCGGAACTGGTACGTCGTATCATAAAAAGTTAAATGTATACCAGCCCTAGAATTTAATTTTCTATCGAAAAGGTCCTATACACTTTTTCGCTATCTCTTACCGTTTTCGAGATATGATTTACGAAATTTGAAATTTTCAGTAGCCGATTAAAATGGAACATTTTCAAAATATTTAAAAATTCATAGCGCCTGTGTTTATAAATATTAAGTAACGAAAATTTGGATATACATGTAATAAAATACGTAGATTTCAAAACTCTGGGTGCGGAATTTGTATGTACACCCAGTTCCGGGTATGTCAATTACAGTGCCCTTATTGTTAACTATAATATAGCCATATTTTGGGTATGTATGTAGAAAAATACGTAGAATTCAAAAATCGATATTGTAAAATTGAGTCTCCACCCATTATTGGGTATGACGTCATTTCTGGCTAAACCATCAACTTTACGAAAAAAATGTATATGACAAAAGTTGTAGAGAATTAAAAGTTATATAAGAATCACCCAAAATTTATTTGGATATGGTGCTCCAAATTGGAGTTTTGGGGGTAAATATGCCACACTTTAAAGTGCTTTTTTTTTGTTGTAAATCATGTTATTTATTGTTTTTATTGGTTTATAATCCCCCAAGTCGCTATCTCAATTACTTTTCAAGATATTCAATGATAAATTGCTTAAAACTATTGAAACTTACCGTCTCTAACTCGTAGGAATTTCAGGATTTCTGGAAGGATTTAAAAAGGAACAAATGTACAATTTCACAGGAATAATCGTTTATTGAACACAGAATAATACAATAAATAAGATAATAACACAATACGTGAGTTTCATTGTTACATTTCAACAGGTCATTGACCTCATCAACAATTACAAGTTTAGGGTTAAATATATAGAATAATAGTTGTTTAGAATTTAATTTGTAACAAAAAATCCTAATAAAACTTTTGTCTAAAGTCTATAGTTTTCCCATTATTTGCAATAACCCACTTTAGGGTTGAATAACTCCGCTAATATCAACCCGTATGGGCTCAGATTTCCCTATTCGTTAGACCTTTGTCCCTAATATACGTAAACCAAATTTGAACCAAATCGGAGTCAAAAAGTTTTTTTTGCCAAAAAAACCCCAAGGCTTTAGTCCATGGTTTTCAATTTCGATCGGGAAAAAATATTTTGAGTTAGACATGGCATCCCCCTAATTCGACCCCAAGAATTACGAATCCGGCGTCCAAATTGTCAAATTACGAATAGTTCTTACGTAATTCAATGATATAATATCATAAAATGTAACAATGAATCTCACATAACAAACGGCCGTAGGGCAAATCTGACATCGGATTCGTGTTCTACGGATCGAAATTAGTTTAATAAAAGTTGTGCGGCCTTTCTACCCCTCATAGTTTCAGAGTTACAGGCCCTAAGGGTTGATATCTCGGAAACTTATTTTCTCTTGTTCATAACTCCTCAACGGGTAAAAATATCCCCATTTCGAGTGCAGAATCGCATTCCTTGGACTTTAAAATATAATTCACAACATTTTCACCCCTTAAAACTATTTAGTATAAGGTTCGGAAATGATTTTGTCTTGTGGCGTCTTTAAAATGTATATAACAAAAGTTTTGTTTTCCGCTTATTAATAACTTTTTCTTTAGGGTCAATGAACTGCATTCAACTTCCGGGGGTGGCAACTACAGAAATCCTGGGAATTCCGGACCTGCTTGAGTTGGGAAACATCTTCAACGGCCCCCCTGACTTCATTCCAGCGCCGATAACTCCCGAATTGATTGGAATTCTGCATCGATTCTCGAAAATTTGAATTCTACATGAAATTCTACGTCTATATTTGTTAAGTTAGTTTGTAATAATTAATTAGGGCAGAAGTTATTAAGGGATGAAAAATTTTTTTATGTAGAAAAATTAGTTTTTCTTTAATAACTTCTGAACTAAATGGAATTCTGTGTCTATTCTTGCAAATTTGAACTCTACATGGAATTCTACGTCCATATTTGTTTAGTCAGTTTTTATAAATTAATTAGGGCAGAAGTTATTAAGGGATGAAAAATTTTACATGTAGAAAAATTAGTTTTTCTTTAATAACTTCTGAACTAAGTGGAATTCTGTGTCGATTCATGCAAATTTGAATTCTACATAGAATTCTACGTCCATATTTGTTAAGTTAGTTTTAAAAAATTAATTAGGGCAGAAGTTATTAAGGGATGAAAAATTTTACATGTAGAAAAATTAGTTTTTCTTTAATAACTTCTGAACTAAATGGAATTCTGTGTCTATTCTTGCAAATTTGAACTCTACATGGAATTCTACGTCCATATTTGTTTAGTCAGTTTTTATAAATTAATTAGGGCAGAAGTTATTAAGGGATGAAAAATTTTACATGCAGAAAAATTAGTTTTTCTTTAATAACTTCTGAACTAAGTGGAATTCTGTGTCTATTCTTGCAAATTTGAACTCTACATGGAATTCTACGTCCATATTTGTTTAGTCAGTTTTTATAAATTAATTAGGGCAGAAGTTATTAAGGGATGAAAAATTTTACATGCAGAAAAATTAGTTTTTCTTTAATAACTTCTGAACTAAGTGGAATTCTGTATCGATTCTTGCAAATTTGAATTCTACATGGAATTCTACGTCCATATTTGTTTAGTCAGTTTTTATAAATTGATTAGGGCAGAAGTTATTAAGGGATGAAAAATTTTACATGCAGAAAAATTAGTTTTTCTTTAATATAATTTTATTTTTATATAAGAAAATAAATAATTTTTTTAGTAAAAATGATTAGGCAGAAGACGCACGTCATCATATAATATTACTAACGTAATGACGTCATACACTAAAAACTTTACTCACTAATTAATGCAGAAAACTTACTGACATTTATGTAGAATCTTCAAAATTAAGTATATATTGCTGTTTTGTACGGAATAACTCGAATTACGTTCATATTTAAATTTTATAATGAATGAAAAATTGTGTAAATCAAGCTTTAGCATAATATGTAAATCAACCTTTAGCCTTCAGTGCCATCTATTAGACAAATTGTAATACAAGCATAGTCTAACCTATGAAAATAATTATATAGTAAAATTAACTTTTAAACTAATATTTCATTTAAAACTATTGTTTAAAACAATATTTAAATATACATATACATAAATTATTAATAATTAGAATATATAATTAAATTAGTTGGAGCATTTTAGCGCTGATGTCATACCGTATGTTATACCTATCAAATCAATAATATTTAATAAATTTAGCCTGTTTTAAGTACAAAATAACAATATATATTTAATTATACACATTCTCCATAAATTTCAGTAAGTTTTATACATTAATAAGTGAGTAATTTAACAAAAACCTTTTTTAAGGTTACAGAAGATTTGGAGGAAATTATCAGCTGATGCCACAAGAGAAAATCGTTTCCAAATCTTATACCAAACAGTTTTAAGGTGTAAAAATGTTGTGATTTATATTTTAAATTCCAAGGAATGCGATTCTGCACCCGAAATGTAGATATTTTTACCCGTTTAAGAGTTATGAGTAAGAGAAAATGAAGTTACATCGCTGGAGAAAATCTTGTAAACGGTACGTGAATATATTTGTGATTTGGTTTGTTACAAGTGTTTTTTATTGTTGTTGACAGCTGTATGAAGCCCTGTTGCAAGTAGACGGAGAGACAAACAGACATCGCTTGACTTAATTCTGGACCTGTTGAACTTGAACGACGATTGGCCGAAGACAACGCCGGGAATTGGGGCCCTACAGCCGAACAGATGGACAGACATCGCGCCCTGAAGCTATCAAGGTAGGAAAAACATAGTTTTCACGCCGTCCCGTCCAACAACTCGTATTTTATCCTTCACATCCTGTGTCAATTGTTGTATTTATTGTCTATTGTGCTGTTATCCTATTTATTGTATTATCCTGTGTTCAATAAACGATTATTCCTGTGAAATTGTACATTTGTTCCTTTTTAAATCCTTTCAGAAATCCTGAAATCCCAACGAGTTAGTGACGGTAAGTTTCAATAGTTTTAAGCAATTTATCATTGAATATCTTGAAAAGTAATTGAGATAGCGACTTGGGGATTGTAATTTTAGATTCAACGCACTTCTTTCTGCATGTGTACATAGTTTATTTTGTAAATAAACCAATAAATATCGCCATTTACAACAAAAACACTTTAAAGTGCCACATATTTACTTACCCTGAAAACTCCAATTTGGTGCACCATATCCAAATAAATTTTGAGTGATTCTTACATAACTTTTAATTCTTTACAACTTTTGTCATGTAAATTTTTATCGTAAAGTTGATAGTTTAGCCGCAAATGACATCATACCCAATAATGGGTGGAGACGCAATTTTATAATATCGGTTTTTGAAATTTACGTATTTTTCTGCATACATTCCCAAAATATGGCTATATTATAATTCTAAATAAGGGCACTGTAATTAGCATACCCGAAACTGGGTGGATAAAAAAATCCGCACCCATTTTTGTTGAAATCTACGTATTTTATTACGTATATACCCAAATTTTCGTTACTTAATATTTATAAACACATGCGCTATGAATTTTTAAACATTTTGAAAATGTCCCATTTTAATCGGCTACTGAAAATTTCAAATTTCGTAATTCATATCTCGAAAACGGTAAGAGATAGCGAAAAAGTGTATAGGACCTTTTCGATAGAAAATTAAATTCTAGGGCTGGTATACATTTAACTTTTTTTGATACGACGTACTAGTCCCGAGTTACGACGGTTTTTGTGGCTCTGTACGGGTTTTCAGCCTCTACACCCTTAATTTGGGGTTATATCGAAAAAAGTTTAATATACGATTTACATAACTTAAAATTCTCTACAAATTAGTTAGATGATAATTTTTTGTAACATTGATAGTTTAGCCGGAAATGACGTCACACCCTAAAATGGGTGGAAATTCAAAGTTTGGATATCGATTTTCGGAATCTACGTATTTTTCTGCATATATACCCAAAATTTGGTTTGTCAATTATTAAAAATAAGAAATGTCCTAAGTTTTCCATGCTCAAAACTGGGTCTAATAGGTCAAACATGAAATATATTTTTATTGTAACTTACATAACTTTTTGTGCTCTACAAATTAGGTCATATGAAATTTATTTTTAGAATTGATAGTTTAGCCGGAAATGACATCACACCTTATATTGGGTAGAGATACAAAGTCACCGTATTTTTTATCGGAATCTACGTAATTTTCTGCATATGTACCCAAAAATTTATTACTTAATAATTATAAACAAAGGCCCTACGAATTTTTAAAGTTTTGAATTTTTTCATTGGTCGCCCCTAATTGCTACTCTGTGATTGGCAGGAGGCGGAGCTACAGCAGCCAATAAGAAAATAAGTTGCTTATATTTTCATTGGCTGCCGCAGCTCCACCATTTGAGGGTGGAGTTAGGGGGCGACCAATGAAAAAATTCAAACTTTAAAAAATCGTGGGGCCTTTGTTTATAACTATTAAATAACAAAATTTTTGGGTACATATGCAGAAAATTACGTAGATTCCGAAAAAAATTACGACGACTTTGTATCACTACCCAATATAAGGTGTGATGTCATTTCCGGCTAAACTATAAATTCTAAAAATAAAACTC
Organism: Ophonus ardosiacus; assembly: GCA_943142095.1. NCBI lineage: Eukaryota > Metazoa > Arthropoda > Insecta > Coleoptera > Carabidae > Ophonus > Ophonus ardosiacus. Next base: position 27,895,513 of record OW964839.1, read on the forward strand.
ATACGACCAAATTTGTAGAGAACCAAAAGTTATGTAGGATTCAACAAAAATATATTTCATATTTGACCTATTAGACCCAGTTTTGGGCATAAAAAACTTTGGACATTTCTTATTTTTAATAATTGAGAAATCAAATTTTGGGTATATATGCAGAAAAATACGTAGATTCCGAAAATTGATATCCAAACTTTGAATTTCTACCCATTTTAGGGTGTGACGTAATTTCCGGCTAAACTATCAATGTTACAAAAAAATATCATATAACCAATTTGTAGAGAATTTTAAGTTATGTAAATCGTATATTAAACTTTTTTCGATATAACCCCAAATTAAGGGTGTAGAGGCTGAAAACCCGTACAGAGCCACAAAAACCGTCGTAACTCGGAACTGGTACGTCGTATCATAAAAAGTTAAATGTATACCAGCCCTAGAATTTAATTTTCTATCGAAAAGGTCCTATACACTTTTTCGCTATCTCTTACCGTTTTCGAGATATGATTTACGAAATTTGAAATTTTCAGTAGCCGATTAAAATGGGACATTTTCAAAATATTTAAAAATTCATAGCGCCTGTGTTTATAAATATTAAGTAACGAAAATTTGGATATACATGTAATAAAATACGTAGATTTCAAAACTCTGGGTGCGGAATTTGTATGTACACCCAGTTCCGGGTATGTCAATTACAGTGCCCTTATTGTTAACTATAATATAGCCATATTTTGGGTATGTATGTAGAAAAATACGTAGAATTCAAAAATCGATATTGTAAAATTGAGTCTCCACCCATTATTGGGTATGACGTCATTTCTGGCTAAACCATCAACTTTACGAAAAAAATGTATATGACAAAAGTTGTAGAGAATTAAAAGTTATATAAGAATCACCCAAAATTTATTTGGATATGGTGCTCCAAATTGGAGTTTTGGGGGTAAATATGCCACACTTTAAAGTGCTTTTTTTTTGTTGTAAATCATGTTATTTATTGTTTTTATTGGTTTATAATCCCCCAAGTCGCTATCTCAATTACTTTTCAAGATATTCAATGATAAATTGCTTAAAACTATTGAAACTTACCGTCTCTAACTCGTAGGAATTTCAGGATTTCCGGAAGGATTTAAAAAGGAACAAATGTACAATTTCACAGGAATAATCGTTTATTGAACACAGAATAATACAATAAATAAGATAACACAATACGTGAGTTTCATTGTTACATTTCAACAGGTCATTGACCTCATCAACAATTACAAGTTTAGGGTTAAATATATAGAATAACAGTTGTTTAGAATTTAATTTGTAACAAAAAATCCTAATAAAACTTTTGTCTAAAGTCTATAGTTTTCCCATTATTTGCAATAACCCACTTTAGGGTTGAATAACTCCGCTAATATCAACCCCTATGGGCTCAGATTTCCCTATTCGTTAGACCTTTGTCCCTAATATACGTAAACCAAATTTGAACCAAATCGGAGTCAAAAAGTTTTTTTTGCCAAAAAAACCCCAAGGCTTTAGTCCATGGTTTTCAATTTCGATCGGGAAAAAATATTTTGAGTTTGACACGGTATCCCCCTAATTCGACCCCAAGAATTACGAATCCGGCGTCCAAATTGTCAAATTACGAATAGATCTTACGTAATTCAATGACATAATATCATGAAATATAACAATGAATCTCGCATAACAAAGGGCCGTAGGGCAAATCTGACATCGGATTCGTGTTCTACGGATCGAAATTAGTTTAATAAAAGTTGTGCGGCTTTTCAACCCCTCATAGTTTCAGAGTTACAGGCCCTAAGGGTTGATATCTCGGAAACTTATTTTCTCTTCTTCATAACTCCTCAACGGGTAAAAATATCCCCATTTCAAGTGCAGAATCGCATTCCTTGAACTTTAAAATATAATTCACAACATTTTCACCCCTTAAAACTATTTGGTATAAGGTTCGGAAATGATTTTGTCTTGTGGCGTCTTTAAAATGTTCTTCCGCGATGAAACTTCATTTTCTCTTCTTCATAACTCCTTAACGGGTTGAAATATCTTCATTTTGAGTACAGCATCGCATTCCTTGGACTTTAAAATATAATTCACAATATTTTCATCCGTTAAAACTCTTTGGTATAAGATTCGGAAACAAATTCTTGAAGGTTGCAGTACATTTGGAGGAACTGCTAAATGACACCACACGAGAAAATCGCTTCGGAATCTTATACCAAACAGTTTTAAGGGATGAAAATATTGTGAATTATATTTTAAAGTCCAAGGAATGCGATGCTGCACCCGAAATATAGATATTTTTACCCGTTGAGGAGAAAATGAAGTTTCCGAACCCAACACGAAGTTTTGGAATTAGGTCTAAGTTTAGGGCTCTGTATCTCAAAAACTAAATAAGATAGAGAGTTTATTCTTAAAAATTTGGATTCCTTGGACATTTACAATCAATGAATTATTGCCCCAGAAGTCAACATACCCCATATTTAGATAAAAAAAAAAAAAGAAAAATTGTGTAAATCAAGCTTTATCCTAACATGTAAATCAACCTTTAGCCTTCAGTGCCATCTATTAGACAAATTGTAATACAAGCATATTTTAACCTATTGGAGTTATTATATAGTAAAATTAACTTTTAAGCTAATATTTCATTTAAAACTATTGTTTTAAACAATATTTAAATATATATATACATAGATTATTAATAATTAGAATATTTAATTAAATTAGTTCGAGCATTTTGGCGCTGATGTCATACCGAATGTTATGCAGGTTGAATAGTACATTTTAACCCCAAATTTCACTGTCAAATTAATATTTTTATAAAATAATAAACATTTTAGACACATTTTGACTATTTTTGAATGATTTTCAGTTAATTTTAAGTGTTTCCTGTAAGTATCGTTTAAATGTTTTGGGAGAATCGCCCAAGATTTGGAACAGTCTCTCATCTTAAAAATTGTTAAATATATCTTGTTCTAAGTAATTGTAAGGGGTGTGAATGTCATTATTTGTATTTTAAACCCTGTAGAACACGTTTTTAATACTAGTTTTGCTGTATTTCAACCAGTAAATAAGTTATGAGCATCAGAAAACACATGTTTTTTCAGCTCAAATATCGTAACTTTTTCCTTATTTTCTTGTCGTTTTTAGAGGATTCTCAGCCAAATTATCAATGTGGAGTTGTAGCAGCCCAACCTAGGCCCTTAATAACACACGGGGTTCCCACTTTAGAGGGGCAGTTCCCTTGGCACGCCGCTTTATACTATCCAAAAGGAATCGACTTGGAATATATTTGTGGGGCTTCGCTAATCACTTTAAGACACGTTATAACTGCTGCAGGTAAGAAACGAAATTTTAACAAGTTAAAAATGTTTATAACTTTCATAAAATTATTCAAATATGTCTGAGAATGTTCTAAATTGTTCCTAAGGGACTGAAAATTGTTTAAAATTGCCTGAATGTTGTTCATCTCTACCTATTTTTGAATTATTGCCCCAAAAGTCAACATACCCCACATTTAGATAAAAACTTGAAAATTTTCAAAAATCTAATTTTTATGTATTTAGATACTTCTCAATGCGCTGATTCCAAATTTTGAAACCGCAGGTCGATATCTCTTTTCGTTCTCGAGTTATTTGGATTCAAAGTTTTGCTCAAAACTGACCATTTTTGGGTAATAACCCAAAAAGGGGTCGAGATATGAATTTCGCAACACGACCATTCGATTCTACTGGCAAAATTACATAAGTGTACCAATTTTCATAATTTTTGTCCAACCGGTTCATTGTTTATGAATAAAAGTTTGAAAATGGCCAAAATCTGAAAAAATCCTAAGGGGTACCCCTTAGGATTTTTTCAGATTTTGGCCATTTTCAGTTATTTTGCTTTAGAGACTGTATGCGGTGTTGAAAATTTATGAAAATTGGTGTACTTATGTAATTTTGGCCGTAGAATCGAATGGTGTTGTCGCCAAATTCGTATCTCGACCCATTTTTGGGTTATTTCCCAAAAATGGGCAGTTTTGAGCAAAACTTTAAACCTAAATAACTCGAGAACGAAAAGAGATATCGACCTGCGGTTTCAAAATTTGGAATAAGCGCATTGAGAAGTATCTAGATACATAAAAATTAGATTTTTGAAAATTTTTATCAAAATTTGGGATATATTGACTTTTGGGGCAATAATTCAAAAGTAGGTAGAGATATAAACATTATTTGATTGTAACGGATTATTTCCTATATATTTATCTCTAAATGTGTAGAAGATATAATAAAAATGTCAATGTATTGGACAGAAAATCCTATGATTAGTAAACAAATTTATTCAGAACTGTAGTTTACTAGTAAATATCTCGGTCACGGTTAAAGATATTGCAATAATTCCTTCAAAAATGAACTCTACAGACTTGATTTAGTATATAAACATTTTAAAAGTGGTTAAACATGATTTAGAAATGCATTTATTCCGGGTCGAAATCTGGTAAAAAAATGACAAAATTTCAGCCAAAACATGACTGTGTTTATCGTTGAATATCTCTGACACGGCTAAAAATATCGTAATAATTCCCTCAAAAACGAACTTTAGACTCTTGATTTAGTATATAAACATTTTAAAAGTGGTCCAAAACAGTTTAAAAATACATTTAATCCGGGTCGAAATCTTGTCAAAAATTTAATCCAAAACATGACTGTTTATTGTAAAATATCTCGGACACGGTTACAGATATCTCGATAATTCCGTCAAAAATGAACTGGGAGAAGGGATCATTTAATATATAAACTTATTAAAACGCGGTTTAAGCGTAAAAATCCGGGTTGGAATTTTTCGCTAAAATTGACCAAGTTTAACGTACAATAACTCAGACACGGTTAAAGATATGACTGTAATTCTTCTAGATTCATACTCAGCCATGTTTTTTTCATATGTATACCAATTTTTATCATTTACAGTTGAGTGGGTCAAAAGTTATTAATAAAAATATAAATGATGGTCCACAATTGCAGTGTTTTAAAAATATTTTCAGGTACTTCAGTGTGTAATGGCGATTCAGGAGGGGGTCTAATTTTCCCCCAGTCAGATTTGACCCCGGGACAAACAGTTTATCAGCTCAGAGGGGTTGTTTCAATATCTGTAGCCCTACAGTTCGAATTTATTTGTGATACATCGCATTACGCAATATTTACAGATGTTGCGAAATACTTAGAATGGATAAAAGAACATATATTGTAAAAATAATTATATATATAATTGTATTTTTATATAAGAAAATAAATAATTTTTATAGTAAAAATGATTAGGCAGAAGACGCACGTCATCATATAATATTACTAACGTAATGACGTCATACACTAAAAACTTTACTCACTAATTAATGCAGAAAACTTACTGACATTTATGTAGACATCTTCAAAATGAAGTATATATTGCTGTTTTGTACGGAATAACTCGAATTACGCTCATATTTAAATTTTATAATGAATGAAAAATTGTGTAAATCAAGCTTTAGCATAATATGTAAATCAACCTTTAGCCTTCAGTGCCATCTATTAGACAAATTGTAATACAAGCATAGTCTAACCTATGAAAATAATTATATAGTAAAATTAACTTTTAAACTAATATTTCATTTAAAACTATTGTTTAAAACAATATTTAAATATACATATACATAAATTATTAATAATTAGAATATATAATTAAATTAGTTGGAGCATTTTAGCGCTGATGTCATACCGTATGTTATACCTATCAAATCAATAATATTTAATAAATTTAGCCTGTTTTAAGTACAAAATAACAATATATATTTAATTATACACATTCTCCATAAATTTCAGTAAGTTTTATACATTAATAAGTGAGTAATTTAACAAAAACCTTTTTTAAGGTTACAGAAGATTTGGAGGAAATTATCAGCTGATGCCACAAGAGAAAATCGTTTCCAAATCTTATACCAAACAGTTTTAAGGTGTAAAAATGTTGTGATTTATATTTTAAATTCCAAGGAATGCGATTCTGCACCCGAAATGTAGATATTTTTACCCGTTTAAGAGTTATGAGTAAGAGAAAATGAAGTTACATCGCTGGAGAAAATCTTGTAAACGGTACGTGAATATATTTGTGATTTGGTTTGTTACAAGTGTTTTTTATTGTTGTTGACAGCTGTATGAAGCCCTGTTGCAAGTAGACGGAGAGACAAACAGACATCGCTTGACTTAATTCTGGACCTGTTGAACTTGAACGACGATTGGCCGAAGACAACGCCGGGAATTGGGGCCCTACAGCCGAACAGATGGACAGACATCGCGCCCTGAAGCTATCAAGGTAGGAAAAACATAGTTTTCACGCCGTCCCGTCCAACAACTCGTATTTTATCCTTCACATCCTGTGTCAATTGTTGTATTTATTGTCTATTGTGCTGTTATCCTATTTATTGTATTATCCTGTGTTCAATAAACGATTATTCCTGTGAAATTGTACATTTGTTCCTTTTTAAATCCTTTCAGAAATCCTGAAATCCCAACGAGTTAGTGACGGTAAGTTTCAATAGTTTTAAGCAATTTATCATTGAATATCTTGAAAAGTAATTGAGATAGCGACTTGGGGATTGTAATTTTAGATTCAACGCACTTCTTTCTGCATGTGTACATAGTTTATTTTGTAAATAAACCAATAAATATCGCCATTTACAACAAAAACACTTTAAAGTGCCACATATTTACTTACCCTGAAAACTCCAATTTGGTGCACCATATCCAAATAAATTTTGAGTGATTCTTACATAACTTTTAATTCTTTACAACTTTTGTCATGTAAATTTTTATCGTAAAGTTGATAGTTTAGCCGCAAATGACATCATACCCAATAATGGGTGGAGACGCAATTTTATAATATCGGTTTTTGAAATTTACGTATTTTTCTGCATACATTCCCAAAATATGGCTATATTATAATTCTAAATAAGGGCACTGTAATTAGCATACCCGAAACTGGGTGGATAAAAAAATCCGCACCCATTTTTGTTGAAATCTACGTATTTTATTACGTATATACCCAAATTTTCGTTACTTAATATTTATAAACACATGCGCTATGAATTTTTAAACATTTTGAAAATGTCCCATTTTAATCGGCTACTGAAAATTTCAAATTTCGTAATTCATATCTCGAAAACGGTAAGAGATAGCGAAAAAGTGTATAGGACCTTTTCGATAGAAAATTAAATTCTAGGGCTGGTATACATTTAACTTTTTTTGATACGACGTACTAGTCCCGAGTTACGACGGTTTTTGTGGCTCTGTACGGGTTTTCAGCCTCTACACCCTTAATTTGGGGTTATATCGAAAAAAGTTTAATATACGATTTACATAACTTAAAATTCTCTACAAATTAGTTAGATGATAATTTTTTGTAACATTGATAGTTTAGCCGGAAATGACGTCACACCCTAAAATGGGTGGAAATTCAAAGTTTGGATATCGATTTTCGGAATCTACGTATTTTTCTGCATATATACCCAAAATTTGGTTTGTCAATTATTAAAAATAAGAAATGTCCTAAGTTTTCCATGCTCAAAACTGGGTCTAATAGGTCAAACATGAAATATATTTTTATTGTAACTTACATAACTTTTTGTGCTCTACAAATTAGGTCATATGAAATTTATTTTTAGAATTGATAGTTTAGCCGGAAATGACATCACACCTTATATTGGGTAGAGATACAAAGTCACCGTATTTTTTATCGGAATCTACGTAATTTTCTGCATATGTACCCAAAAATTTATTACTTAATAATTATAAACAAAGGCCCTACGAATTTTTAAAGTTTTGAATTTTTTCATTGGTCGCCCCTAATTGCTACTCTGTGATTGGCAGGAGGCGGAGCTACAGCAGCCAATAAGAAAATAAGTTGCTTATATTTTCATTGGCTGCCGCAGCTCCACCATTTGAGGGTGGAGTTAGGGGGCGACCAATGAAAAAATTCAAACTTTAAAAAATCGTGGGGCCTTTGTTTATAACTATTAAATAACAAAATTTTTGGGTACATATGCAGAAAATTACGTAGATTCCGAAAAAAATTACGACGACTTTGTATCACTACCCAATATAAGGTGTGATGTCATTTCCGGCTAAACTATAAATTCTAAAAATAAAACTCATACGACCAAATTTGTAGAGAACCAAAAGTTATGTAGGATTCAACAAAAATATATTTCATATTTGACCTATTAGACCCAGTTTTGGGCATAAAAAACTTTGGACATTTCTTATTTTTAATAATTGAGAAATCAAATTTTGGGTATATATGCAGAAAAATACGTAGATTCCGAAAATTGATATCCAAACTTTGAATTTCTACCCATTTTAGGGTGTGACGTAATTTCCGGCTAAACTATCAATGTTACAAAAAAATATCATATAACCAATTTGTAGAGAATTTTAAGTTATGTAAATCGTATATTAAACTTTTTTCGATATAACCCCAAATTAAGGGTGTAGAGGCTGAAAACCCGTACAGAGCCACAAAAACCGTCGTAACTCGGAACTGGTACGTCGTATCATAAAAAGTTAAATGTATACCAGCCCTAGAATTTAATTTTCTATCGAAAAGGTCCTATACACTTTTTCGCTATCTCTTACCGTTTTCGAGATATGATTTACGAAATTTGAAATTTTCAGTAGCCGATTAAAATGGAACATTTTCAAAATATTTAAAAATTCATAGCGCCTGTGTTTATAAATATTAAGTAACGAAAATTTGGATATACATGTAATAAAATACGTAGATTTCAAAACTCTGGGTGCGGAATTTGTATGTACACCCAGTTCCGGGTATGTCAATTACAGTGCCCTTATTGTTAACTATAATATAGCCATATTTTGGGTATGTATGTAGAAAAATACGTAGAATTCAAAAATCGATATTGTAAAATTGAGTCTCCACCCATTATTGGGTATGACGTCATTTCTGGCTAAACCATCAACTTTACGAAAAAAATGTATATGACAAAAGTTGTAGAGAATTAAAAGTTATATAAGAATCACCCAAAATTTATTTGGATATGGTGCTCCAAATTGGAGTTTTGGGGGTAAATATGCCACACTTTAAAGTGCTTTTTTTTTGTTGTAAATCATGTTATTTATTGTTTTTATTGGTTTATAATCCCCCAAGTCGCTATCTCAATTACTTTTCAAGATATTCAATGATAAATTGCTTAAAACTATTGAAACTTACCGTCTCTAACTCGTAGGAATTTCAGGATTTCTGGAAGGATTTAAAAAGGAACAAATGTACAATTTCACAGGAATAATCGTTTATTGAACACAGAATAATACAATAAATAAGATAATAACACAATACGTGAGTTTCATTGTTACATTTCAACAGGTCATTGACCTCATCAACAATTACAAGTTTAGGGTTAAATATATAGAATAATAGTTGTTTAGAATTTAATTTGTAACAAAAAATCCTAATAAAACTTTTGTCTAAAGTCTATAGTTTTCCCATTATTTGCAATAACCCACTTTAGGGTTGAATAACTCCGCTAATATCAACCCGTATGGGCTCAGATTTCCCTATTCGTTAGACCTTTGTCCCTAATATACGTAAACCAAATTTGAACCAAATCGGAGTCAAAAAGTTTTTTTTGCCAAAAAAACCCCAAGGCTTTAGTCCATGGTTTTCAATTTCGATCGGGAAAAAATATTTTGAGTTAGACATGGCATCCCCCTAATTCGACCCCAAGAATTACGAATCCGGCGTCCAAATTGTCAAATTACGAATAGTTCTTACGTAATTCAATGATATAATATCATAAAATGTAACAATGAATCTCACATAACAAACGGCCGTAGGGCAAATCTGACATCGGATTCGTGTTCTACGGATCGAAATTAGTTTAATAAAAGTTGTGCGGCCTTTCTACCCCTCATAGTTTCAGAGTTACAGGCCCTAAGGGTTGATATCTCGGAAACTTATTTTCTCTTGTTCATAACTCCTCAACGGGTAAAAATATCCCCATTTCGAGTGCAGAATCGCATTCCTTGGACTTTAAAATATAATTCACAACATTTTCACCCCTTAAAACTATTTAGTATAAGGTTCGGAAATGATTTTGTCTTGTGGCGTCTTTAAAATGTATATAACAAAAGTTTTGTTTTCCGCTTATTAATAACTTTTTCTTTAGGGTCAATGAACTGCATTCAACTTCCGGGGGTGGCAACTACAGAAATCCTGGGAATTCCGGACCTGCTTGAGTTGGGAAACATCTTCAACGGCCCCCCTGACTTCATTCCAGCGCCGATAACTCCCGAATTGATTGGAATTCTGCATCGATTCTCGAAAATTTGAATTCTACATGAAATTCTACGTCTATATTTGTTAAGTTAGTTTGTAATAATTAATTAGGGCAGAAGTTATTAAGGGATGAAAAATTTTTTTATGTAGAAAAATTAGTTTTTCTTTAATAACTTCTGAACTAAATGGAATTCTGTGTCTATTCTTGCAAATTTGAACTCTACATGGAATTCTACGTCCATATTTGTTTAGTCAGTTTTTATAAATTAATTAGGGCAGAAGTTATTAAGGGATGAAAAATTTTACATGTAGAAAAATTAGTTTTTCTTTAATAACTTCTGAACTAAGTGGAATTCTGTGTCGATTCATGCAAATTTGAATTCTACATAGAATTCTACGTCCATATTTGTTAAGTTAGTTTTAAAAAATTAATTAGGGCAGAAGTTATTAAGGGATGAAAAATTTTACATGTAGAAAAATTAGTTTTTCTTTAATAACTTCTGAACTAAATGGAATTCTGTGTCTATTCTTGCAAATTTGAACTCTACATGGAATTCTACGTCCATATTTGTTTAGTCAGTTTTTATAAATTAATTAGGGCAGAAGTTATTAAGGGATGAAAAATTTTACATGCAGAAAAATTAGTTTTTCTTTAATAACTTCTGAACTAAGTGGAATTCTGTGTCTATTCTTGCAAATTTGAACTCTACATGGAATTCTACGTCCATATTTGTTTAGTCAGTTTTTATAAATTAATTAGGGCAGAAGTTATTAAGGGATGAAAAATTTTACATGCAGAAAAATTAGTTTTTCTTTAATAACTTCTGAACTAAGTGGAATTCTGTATCGATTCTTGCAAATTTGAATTCTACATGGAATTCTACGTCCATATTTGTTTAGTCAGTTTTTATAAATTGATTAGGGCAGAAGTTATTAAGGGATGAAAAATTTTACATGCAGAAAAATTAGTTTTTCTTTAATATAATTTTATTTTTATATAAGAAAATAAATAATTTTTTTAGTAAAAATGATTAGGCAGAAGACGCACGTCATCATATAATATTACTAACGTAATGACGTCATACACTAAAAACTTTACTCACTAATTAATGCAGAAAACTTACTGACATTTATGTAGAATCTTCAAAATTAAGTATATATTGCTGTTTTGTACGGAATAACTCGAATTACGTTCATATTTAAATTTTATAATGAATGAAAAATTGTGTAAATCAAGCTTTAGCATAATATGTAAATCAACCTTTAGCCTTCAGTGCCATCTATTAGACAAATTGTAATACAAGCATAGTCTAACCTATGAAAATAATTATATAGTAAAATTAACTTTTAAACTAATATTTCATTTAAAACTATTGTTTAAAACAATATTTAAATATACATATACATAAATTATTAATAATTAGAATATATAATTAAATTAGTTGGAGCATTTTAGCGCTGATGTCATACCGTATGTTATACCTATCAAATCAATAATATTTAATAAATTTAGCCTGTTTTAAGTACAAAATAACAATATATATTTAATTATACACATTCTCCATAAATTTCAGTAAGTTTTATACATTAATAAGTGAGTAATTTAACAAAAACCTTTTTTAAGGTTACAGAAGATTTGGAGGAAATTATCAGCTGATGCCACAAGAGAAAATCGTTTCCAAATCTTATACCAAACAGTTTTAAGGTGTAAAAATGTTGTGATTTATATTTTAAATTCCAAGGAATGCGATTCTGCACCCGAAATGTAGATATTTTTACCCGTTTAAGAGTTATGAGTAAGAGAAAATGAAGTTACATCGCTGGAGAAAATCTTGTAAACGGTACGTGAATATATTTGTGATTTGGTTTGTTACAAGTGTTTTTTATTGTTGTTGACAGCTGTATGAAGCCCTGTTGCAAGTAGACGGAGAGACAAACAGACATCGCTTGACTTAATTCTGGACCTGTTGAACTTGAACGACGATTGGCCGAAGACAACGCCGGGAATTGGGGCCCTACAGCCGAACAGATGGACAGACATCGCGCCCTGAAGCTATCAAGGTAGGAAAAACATAGTTTTCACGCCGTCCCGTCCAACAACTCGTATTTTATCCTTCACATCCTGTGTCAATTGTTGTATTTATTGTCTATTGTGCTGTTATCCTATTTATTGTATTATCCTGTGTTCAATAAACGATTATTCCTGTGAAATTGTACATTTGTTCCTTTTTAAATCCTTTCAGAAATCCTGAAATCCCAACGAGTTAGTGACGGTAAGTTTCAATAGTTTTAAGCAATTTATCATTGAATATCTTGAAAAGTAATTGAGATAGCGACTTGGGGATTGTAATTTTAGATTCAACGCACTTCTTTCTGCATGTGTACATAGTTTATTTTGTAAATAAACCAATAAATATCGCCATTTACAACAAAAACACTTTAAAGTGCCACATATTTACTTACCCTGAAAACTCCAATTTGGTGCACCATATCCAAATAAATTTTGAGTGATTCTTACATAACTTTTAATTCTTTACAACTTTTGTCATGTAAATTTTTATCGTAAAGTTGATAGTTTAGCCGCAAATGACATCATACCCAATAATGGGTGGAGACGCAATTTTATAATATCGGTTTTTGAAATTTACGTATTTTTCTGCATACATTCCCAAAATATGGCTATATTATAATTCTAAATAAGGGCACTGTAATTAGCATACCCGAAACTGGGTGGATAAAAAAATCCGCACCCATTTTTGTTGAAATCTACGTATTTTATTACGTATATACCCAAATTTTCGTTACTTAATATTTATAAACACATGCGCTATGAATTTTTAAACATTTTGAAAATGTCCCATTTTAATCGGCTACTGAAAATTTCAAATTTCGTAATTCATATCTCGAAAACGGTAAGAGATAGCGAAAAAGTGTATAGGACCTTTTCGATAGAAAATTAAATTCTAGGGCTGGTATACATTTAACTTTTTTTGATACGACGTACTAGTCCCGAGTTACGACGGTTTTTGTGGCTCTGTACGGGTTTTCAGCCTCTACACCCTTAATTTGGGGTTATATCGAAAAAAGTTTAATATACGATTTACATAACTTAAAATTCTCTACAAATTAGTTAGATGATATTTTTTTGTAACATTGATAGTTTAGCCGGAAATGACGTCACACCCTAAAATGGGTGGAAATTCAAAGTTTGGATATCGATTTTCGGAATCTACGTATTTTTCTGCATATATACCCAAAATTTGGTTTGTCAATTATTAAAAATAAGAAATGTCCTAAGTTTTCCATGCTCAAAACTGGGTCTAATAGGTCAAACATGAAATATATTTTTATTGTAACTTACATAACTTTTTGTGCTCTACAAATTAGGTCATATGAAATTTATTTTTAGAATTGATAGTTTAGCCGGAAATGACATCACACCTTATATTGGGTAGAGATACAAAGTCACCGTATTTTTTATCGGAATCTACGTAATTTTCTGCATATGTACCCAAAAATTTATTACTTAATAATTATAAACAAAGGCCCTACGAATTTTTAAAGTTTTGAATTTTTTCATTGGTCGCCCCTAATTGCTACTCTGTGATTGGCAGGAGGCGGAGCTACAGCAGCCAATAAGAAAATAAGTTGCTTATATTTTCATTGGCTGCCGCAGCTCCACCATTTGAGGGTGGAGTTAGGGGGCGACCAATGAAAAAATTCAAACTTTAAAAAATCGTGGGGCCTTTGTTTATAACTATTAAATAACAAAATTTTTGGGTACATATGCAGAAAATTACGTAGATTCCGAAAAAAATTACGACGACTTTGTATCACTACCCAATATAAGGTGTGATGTCATTTCCGGCTAAACTATAAATTCTAAAAATAAAACTCATACGACCAAATTTGTAGAGAACCAAAAGTTATGTAGGATTCAACAAAAATATATTTCATATTTGACCTATTAGACCCAGTTTTGGGCATAAAAAACTTTGGACATTTCTTATTTTTAATAATTGAGAAATCAAATTTTGGGTATATATGCAGAAAAATACGTAGATTCCGAAAATTGATATCCAAACTTTGAATTTCTACCCATTTTAGGGTGTGACGTAATTTCCGGCTAAACTATCAATGTTACAAAAAAATATCATATAACCAATTTGTAGAGAATTTTAAGTTATGTAAATCGTATATTAAACTTTTTTCGATATAACCCCAAATTAAGGGTGTAGAGGCTGAAAACCCGTACAGAGCCACAAAAACCGTCGTAAGTCGGAACTGGTACGTCGTATCATAAAAAGTTAAATGTATACCAGCCCTAGAATTTAATTTTCTATCGAAAAGGTCCTATACACTTTTTCGCTATCTCTTACCGTTTTCGAGATATGATTTACGAAATTTGAAATTTTCAGTAGCCGATTAAAATGGAACATTTTCAAAATATTTAAAAATTCATAGCGCCTGTGTTTATAAATATTAAGTAACGAAAATTTGGATATACATGTAATAAAATACGTAGATTTCAAAACTCTGGGTGCGGAATTTGTATGTACACCCAGTTCCGGGTATGTCAATTACAGTGCCCTTATTGTTAACTATAATATAGCCATATTTTGGGTATGTATGTAGAAAAATACGTAGAATTCAAAAATCGATATTGTAAAATTGAGTCTCCACCCATTATTGGGTATGACGTCATTTCTGGCTAAACCATCAACTTTACGAAAAAAATGTATATGACAAAAGTTGTAGAGAATTAAAAGTTATATAAGAATCACCCAAAATTTATTTGGATATGGTGCTCCAAATTGGAGTTTTGGGGGTAAATATGCCACACTTTAAAGTGCTTTTTTTTTGTTGTAAATCATGTTATTTATTGTTTTTATTGGTTTATAATCCCCCAAGTCGCTATCTCAATTACTTTTCAAGATATTCAATGATAAATTGCTTAAAACTATTGAAACTTACCGTCTCTAACTCGTAGGAATTTCAGGATTTCTGGAAGGATTTAAAAAGGAACAAATGTACAATTTCACAGGAATAATCGTTTATTGAACACAGAATAATACAATAAATAAGATAATAACACAATACGTGAGTTTCATTGTTACATTTCAACAGGTCATTGACCTCATCAACAATTACAAGTTTAGGGTTAAATATATAGAATAACAGTTGTTTAGAATTTAATTTGTAACAAAAAATCCTAATAAAACTTTTGTCTAAAGTCTATAGTTTTCCCATTATTTGCAATAACCCACTTTAGGGTTGAATAACTCCGCTAATATCAACCCCTATGGGCTCAGATTTCCCTATTCGTTAGACCTTTGTCCCTAATATACGTAAACCAAATTTGAACCAAATCGGAGTCAAAAAGTTTTTTTTGCCAAAAAAACCCCAAGGCTTTAGTCCATGGTTTTCAATTTCGATCGGGAAAAAATATTTTGAGTTTGACACGGTATCCCCCTAATTCGACCCCAAGAATTACGAATCCGGCGTCCAAATTGTCAAATTACGAATAGATCTTACGTAATTCAATGACATAATATCATGAAATATAACAATGAATCTCGCATAACAAAGGGCCGTAGGGCAAATCTGACATCGGATTCGTGTTCTACGGATCGAAATTAGTTTAATAAAAGTTGTGCGGCTTTTCAACCCCTCATAGTTTCAGAGTTACAGGCCCTAAGGGTTGATATCTCGGAAACTTATTTTCTCTTCTTCATAACTCCTCAACGGGTAAAAATATCCCCATTTCAAGTGCAGAATCGCATTCCTTGAACTTTAAAATATAATTCACAACATTTTCACCCCTTAAAACTATTTGGTATAAGGTTCGGAAATGATTTTGTCTTGTGGCGTCTTTAAAATGTTCTTCCGCGATGAAACTTCATTTTCTCTTCTTCATAACTCCTTAACGGGTTGAAATATCTTCATTTTGAGTACAGCATCGCATTCCTTGGACTTTAAAATATAATTCACAATATTTTCATCCGTTAAAACTGTTTGGTATAAGATTCGGAAACAAATTCTTGAAGGTTGCAGTACATTTGGAGGAACTGCTAAATGACACCACACGAGAAAATCGCTTCGGAATCTTATACCAAACAGTTTTAAGGGATGAAAATATTGTGAATTATATTTTAAAGTCCAAGGAATGCGATGCTGCACCCGAAATATAGATATTTTTACCCGTTGAGGAGAAAATGAAGTTTCCGAACCCAACACGAAGTTTTGGAATTAGGTCTAAGTTTAGGGCTCTGTATCTCAAAAACTAAATAAGATAGAGAGTTTATTCTTAAAAATTTGGATTCCTTGGACATTTACAATCAATGAATTATTGCCCCAGAAGTCAACATACCCCATATTTAGATAAAAAAAAAAAAAGAAAAATTGTGTAAATCAAGCTTTATCCTAACATGTAAATCAACCTTTAGCCTTCAGTGCCATCTATTAGACAAATTGTAATACAAGCATATTTTAACCTATTGGAGTTATTATATAGTAAAATTAACTTTTAAGCTAATATTTCATTTAAAACTATTGTTTTAAACAATATTTAAATATATATATACATAGATTATTAATAATTAGAATATTTAATTAAATTAGTTCGAGCATTTTGGCGCTGATGTCATACCGAATGTTATGCAGGTTGAATAGTACATTTTAACCCCAAATTTCACTGTCAAATTAATATTTTTATAAAATAATAAACATTTTAGACACATTTTGACTATTTTTGAATGATTTTCAGTTAATTTTAAGTGTTTCCTGTAAGTATCGTTTAAATGTTTTGGGAGAATCGCCCAAGATTTGGAACAGTCTCTCATCTTAAAAATTGTTAAATATATCTTGTTCTAAGTAATTGTAAGGGGTGTGAATGTCATTATTTGTATTTTAAACCCTGTAGAACACGTTTTTAATACTAGTTTTGCTGTATTTCAACCAGTAAATAAGTTATGAGCATCAGAAAACACATGTTTTTTCAGCTCAAATATCGTAACTTTTTCCTTATTTTCTTGTCGTTTTTAGAGGATTCTCAGCCAAATTATCAATGTGGAGTTGTAGCAGCCCAACCTAGGCCCTTAATAACACACGGGGTTCCCACTTTAGAGGGGCAGTTCCCTTGGCACGCCGCTTTATACTATCCAAAAGGAATCGACTTGGAATATATTTGTGGGGCTTCGCTAATCACTTTAAGACACGTTATAACTGCTGCGCATTGCGTTACGAAGAAATCTACGAATGGTCCGGTACAAAACGATGATATTGAAGTATATTTAGGGAAGCACCATCTTAGAAAATTTAGCGGGAAAATACACAGGTAAGAAACGAAATTTTAACAAGTTAAAAATGTTTATAACTTTCATAAAATTATTCAAATATGTCTGAGAATGTTCTAAATTGTTCCTAAGGGACTGAAAATTGTTTAAAATTGCCTGAATGTTGTTCATCTCTACCTATTTTTGAATTATTGCCCCAAAAGTCAACATACCCCACATTTAGATAAAAACTTGAAAATTTTCAAAAATCTAATTTTTATGTATTTAGATACTTCTCAATGTGCTGATTCCAAATTTTGAAACCGCAGGTCGATATCTCTTTTCGTTCTCGAGTTATTTGGATTCAAAGTTTTGCTCAAAACTGACCATTTTTGGGTAATAACCCAAAAAGGGGTCGAGATATGAATTTCGCAACACGACCATTCGATTCTACTGGCAAAATTACATAAGTGTACCAATTTTCATAATTTTTGTCCAACCGGTTCATTGTTTATGAATAAAAGTTTGAAAATGGCCAAAATCTGAAAAAATCCTAAGGGGTACCCCTTAGGATTTTTTCAGATTTTGGCCATTTTCAGTTATTTTGCTTTAGAGACTGTATGCGGTGTTGAAAATTTATGAAAATTGGTGTACTTATGTAATTTTGGCCGTAGAATCGAATGGTGTTGTCGCCAAATTCGTATCTCGACCCATTTTTGGGTTATTTCCCAAAAATGGGCAGTTTTGAGCAAAACTTTAAACCTAAATAACTCGAGAACGAAAAGAGATATCGACCTGCGGTTTCAAAATTTGGAATAAGCGCATTGAGAAGTATCTAGATACATAAAAATTAGATTTTTGAAAATTTTTATCAAAATTTGGGATATATTGACTTTTGGGGCAATAATTCAAAAGTAGGTAGAGATATAAACATTATTTGATTGTAACGGATTATTTCCTATATATTTATCTCTAAATGTGTAGAAGATATAATAAAAATGTCAATGTATTGGACAGAAAATCCTATGATTAGTAAACAAATTTATTCAGAACTGTAGTTTACTAGTAAATATCTCGGTCACGGTTAAAGATATTGCAATAATTCCTTCAAAAATGAACTCTACAGACTTGATTTAGTATATAAACATTTTAAAAGTGGTTAAACATGATTTAGAAATGCATTTATTCCGGGTCGAAATCTGGTAAAAAAATGACAAAATTTCAGCCAAAACATGACTGTGTTTATCGTTGAATATCTCTGACACGGCTAAAAATATCGTAATAATTCCCTCAAAAACGAACTTTAGACTCTTGATTTAGTATATAAACATTTTAAAAGTGGTCCAAAACAGTTTAAAAATACATTTAATCCGGGTCGAAATCTTGTCAAAAATTTAATCCAAAACATGACTGTTTATTGTAAAATATCTCGGACACGGTTACAGATATCTCGATAATTCCGTCAAAAATGAACTGGGAGAAGGGATCATTTAATATATAAACTTATTAAAACGCGGTTTAAGCGTAAAAATCCGGGTTGGAATTTTTCGCTAAAATTGACCAAGTTTAACGTACAATAACTCAGACACGGTTAAAGATATGACTGTAATTCTTCTAGATTCATACTCAGCCATGTTTTTTTCATATGTATACCAATTTTTATCATTTACAGTTGAGTGGGTCAAAAGTTATTAATAAAAATATAAATGATGGTCCACAATTGCAGTGTTTTAAAAATATTTTCAGGTACTTCAGTGTGTAATGGCGATTCAGGAGGGGGTCTAATTTTCCCCCAGTCAGATTTGACCCCGGGACAAACAGTTTATCAGCTCAGAGGGGTTGTTTCAATATCTGTAGCCCTACAGTTCGAATTTATTTGTGATACATCGCATTACGCAATATTTACAGATGTTGCGAAATACTTAGAATGGATAAAAGAACATATATTGTAAAAATAATTATATATATAATTGTATTTTTATATAAGAAAATAAATAATTTTTATAGTAAAAATGATTAGGCAGAAGACGCACGTCATCATATAATATTACTAACGTAATGACGTCATACACTAAAAACTTTACTCACTAATTAATGCAGAAAACTTACTGACATTTATGTAGACATCTTCAAAATGAAGTATATATTGCTGTTTTGTACGGAATAACTCGAATTACGCTCATATTTAAATTTTATAATGAATGAAAAATTGTGTAAATCAAGCTTTAGCATAATATGTAAATCAACCTTTAGCCTTCAGTGCCATCTATTAGACAAATTGTAATACAAGCATATTCTAACCTATGAGAATAATTATATAGTAAAATTAACTTTTAAACTAATATTTCATTTAAAACTATTGTTTAAAACAATATTTAAATATACATATACATAAATTATTAATAATTAGAATATATAATTAAATTAGTTGGAGCATTTTAGCGCTGATGTCATACCGTATGTTATACCTATCAAATCAATAATATTTAATAAATTTAGCCTGTTTTAAGTACAAAATAACAATATATATTTAATTATACACATTCTCCATAAATTTCAGTAAGTTTTATACATTAATAAGTGAGTAATTTAACAAAAACCTTTTTTAAGGTTACAGAAGATTTGGAGGAAATTATCAGCTGATGCCACAAGAGAAAATCGTTTCCAAATCTTATACCAAACAGTTTTAAGGTGTAAAAATGTTGTGATTTATATTTTAAATTCCAAGGAATGCGATTCTGCACCCGAAATGTAGATATTTTTACCCGTTTAAGAGTTATGAGTAAGAGAAAATGAAGTTACATCGCTGGAGAAAATCTTGTAAACGGTACGTGAATATATTTGTGATTTGGTTTGTTACAAGTGTTTTTTATTGTTGTTGACAGCTGTATGAAGCCCTGTTGCAAGTAGACGGAGAGACAAACAGACATCGCTTGACTTAATTCTGGACCTGTTGAACTTGAACGACGATTGGCCGAAGACAACGCCGGGAATTGGGGCCCTACAGCCGAACAGATGGACAGACATCGCGCCCTGAAGCTATCAAGGTAGGAAAAACATAGTTTTCACGCCGTCCCGTCCAACAACTCGTATTTTATCCTTCACATCCTGTGTCAATTGTTGTATTTATTGTCTATTGTGCTGTTATCCTATTTATTGTATTATCCTGTGTTCAATAAACGATTATTCCTGTGAAATTGTACATTTGTTCCTTTTTAAATCCTTTCAGAAATCCTGAAATCCCAACGAGTTAGTGACGGTAAGTTTCAATAGTTTTAAGCAATTTATCATTGAATATCTTGAAAAGTAATTGAGATAGCGACTTGGGGATTGTAATTTTAGATTCAACGCACTTCTTTCTGCATGTGTACATAGTTTATTTTGTAAATAAACCAATAAATATCGCCATTTACAACAAAAACACTTTAAAGTGCCACATATTTACTTACCCTGAAAACTCCAATTTGGTGCACCATATCCAAATAAATTTTGAGTGATTCTTACATAACTTTTAATTCTTTACAACTTTTGTCATGTAAATTTTTATCGTAAAGTTGATAGTTTAGCCGCAAATGACATCATACCCAATAATGGGTGGAGACGCAATTTTATAATATCGGTTTTTGAAATTTACGTATTTTTCTGCATACATTCCCAAAATATGGCTATATTATAATTCTAAATAAGGGCACTGTAATTAGCATACCCGAAACTGGGTGGATAAAAAAATCCGCACCCATTTTTGTTGAAATCTACGTATTTTATTACGTATATACCCAAATTTTCGTTACTTAATATTTATAAACACATGCGCTACGAATTTTTAAACATTTTGAAAATGTCCCATTTTAATCGGCTACTGAAAATTTCAAATTTCGTAATTCATATCTCGAAAACGGTAAGAGATAGCGAAAAAGTGTATAGGACCTTTTCGATAGAAAATTAAATTCTAGGGCTGGTATACATTTAACTTTTTTTGATACGACGTACTAGTCCCGAGTTACGACGGTTTTTGTGGCTCTGTACGGGTTTTCAGCCTCTACACCCTTAATTTGGGGTTATATCGAAAAAAGTTTAATATACGATTTACATAACTTAAAATTCTCTACAAATTAGTTAGATGATAATTTTTTGTAACATTGATAGTTTAGCCGGAAATGACGTCACACCCTAAAATGGGTGGAAATTCAAAGTTTGGATATCGATTTTCGGAATCTACGTATTTTTCTGCATATATACCCAAAATTTGGTTTGTCAATTATTAAAAATAAGAAATGTCCTAAGTTTTCCATGCTCAAAACTGGGTCTAATAGGTCAAACATGAAATATATTTTTATTGTAACTTACATAACTTTTTGTGCTCTACAAATTAGGTCATATGAAATTTATTTTTAGAATTGATAGTTTAGCCGGAAATGAGATCACACCTTATATTGGGTAGAGATACAAAGTCACCGTATTTTTTATCGGAATCTACGTAATTTTCTGCATATGTACCCAAAAATTTATTACTTAATAATTATAAACAAAGGCCCTACGAATTTTTAAAGTTTTGAATTTTTTCATTGGTCGCCCCTAATTGCTACTCTGTGATTGGCAGGAGGCGGAGCTACAGCAGCCAATAAGAAAATAAGTTGCTTATATTTTCATTGGCTGCCGCAGCTCCACCATTTGAGGGTGGAGTTAGGGGGCGACCAATGAAAAAATTCAAACTTTAAAAAATCGTGGGGCCTTTGTTTATAACTATTAAATAACAAAATTTTTGGGTACATATGCAGAAAATTACGTAGATTCCGAAAAAAATTACGACGACTTTGTATCACTACCCAATATAAGGTGTGATGTCATTTCCGGCTAAACTATAAATTCTAAAAATAAAACTCATACGACCAAATTTGTAGAGAACCAAAAGTTATGTAGGATTCAACAAAAATATATTTCATATTTGACCTATTAGACCCAGTTTTGGGCATGGAAAACTTTGGACATTTCTTATTTTTAATAATTGAGAAATCAAATTTTGGGTATATATGCAGAAAAATACGTAGATTCCGAAAATTGATATCCAAACTTTGAATTTCTACCCATTTTAGGGTGTGACGTAATTTCCGGCTAAACTATCAATGTTACAAAAAAATATCATATAACCAATTTGTAGAGAATTTTAAGTTATGTAAATCGTATATTAAACTTTTTTCGATATAACCCCAAATTAAGGGTGTAGAGGCTGAAAACCCGTACAGAGCCACAAAAACCGTCGTAACTCGGAACTGGTACGTCGTATCATAAAAAGTTAAATGTATACCAGCCCTAGAATTTAATTTTCTATCGAAAAGGTCCTATACACTTTTTCGCTATCTCTTACCGTTTTCGAGATATGATTTACGAAATTTGAAATTTTCAGTAGCCGATTAAAATGGGACATTTTCAAAATATTTAAAAATTCATAGCGCCTGTGTTTATAAATATTAAGTAACGAAAATTTGGATATACATGTAATAAAATACGTAGATTTCAAAACTCTGGGTGCGGAATTTGTATGTACACCCAGTTCCGGGTATGTCAATTACAGTGCCCTTATTGTTAACTATAATATAGCCATATTTTGGGTATGTATGTAGAAAAATACGTAGAATTCAAAAATCGATATTGTAAAATTGAGTCTCCACCCATTATTGGGTATGACGTCATTTCTGGCTAAACCATCAACTTTACGAAAAAAATGTATATGACAAAAGTTGTAGAGAATTAAAAGTTATATAAGAATCACCCAAAATTTATTTGGATATGGTGCTCCAAATTGGAGTTTTGGGGGTAAATATGCCACACTTTAAAGTGCTTTTTTTTTGTTGTAAATCATGTTATTTATTGTTTTTATTGGTTTATAATCCCCCAAGTCGCTATCTCAATTACTTTTCAAGATATTCAATGATAAATTGCTTAAAACTATTGAAACTTACCGTCTCTAACTCGTAGGAATTTCAGGATTTCTGGAAGGATTTAAAAAGGAACAAATGTACAATTTCACAGGAATAATCGTTTATTGAACACAGAATAATACAATAAATAAGATAATAACACAATACGTGAGTTTCATTGTTACATTTCAACAGGTCATTGACCTCATCAACAATTACAAGTTTAGGGTTAAATATATAGAATAACAGTTGTTTAGAATTTAATTTGTAACAAAAAATCCTAATAAAACTTTTGTCTAAAGTCTATAGTTTTCCCATTATTTGCAATAACCCACTTTAGGGTTGAATAACTCCGCTAATATCAACCCCTATGGGCTCAGATTTCCCTATTCGTTAGACCTTTGTCCCTAATATACGTAAACCAAATTTGAACCAAATCGGAGTCAAAAAGTTTTTTTTGCCAAAAAAACCCCAAGGCTTTAGTCCATGGTTTTCAATTTCGATCGGGAAAAAATATTTTGAGTTTGACACGGTATCCCCCTAATTCGACCCCAAGAATTACGAATCCGTTGTCCAAATTGTCAAATTACGAATAGATCTTACGTAATTCAATGACATAATATCATGAAATATAACAATGAATCTCGCATAACAAAGGGCCGTAGGGCAAATCTGACATCGGATTCGTGTTCTACGGATCGAAATTAGTTTAATAAAAGTTGTGCGGCTTTTCAACCCCTCATAGTTTCAGAGTTACAGGCCCTAAGGGTTGATATCTCGGAAACTTATTTTCTCTTCTTCATAACTCCTCAACGGGTAAAAATATCCCCATTTCAAGTGCAGAATCGCATTCCTTGAACTTTAAAATATAATTCACAACATTTTCACCCCTTAAAACTATTTGGTATAAGGTTCGGAAATGATTTTGTCTTGTGGCGTCTTTAAAATGTTCTTCCGCGATGAAACTTCATTTTCTCTTCTTCATAACTCCTTAACGGGTTGAAATATCTTCATTTTGAGTACAGCATCGCATTCCTTGGACTTTAAAATATAATTCACAATATTTTCATCCGTTAAAACTCTTTGGTATAAGATTCGGAAACAAATTCTTGAAGGTTGCAGTACATTTGGAGGAACTGCTAAATGACACCACACGAGAAAATCGCTTCGGAATCTTATACCAAACAGTTTTAAGGGATGAAAATATTGTGAATTATATTTTAAAGTCCAAGGAATGCGATGCTGCACCCGAAATATAGATATTTTTACCCGTTGAGGAGAAAATGAAGTTTCCGAACCCAACACGAAGTTTTGGAATTAGGTCTAAGTTTAGGGCTCTGTATCTCAAAAACTAAATAAGATAGAGAGTTTATTCTTAAAAATTTGGATTCCTTGGACATTTACAATCAATGAATTATTGCCCCAGAAGTCAACATACCCCATATTTAGATAAAAAAAAAAAAAGAAAAATTGTGTAAATCAAGCTTTATCCTAACATGTAAATCAACCTTAGCCTTCAGTGCCATCTATTAGACAAATTGTAATACAAGCATATTTTAACCTATTGGAGTTATTATATAGTAAAATTAACTTTTAAGCTAATATTTCATTTAAAACTATTGTTTTAAACAATATTTAAATATATATATACATAGATTATTAATAATTAGAATATTTAATTAAATTAGTTCGAGCATTTTGGTGCTGATGTCATACCGAATGTTATGCAGGTTGAATAGTACATTTTAACCCCAAATTTCACTGTCAAATTAATATTTTTATAAAATAATAAACATTTTAGACACATTTTGACTATTTTTGAATGATTTTCAGTTAATTTTAAGTGTTTCCTGTAAGTATCGTTTAAATGTTTTGGGAGAATCGCCCAAGATTTGGAACAGTCTCTCATCTTAAAAATTGTTAAATATATCTTGTTCTAAGTAATTGTAAGGGGTGTGAATGTCATTATTTGTATTTTAAACCCTGTAGAACACGTTTTTAATACTAGTTTTGCTGTATTTCAACCAGTAAATAAGTTATGAGCATCAGAAAACACATGTTTTTTCAGCTCAAATATCGTAACTTTTTCCTTATTTTCTTGTCGTTTTTAGAGGATTCTCAGCCAAATTATCAATGTGGAGTTGTAGCAGCCCAACCTAGGCCCTTAATAACACACGGGGTTCCCACTTTAGAGGGGCAGTTCCCTTGGCACGCCGCTTTATACTATCCAAAAGGAATCGACTTGGAATATATTTGTGGGGCTTCGCTAATCACTTTAAGACACGTTATAACTGCTGCAGGTAAGAAACGAAATTTTAACAAGTTAAAAATGTTTATAACTTTCATAAAATTATTCAAATATGTCTGAGAATGTTCTAAATTGTTCCTAAGGGACTGAAAATTGTTTAAAATTGCCTGAATGTTGTTCATCTCTACCTATTTTTGAATTATTGCCCCAAAAGTCAACATACCCCACATTTAGATAAAAACTTGAAAATTTTCAAAAATCTAATTTTTATGTATTTAGATACTTCTCAATGCGCTGATTCCAAATTTTGAAACCGCAGGTCGATATCTCTTTTCGTTCTCGAGTTATTTGGATTCAAAGTTTTGCTCAAAACTGACCATTTTTGGGTAATAACCCAAAAAGGGGTCGAGATATGAATTTCGCAACACGACCATTCGATTCTACTGGCAAAATTACATAAGTGTACCAATTTTCATAATTTTTGTCCAACCGGTTCATTGTTTATGAATAAAAGTTTGAAAATGGCCAAAATCTGAAAAAATCCTAAGGGGTACCCCTTAGGATTTTTTCAGATTTTGGCCATTTTCAGTTATTTTGCTTTAGAGACTGTATGCGGTGTTGAAAATTTATGAAAATTGGTGTACTTATGTAATTTTGGCCGTAGAATCGAATGGTGTTGTCGCCAAATTCGTATCTCGACCCATTTTTGGGTTATTTCCCAAAAATGGGCAGTTTTGAGCAAAACTTTAAACCTAAATAACTCGAGAACGAAAAGAGATATCGACCTGCGGTTTCAAAATTTGGAATCAGCGCATTGAGAAGTATCTAAATACATAAAAATTAGATTTTTGAAAATTTTTATCAAAATTTGGGATATATTGACTTTTGGGGCAATAATTCAAAAGTAGGTAGAGATATAAACATTATTTGATTGTAACGGATTATTTCCTATATATTTATCTCTAAATGTGTAGAAGATATAATAAAAATGTCAATGTATTGGACAGAAAATCCTATGATTAGTAAACAAATTTATTCAGAACTGTAGTTTACTAGTAAATATCTCGGTCACGGTTAAAGATATTGCAATAATTCCTTCAAAAATGAACTCTACAGACTTGATTTAGTATATAAACATTTTAAAAGTGGTTAAACATGATTTAGAAATGCATTTATTCCGGGTCGAAATCTGGTAAAAAAATGACAAAATTTCAGCCAAAACATGACTGTGTTTATCGTTGAATATCTCTGACACGGCTAAAAATATCGTAATAATTCCCTCAAAAACGAACTTTAGACTCTTGATTTAGTATATAAACATTTTAAAAGTGGTCCAAAACAGTTTAAAAATACATTTAATCCGGGTCGAAATCTTGTCAAAAATTTAATCCAAAACATGACTGTTTATTGTAAAATATCTCGGACACGGTTACAGATATCTCGATAATTCCGTCAAAAATGAACTGGGAGAAGGGATCATTTAATATATAAACTTATTAAAACGCGGTTTAAGCGTAAAAATCCGGGTTGGAATTTTTCGCTAAAATTGACCAAGTTTAACGTACAATAACTCAGACACGGTTAAAGATATGACTGTAATTCTTCTAGATTCATACTCAGCCATGTTTTTTTCATATGTATACCAATTTTTATCATTTACAGTTGAGTGGGTCAAAAGTTATTAATAAAAATATAAATGATGGTCCACAATTGCAGTGTTTTAAAAATATTTTCAGGTACTTCAGTGTGTAATGGCGATTCAGGAGGGGGTCTAATTTTCCCCCAGTCAGATTTGACCCCGGGACAAACAGTTTATCAGCTCAGAGGGGTTGTTTCAATATCTGTAGCCCTACAGTTCGAATTTATTTGTGATACATCGCATTACGCAATATTTACAGATGTTGCGAAATACTTAGAATGGATAAAAGAACATATATTGTAAAAATAATTATATATATAATTGTATTTTTATATAAGAAAATAAATAATTTTTATAGTAAAAATGATTAGGCAGAAGACGCACGTCATCATATAATATTACTAACGTAATGACGTCATACACTAAAAACTTTACTCACTAATTAATGCAGAAAACTTACTGACATTTATGTAGACATCTTCAAAATGAAGTATATATTGCTGTTTTGTACGGAATAACTCGAATTACGCTCATATTTAAATTTTATAATGAATGAAAAATTGTGTAAATCAAGCTTTAGCATAATATGTAAATCAACCTTTAGCCTTCAGTGCCATCTATTAGACAAATTGTAATACAAGCATAGTCTAACCTATGAGAATAATTATATAGTAAAATTAACTTTTAAACTAATATTTCATTTAAAACTATTGTTTAAAACAATATTTAAATATACATATACATAAATTATTAATAATTAGAATATATAATTAAATTAGTTGGAGCATTTTAGCGCTGATGTCATACCGTATGTTATACCTATCAAATCAATAATATTTAATAAATTTAGCCTGTTTTAAGTACAAAATAACAATATATATTTAATTATACACATTCTCCATAAATTTCAGTAAGTTTTATACATTAATAAGTGAGTAATTTAACAAAAACCTTTTTTAAGGTTACAGAAGATTTGGAGGAAATTATCAGCTGATGCCACAAGAGAAAATCGTTTCCAAATCTTATACCAAACAGTTTTAAGGTGTAAAAATGTTGTGATTTATATTTTAAATTCCAAGGAATGCGATTCTGCACCCGAAATGTAGATATTTTTACCCGTTTAAGAGTTATGAGTAAGAGAAAATGAAGTTACATCGCTGGAGAAAATCTTGTAAACGGTACGTGAATATATTTGTGATTTGGTTTGTTACAAGTGTTTTTTATTGTTGTTGACAGCTGTATGAAGCCCTGTTGCAAGTAGACGGAGAGACAAACAGACATCGCTTGACTTAATTCTGGACCTGTTGAACTTGAACGACGATTGGCCGAAGACAACGCCGGGAATTGGGGCCCTACAGCCGAACAGATGGACAGACATCGCGCCCTGAAGCTATCAAGGTAGGAAAAACATAGTTTTCACGCCGTCCCGTCCAACAACTCGTATTTTATCCTTCACATCCTGTGTCAATTGTTGTATTTATTGTCTATTGTGCTGTTATCCTATTTATTGTATTATCCTGTGTTCAATAAACGATTATTCCTGTGAAATTGTACATTTGTTCCTTTTTAAATCCTTTCAGAAATCCTGAAATCCCAACGAGTTAGTGACGGTAAGTTTCAATAGTTTTAAGCAATTTATCATTGAATATCTTGAAAAGTAATTGAGATAGCGACTTGGGGATTGTAATTTTAGATTCAACGCACTTCTTTCTGCATGTGTACATAGTTTATTTTGTAAATAAACCAATAAATATCGCCATTTACAACAAAAACACTTTAAAGTGCCACATATTTACTTACCCTGAAAACTCCAATTTGGTGCACCATATCCAAATAAATTTTGAGTGATTCTTACATAACTTTTAATTCTTTACAACTTTTGTCATGTAAATTTTTATCGTAAAGTTGATAGTTTAGCCGCAAATGACATCATACCCAATAATGGGTGGAGACGCAATTTTATAATATCGGTTTTTGAAATTTACGTATTTTTCTGCATACATTCCCAAAATATGGCTATATTATAATTCTAAATAAGGGCACTGTAATTAGCATACCCGAAACTGGGTGGATAAAAAAATCCGTACCCATTTTTGTTGAAATCTACGTATTTTATTACGTATATACCCAAATTTTCGTTACTTAATATTTATAAACACATGCGCTATGAATTTTTAAACATTTTGAAAATGTCCCATTTTAATCGGCTACTGAAAATTTCAAATTTCGTAATTCATATCTCGAAAACGGTAAGAGATAGCGAAAAAGTGTATAGGACCTTTTCGATAGAAAATTAAATTCTAGGGCTGGTATACATTTAACTTTTTTTGATACGACGTACTAGTCCCGAGTTACGACGGTTTTTGTGGCTCTGTACGGGTTTTCAGCCTCTACACCCTTAATTTGGGGTTATATCGAAAAAAGTTTAATATACGATTTACATAACTTAAAATTCTCTACAAATTAGTTAGATGATAAATTTTTGTAACATTGATAGTTTAGCCGGAAATGACGTCACACCCTAAAATGGGTGGAAATTCAAAGTTTGGATATCGATTTTCGGAATCTACGTATTTTTCTGCATATATACCCAAAATTTGGTTTGTCAATTATTAAAAATAAGAAATGTCCTAAGTTTTCCATGCTCAAAACTGGGTCTAATAGGGCAAACATGAAATATATTTTTATTGTAACTTACATAACTTTTTGTGCTCTACAAATTAGGTCATATGAAATTTATTTTTAGAATTGATAGTTTAGCCGGAAATGACATCACACCTTATATTGGGTAGAGATACAAAGTCACCGTATTTTTTATCGGAATCTACGTAATTTTCTGCATATGTACCCAAAAATTTATTACTTAATAATTATAAACAAAGGCCCTACGAATTTTTAAAGTTTTGAATTTTTTCATTGGGCGCCCCTAATTGCTACTCTGTGATTGGCAGGAGGCGGAGCTACAGCAGCCAATAAGAAAATAAGTTGCTTATATTTTCATTGGCTGCCGCAGCTCCACCATTTGAGGGTGGAGTTAGGGGGCGACCAATGAAAAAATTCAAACTTTAAAAAATCGTGGGGCCTTTGTTTATAACTATTAAATAACAAAATTTTTGGGTACATATGCAGAAAATTACGTAGATTCCGAAAAAAATTACGACGACTTTGTATCACTACCCAATATAAGGTGTGATGTCATTTCCGGCTAAACTATAAATTCTAAAAATAAAACTCATACGACCAAATTTGTAGAGAACCAAAAGTTATGTAGGATTCAACAAAAATATATTTCATATTTGACCTATTAGACCCAGTTTTGGGCATAAAAAACTTTGGACATTTCTTATTTTTAATAATTGAGAAATCAAATTTTGGGTATATATGCAGAAAAATACGTAGATTCCGAAAATTGATATCCAAACTTTGAATTTCTACCCATTTTAGGGTGTGACGTAATTTCCGGCTAAACTATCAATGTTACAAAAAAATATCATATAACCAATTTGTAGAGAATTTTAAGTTATGTAAATCGTATATTAAACTTTTTTCGATATAACCCCAAATTAAGGGTGTAGAGGCTGAAAACCCGTACAGAGCCACAAAAACCGTCGTAACTCGGAACTGGTACGTCGTATCATAAAAAGTTAAATGTATACCAGCCCTAGAATTTAATTTTCTATCGAAAAGGTCCTATACACTTTTTCGCTATCTCTTACCGTTTTCGAGATATGATTTACGAAATTTGAAATTTTCAGTAGCCGATTAAAATGGAACATTTTCAAAATATTTAAAAATTCATAGCGCCTGTGTTTATAAATATTAAGTAACGAAAATTTGGATATACATGTAATAAAATACGTAGATTTCAAAACTCTGGGTGCGGAATTTGTATGTACACCCAGTTCCGGGTATGTCAATTACAGTGCCCTTATTGTTAACTATAATATAGCCATATTTTGGGTATGTATGTAGAAAAATACGTAGAATTCAAAAATCGATATTGTAAAATTGAGTCTCCACCCATTATTGGGTATGACGTCATTTCTGGCTAAACCATCAACTTTACGAAAAAAATGTATATGACAAAAGTTGTAGAGAATTAAAAGTTATATAAGAATCACCCAAAATTTATTTGGATATGGTGCTCCAAATTGGAGTTTTGGGGGTAAATATGCCACACTTTAAAGTGCTTTTTTTTTGTTGTAAATCATGTTATTTATTGTTTTTATTGGTTTATAATCCCCCAAGTCGCTATCTCAATTACTTTTCAAGATATTCAATGATAAATTGCTTAAAACTATTGAAACTTACCGTCTCTAACTCGTAGGAATTTCAGGATTTCTGGAAGGATTTAAAAAGGAACAAATGTACAATTTCACAGGAATAATCGTTTATTGAACACAGAATAATACAATAAATAAGATAATAACACAATACGTGAGTTTCATTGTTACATTTCAACAGGTCATTGACCTCATCAACAATTACAAGTTTAGGGTTAAATATATAGAATAACAGTTGTTTAGAATTTAATTTGTAACAAAAAATCCTAATAAAACTTTTGTCTAAAGTCTATAGTTTTCCCATTATTTGCAATAACCCACTTTAGGGTTGAATAACTCCGCTAATATCAACCCCTATGGGCTCAGATTTCCCTATTCGTTAGACCTTTGTCCCTAATATACGTAAACCAAATTTGAACCAAATCGGAGTCAAAAAGTTTTTTTTGCCAAAAAAACCCCAAGGCTTTAGTCCATGGTTTTCAATTTCGATCGGGAAAAAATATTTTGAGTTTGACACGGTATCCCCCTAATTCGACCCCAAGAATTACGAATCCGGCGTCCAAATTGTCAAATTACGAATAGATCTTACGTAATTCAATGACATAATATCATGAAATATAACAATGAATCTCGCATAACAAAGGGCCGTAGGGCAAATCTGACATCGGATTCGTGTTCTACGGATCGAAATTAGTTTAATAAAAGTTGTGCGGCTTTTCAACCCCTCATAGTTTCAGAGTTACAGGCCCTAAGGGTTGATATCTCGGAAACTTATTTTCTCTTCTTCATAACTCCTCAACGGGTAAAAATATCCCCATTTCAAGTGCAGAATCGCATTCCTTGAACTTTAAAATATAATTCACAACATTTTCACCCCTTAAAACTATTTGGTATAAGGTTCGGAAATGATTTTGTCTTGTGGCGTCTTTAAAATGTTCTTCCGCGATGAAACTTCATTTTCTCTTCTTCATAACTCCTTAACGGGTTGAAATATCTTCATTTTGAGTACAGCATCGCATTCCTTGGACTTTAAAATATAATTCACAATATTTTCATCCGTTAAAACTCTTTGGTATAAGATTCGGAAACAAATTCTTGAAGGTTGCAGTACATTTGGAGGAACTGCTAAATGACACCACACGAGAAAATCGCTTCGGAATCTTATACCAAACAGTTTTAAGGGATGAAAATATTGTGAATTATATTTTAAAGTCCAAGGAATGCGATGCTGCACCCGAAATATAGATATTTTTACCCGTTGAGGAGAAAATGAAGTTTCCGAACCCAACACGAAGTTTTGGAATTAGGTCTAAGTTTAGGGCTCTGTATCTCAAAAACTAAATAAGATAGAGAGTTTATTCTTAAAAATTTGGATTCCTTGGACATTTACAATCAATGAATTATTGCCCCAGAAGTCAACATACCCCATATTTAGATAAAAAAAAAAAAAGAAAAATTGTGTAAATCAAGCTTTATCCTAACATGTAAATCAACCTTTAGCCTTCAGTGCCATCTATTAGACAAATTGTAATACAAGCATATTTTAACCTATTGGAGTTATTATATAGTAAAATTAACTTTTAAGCTAATATTTCATTTAAAACTATTGTTTTAAACAATATTTAAATATATATATACATAGATTATTAATAATTAGAATATTTAATTAAATTAGTTCGAGCATTTTGGCGCTGATGTCATACCGAATGTTATGCAGGTTGAATAGTACATTTTAACCCCAAATTTCACTGTCAAATTAATATTTTTATAAAATAATAAACATTTTAGACACATTTTGACTATTTTTGAATGATTTTCAGTTAATTTTAAGTGTTTCCTGTAAGTATCGTTTAAATGTTTTGGGAGAATCGCCCAAGATTTGGAACAGTCTCTCATCTTAAAAATTGTTAAATATATCTTGTTCTAAGTAATTGTAAGGGGTGTGAATGTCATTATTTGTATTTTAAACCCTGTAGAACACGTTTTTAATACTAGTTTTGCTGTATTTCAACCAGTAAATAAGTTATGAGCATCAGAAAACACATGTTTTTTCAGCTCAAATATCGTAACTTTTTCCTTATTTTCTTGTCGTTTTTAGAGGATTCTTCTCAGCCAAATTATCAATGTGGAGTTGTAGCAGCCCAACCTAGGCCCTTAATAACACACGGGGTTCCCACTTTAGAGGGGCAGTTCCCTTGGCACGCCGCTTTATACTATCCAAAAGGAATCGACTTGGAATATATTTGTGGGGCTTCGCTAATCACTTTAAGACACGTTATAACTGCTGCGCATTGCGTTACGAAGAAATCTACGAATGGTCCGGTACAAAACGATGATATTGAAGTATATTTAGGGAAGCACCATCTTAGAAAATTTAGCGGGAAAATACACAGGTAAGAAACGAAATTTTAACAAGTTAAAAATGTTTATAACTTTCATAAAATTATTCAAATATGTCTGAGAATGTTCTAAATTGTTCCTAAGGGACTGAAAATTGTTTAAAATTGCCTGAATGTTGTTCATCTCTACCTATTTTTGAATTATTGCCCCAAAAGTCAACATACCCCACATTTAGATAAAAACTTGAAAATTTTCAAAAATCTAATTTTTATGTATTTAGATACTTCTCAATGTGCTGATTCCAAATTTTGAAACCGCAGGTCGATATCTCTTTTCGTTCTCGAGTTATTTGGATTCAAAGTTTTGCTCAAAACTGACCATTTTTGGGTAATAACCCAAAAAGGGGTCGAGATATGAATTT
Organism: Ophonus ardosiacus; assembly: GCA_943142095.1. Lineage (NCBI taxonomy): Eukaryota > Metazoa > Arthropoda > Insecta > Coleoptera > Carabidae > Ophonus > Ophonus ardosiacus. Next base: position 27,929,932 of record OW964839.1, read on the forward strand.
CGCAACACGACCATTCGATTCTACTGGCAAAATTACATAAGTGTACCAATTTTCATAATTTTTGTCCAACCGGTTCATTGTTTATGAATAAAAGTTTGAAAATGGCCAAAATCTGAAAAAATCCTAAGGGGTACCCCTTAGGATTTTTTCAGATTTTGGCCATTTTCAGTTATTTTGCTTTAGAGACTGTATGCGGTGTTGAAAATTTATGAAAATTGGTGTACTTATGTAATTTTGGCCGTAGAATCGAATGGTGTTGTCGCCAAATTCGTATCTCGACCCATTTTTGGGTTATTTCCCAAAAATGGGCAGTTTTGAGCAAAACTTTAAACCTAAATAACTCGAGAACGAAAAGAGATATCGACCTGCGGTTTCAAAATTTGGAATCAGCGCATTGAGAAGTATCTAAATACATAAAAATTAGATTTTTGAAAATTTTTATCAAAATTTGGGATATATTGACTTTTGGGGCAATAATTCAAAAGTAGGTAGAGATATAAACATTATTTGATTGTAACGGATTATTTCCTATATATTTATCTCTAAATGTGTAGAAGATATAATAAAAATGTCAATGTATTGGACAGAAAATCCTATGATTAGTAAACAAATTTATTCAGAACTGTAGTTTACTAGTAAATATCTCGGTCACGGTTAAAGATATTGCAATAATTCCTTCAAAAATGAACTCTACAGACTTGATTTAGTATATAAACATTTTAAAAGTGGTTAAACATGATTTAGAAATGCATTTATTCCGGGTCGAAATCTGGTAAAAAAATGACAAAATTTCAGCCAAAACATGACTGTGTTTATCGTTGAATATCTCTGACACGGCTAAAAATATCGTAATAATTCCCTCAAAAACGAACTTTAGACTCTTGATTTAGTATATAAACATTTTAAAAGTGGTCCAAAACAGTTTAAAAATACATTTAATCCGGGTCGAAATCTTGTCAAAAATTTAATCCAAAACATGACTGTTTATTGTAAAATATCTCGGACACGGTTACAGATATCTCGATAATTCCGTCAAAAATGAACTGGGAGAAGGGATCATTTAATATATAAACTTATTAAAACGCGGTTTAAGCGTAAAAATCCGGGTTGGAATTTTTCGCTAAAATTGACCAAGTTTAACGTACAATAACTCAGACACGGTTAAAGATATGACTGTAATTCTTCTAGATTCATACTCAGCCATGTTTTTTTCATATGTATACCAATTTTTATCATTTACAGTTGAGTGGGTCAAAAGTTATTAATAAAAATATAAATGATGGTCCACAATTGCAGTGTTTTAAAAATATTTTCAGGTACTTCAGTGTGTAATGGCGATTCAGGAGGGGGTCTAATTTTCCCCCAGTCAGATTTGACCCCGGGACAAACAGTTTATCAGCTCAGAGGGGTTGTTTCAATATCTGTAGCCCTACAGTTCGAATTTATTTGTGATACATCGCATTACGCAATATTTACAGATGTTGCGAAATACTTAGAATGGATAAAAGAACATATATTGTAAAAATAATTATATATATAATTGTATTTTTATATAAGAAAATAAATAATTTTTATAGTAAAAATGATTAGGCAGAAGACGCACGTCATCATATAATATTACTAACGTAATGACGTCATACACTAAAAACTTTACTCACTAATTAATGCAGAAAACTTACTGACATTTATGTAGACATCTTCAAAATGAAGTATATATTGCTGTTTTGTACGGAATAACTCGAATTACGCTCATATTTAAATTTTATAATGAATGAAAAATTGTGTAAATCAAGCTTTAGCATAATATGTAAATCAACCTTTAGCCTTCAGTGCCATCTATTAGACAAATTGTAATACAAGCATAGTCTAACCTATGAGAATAATTATATAGTAAAATTAACTTTTAAACTAATATTTCATTTAAAACTATTGTTTAAAACAATATTTAAATATACATATACATAAATTATTAATAATTAGAATATATAATTAAATTAGTTGGAGCATTTTAGCGCTGATGTCATACCGTATGTTATACCTATCAAATCAATAATATTTAATAAATTTAGCCTGTTTTAAGTACAAAATAACAATATATATTTAATTATACACATTCTCCATAAATTTCAGTAAGTTTTATACATTAATAAGTGAGTAATTTAACAAAAACCTTTTTTAAGGTTACAGAAGATTTGGAGGAAATTATCAGCTGATGCCACAAGAGAAAATCGTTTCCAAATCTTATACCAAACAGTTTTAAGGTGTAAAAATGTTGTGATTTATATTTTAAATTCCAAGGAATGCGATTCTGCACCCGAAATGTAGATATTTTTACCCGTTTAAGAGTTATGAGTAAGAGAAAATGAAGTTACATCGCTGGAGAAAATCTTGTAAACGGTACGTGAATATATTTGTGATTTGGTTTGTTACAAGTGTTTTTTATTGTTGTTGACAGCTGTATGAAGCCCTGTTGCAAGTAGACGGAGAGACAAACAGACATCGCTTGACTTAATTCTGGACCTGTTGAACTTGAACGACGATTGGCCGAAGACAACGCCGGGAATTGGGGCCCTACAGCCGAACAGATGGACAGACATCGCGCCCTGAAGCTATCAAGGTAGGAAAAACATAGTTTTCACGCCGTCCCGTCCAACAACTCGTATTTTATCCTTCACATCCTGTGTCAATTGTTGTATTTATTGTCTATTGTGCTGTTATCCTATTTATTGTATTATCCTGTGTTCAATAAACGATTATTCCTGTGAAATTGTACATTTGTTCCTTTTTAAATCCTTTCAGAAATCCTGAAATCCCAACGAGTTAGTGACGGTAAGTTTCAATAGTTTTAAGCAATTTATCATTGAATATCTTGAAAAGTAATTGAGATAGCGACTTGGGGATTGTAATTTTAGATTCAACGCACTTCTTTCTGCATGTGTACATAGTTTATTTTGTAAATAAACCAATAAATATCGCCATTTACAACAAAAACACTTTAAAGTGCCACATATTTACTTACCCTGAAAACTCCAATTTGGTGCACCATATCCAAATAAATTTTGAGTGATTCTTACATAACTTTTAATTCTTTACAACTTTTGTCATGTAAATTTTTATCGTAAAGTTGATAGTTTAGCCGCAAATGACATCATACCCAATAATGGGTGGAGACGCAATTTTATAATATCGGTTTTTGAAATTTACGTATTTTTCTGCATACATTCCCAAAATATGGCTATATTATAATTCTAAATAAGGGCACTGTAATTAGCATACCCGAAACTGGGTGGATAAAAAAATCCGCACCCATTTTTGTTGAAATCTACGTATTTTATTACGTATATACCCAAATTTTCGTTACTTAATATTTATAAACACATGCGCTACGAATTTTTAAACATTTTGAAAATGTCCCATTTTAATCGGCTACTGAAAATTTCAAATTTCGTAATTCATATCTCGAAAACGGTAAGAGATAGCGAAAAAGTGTATAGGACCTTTTCGATAGAAAATTAAATTCTAGGGCTGGTATACATTTAACTTTTTTTGATACGACGTACTAGTCCCGAGTTACGACGGTTTTTGTGGCTCTGTACGGGTTTTCAGCCTCTACACCCTTAATTTGGGGTTATATCGAAAAAAGTTTAATATACGATTTACATAACTTAAAATTCTCTACAAATTAGTTAGATGATAATTTTTTGTAACATTGATAGTTTAGCCGGAAATGACGTCACACCCTAAAATGGGTGGAAATTCAAAGTTTGGATATCGATTTTCGGAATCTACGTATTTTTCTGCATATATACCCAAAATTTGGTTTGTCAATTATTAAAAATAAGAAATGTCCTAAGTTTTCCATGCTCAAAACTGGGTCTAATAGGTCAAACATGAAATATATTTTTATTGTAACTTACATAACTTTTTGTGCTCTACAAATTAGGTCATATGAAATTTATTTTTAGAATTGATAGTTTAGCCGGAAATGAGATCACACCTTATATTGGGTAGAGATACAAAGTCACCGTATTTTTTATCGGAATCTACGTAATTTTCTGCATATGTACCCAAAAATTTATTACTTAATAATTATAAACAAAGGCCCTACGAATTTTTAAAGTTTTGAATTTTTTCATTGGTCGCCCCTAATTGCTACTCTGTGATTGGCAGGAGGCGGAGCTACAGCAGCCAATAAGAAAATAAGTTGCTTATATTTTCATTGGCTGCCGCAGCTCCACCATTTGAGGGTGGAGTTAGGGGGCGACCAATGAAAAAATTCAAACTTTAAAAAATCGTGGGGCCTTTGTTTATAACTATTAAATAACAAAATTTTTGGGTACATATGCAGAAAATTACGTAGATTCCGAAAAAAATTACGACGACTTTGTATCACTACCCAATATAAGGTGTGATGTCATTTCCGGCTAAACTATAAATTCTAAAAATAAAACTCATACGACCAAATTTGTAGAGAACCAAAAGTTATGTAGGATTCAACAAAAATATATTTCATATTTGACCTATTAGACCCAGTTTTGGGCATGGAAAACTTTGGACATTTCTTATTTTTAATAATTGAGAAATCAAATTTTGGGTATATATGCAGAAAAATACGTAGATTCCGAAAATTGATATCCAAACTTTGAATTTCTACCCATTTTAGGGTGTGACGTAATTTCCGGCTAAACTATCAATGTTACAAAAAAATATCATATAACCAATTTGTAGAGAATTTTAAGTTATGTAAATCGTATATTAAACTTTTTTCGATATAACCCCAAATTAAGGGTGTAGAGGCTGAAAACCCGTACAGAGCCACAAAAACCGTCGTAACTCGGAACTGGTACGTCGTATCATAAAAAGTTAAATGTATACCAGCCCTAGAATTTAATTTTCTATCGAAAAGGTCCTATACACTTTTTCGCTATCTCTTACCGTTTTCGAGATATGATTTACGAAATTTGAAATTTTCAGTAGCCGATTAAAATGGGACATTTTCAAAATATTTAAAAATTCATAGCGCCTGTGTTTATAAATATTAAGTAACGAAAATTTGGATATACATGTAATAAAATACGTAGATTTCAAAACTCTGGGTGCGGAATTTGTATGTACACCCAGTTCCGGGTATGTCAATTACAGTGCCCTTATTGTTAACTATAATATAGCCATATTTTGGGTATGTATGTAGAAAAATACGTAGAATTCAAAAATCGATATTGTAAAATTGAGTCTCCACCCATTATTGGGTATGACGTCATTTCTGGCTAAACCATCAACTTTACGAAAAAAATGTATATGACAAAAGTTGTAGAGAATTAAAAGTTATATAAGAATCACCCAAAATTTATTTGGATATGGTGCTCCAAATTGGAGTTTTGGGGGTAAATATGCCACACTTTAAAGTGCTTTTTTTTTGTTGTAAATCATGTTATTTATTGTTTTTATTGGTTTATAATCCCCCAAGTCGCTATCTCAATTACTTTTCAAGATATTCAATGATAAATTGCTTAAAACTATTGAAACTTACCGTCTCTAACTCGTAGGAATTTCAGGATTTCTGGAAGGATTTAAAAAGGAACAAATGTACAATTTCACAGGAATAATCGTTTATTGAACACAGAATAATACAATAAATAAGATAATAACACAATACGTGAGTTTCATTGTTACATTTCAACAGGTCATTGACCTCATCAACAATTACAAGTTTAGGGTTAAATATATAGAATAACAGTTGTTTAGAATTTAATTTGTAACAAAAAATCCTAATAAAACTTTTGTCTAAAGTCTATAGTTTTCCCATTATTTGCAATAACCCACTTTAGGGTTGAATAACTCCGCTAATATCAACCCCTATGGGCTCAGATTTCCCTATTCGTTAGACCTTTGTCCCTAATATACGTAAACCAAATTTGAACCAAATCGGAGTCAAAAAGTTTTTTTTGCCAAAAAAACCCCAAGGCTTTAGTCCATGGTTTTCAATTTCGATCGGGAAAAAATATTTTGAGTTTGACACGGTATCCCCCTAATTCGACCCCAAGAATTACGAATCCGGCGTCCAAATTGTCAAATTACGAATAGATCTTACGTAATTCAATGACATAATATCATGAAATATAACAATGAATCTCGCATAACAAAGGGCCGTAGGGCAAATCTGACATCGGATTCGTGTTCTACGGATCGAAATTAGTTTAATAAAAGTTGTGCGGCTTTTCAACCCCTCATAGTTTCAGAGTTACAGGCCCTAAGGGTTGATATCTCGGAAACTTATTTTCTCTTCTTCATAACTCCTCAACGGGTAAAAATATCCCCATTTCAAGTGCAGAATCGCATTCCTTGAACTTTAAAATATAATTCACAACATTTTCACCCCTTAAAACTATTTGGTATAAGGTTCGGAAATGATTTTGTCTTGTGGCGTCTTTAAAATGTTCTTCCGCGATGAAACTTCATTTTCTCTTCTTCATAACTCCTTAACGGGTTGAAATATCTTCATTTTGAGTACAGCATCGCATTCCTTGGACTTTAAAATATAATTCACAATATTTTCATCCGTTAAAACTCTTTGGTATAAGATTCGGAAACAAATTCTTGAAGGTTGCAGTACATTTGGAGGAACTGCTAAATGACACCACACGAGAAAATCGCTTCGGAATCTTATACCAAACAGTTTTAAGGGATGAAAATATTGTGAATTATATTTTAAAGTCCAAGGAATGCGATGCTGCACCCGAAATATAGATATTTTTACCCGTTGAGGAGAAAATGAAGTTTCCGAACCCAACACGAAGTTTTGGAATTAGGTCTAAGTTTAGGGCTCTGTATCTCAAAAACTAAATAAGATAGAGAGTTTATTCTTAAAAATTTGGATTCCTTGGACATTTACAATCAATGAATTATTGCCCCAGAAGTCAACATACCCCATATTTAGATAAAAAAAAAAAAAGAAAAATTGTGTAAATCAAGCTTTATCCTAACATGTAAATCAACCTTTAGCCTTCAGTGCCATCTATTAGACAAATTGTAATACAAGCATATTTTAACCTATTGGAGTTATTATATAGTAAAATTAACTTTTAAGCTAATATTTCATTTAAAACTATTGTTTTAAACAATATTTAAATATATATATACATAGATTATTAATAATTAGAATATTTAATTAAATTAGTTCGAGCATTTTGGCGCTGATGTCATACCGAATGTTATGCAGGTTGAATAGTACATTTTAACCCCAAATTTCACTGTCAAATTAATATTTTTATAAAATAATAAACATTTTAGACACATTTTGACTATTTTTGAATGATTTTCAGTTAATTTTAAGTGTTTCCTGTAAGTATCGTTTAAATGTTTTGGGAGAATCGCCCAAGATTTGGAACAGTCTCTCATCTTAAAAATTGTTAAATATATCTTGTTCTAAGTAATTGTAAGGGGTGTGAATGTCATTATTTGTATTTTAAACCCTGTAGAACACGTTTTTAATACTAGTTTTGCTGTATTTCAACCAGTAAATAAGTTATGAGCATCAGAAAACACATGTTTTTTCAGCTCAAATATCGTAACTTTTTCCTTATTTTCTTGTCGTTTTTAGAGGATTCTCAGCCAAATTATCAATGTGGAGTTGTAGCAGCCCAACCTAGGCCCTTAATAACACACGGGGTTCCCACTTTAGAGGGGCAGTTCCCTTGGCACGCCGCTTTATACTATCCAAAAGGAATCGACTTGGAATATATTTGTGGGGCTTCGCTAATCACTTTAAGACACGTTATAACTGCTGCGCATTGCGTTACGAAGAAATCTACGAATGGTCCGGTACAAAACGATGATATTGAAGTATATTTAGGGAAGCACCATCTTAGAAAATTTAGCGGGAAAATACACAGGTAAGAAACGAAATTTTAACAAGTTAAAAATGTTTATAACTTTCATAAAATTATTCAAATATGTCTGAGAATGTTCTAAATTGTTCCTAAGGGACTGAAAATTGTTTAAAATTGCCTGAATGTTGTTCATCTCTACCTATTTTTGAATTATTGCCCCAAAAGTCAACATACCCCACATTTAGATAAAAACTTGAAAATTTTCAAAAATCTAATTTTTATGTATTTAGATACTTCTCAATGTGCTGATTCCAAATTTTGAAACCGCAGGTCGATATCTCTTTTCGTTCTCGAGTTATTTGGATTCAAAGTTTTGCTCAAAACTGACCATTTTTGGGTAATAACCCAAAAAGGGGTCGAGATATGAATTTCGCAACACGACCATTCGATTCTACTGGCAAAATTACATAAGTGTACCAATTTTCATAATTTTTGTCCAACCGGTTCATTGTTTATGAATAAAAGTTTGAAAATGGCCAAAATCTGAAAAAATCCTAAGGGGTACCCCTTAGGATTTTTTCAGATTTTGGCCATTTTCAGTTATTTTGCTTTAGAGACTGTATGCGGTGTTGAAAATTTATGAAAATTGGTGTACTTATGTAATTTTGGCCGTAGAATCGAATGGTGTTGTCGCCAAATTCGTATCTCGACCCATTTTTGGGTTATTTCCCAAAAATGGGCAGTTTTGAGCAAAACTTTAAACCTAAATAACTCGAGAACGAAAAGAGATATCGACCTGCGGTTTCAAAATTTGGAATCAGCGCATTGAGAAGTATCTAAATACATAAAAATTAGATTTTTGAAAATTTTTATCAAAATTTGGGATATATTGACTTTTGGGGCAATAATTCAAAAGTAGGTAGAGATATAAACATTATTTGATTGTAACGGATTATTTCCTATATATTTATCTCTAAATGTGTAGAAGATATAATAAAAATGTCAATGTATTGGACAGAAAATCCTATGATTAGTAAACAAATTTATTCAGAACTGTAGTTTACTAGTAAATATCTCGGTCACGGTTAAAGATATTGCAATAATTCCTTCAAAAATGAACTCTACAGACTTGATTTAGTATATAAACATTTTAAAAGTGGTTAAACATGATTTAGAAATGCATTTATTCCGGGTCGAAATCTGGTAAAAAAATGACAAAATTTCAGCCAAAACATGACTGTGTTTATCGTTGAATATCTCTGACACGGCTAAAAATATCGTAATAATTCCCTCAAAAACGAACTTTAGACTCTTGATTTAGTATATAAACATTTTAAAAGTGGTCCAAAACAGTTTAAAAATACATTTAATCCGGGTCGAAATCTTGTCAAAAATTTAATCCAAAACATGACTGTTTATTGTAAAATATCTCGGACACGGTTACAGATATCTCGATAATTCCGTCAAAAATGAACTGGGAGAAGGGATCATTTAATATATAAACTTATTAAAACGCGGTTTAAGCGTAAAAATCCGGGTTGGAATTTTTCGCTAAAATTGACCAAGTTTAACGTACAATAACTCAGACACGGTTAAAGATATGACTGTAATTCTTCTAGATTCATACTCAGCCATGTTTTTTTCATATGTATACCAATTTTTATCATTTACAGTTGAGTGGGTCAAAAGTTATTAATAAAAATATAAATGATGGTCCACAATTGCAGTGTTTTAAAAATATTTTCAGGTACTTCAGTGTGTAATGGCGATTCAGGAGGGGGTCTAATTTTCCCCCAGTCAGATTTGACCCCGGGACAAACAGTTTATCAGCTCAGAGGGGTTGTTTCAATATCTGTAGCCCTACAGTTCGAATTTATTTGTGATACATCGCATTACGCAATATTTACAGATGTTGCGAAATACTTAGAATGGATAAAAGAACATATATTGTAAAAATAATTATATATATAATTGTATTTTTATATAAGAAAATAAATAATTTTTATAGTAAAAATGATTAGGCAGAAGACGCACGTCATCATATAATATTACTAACGTAATGACGTCATACACTAAAAACTTTACTCACTAATTAATGCAGAAAACTTACTGACATTTATGTAGACATCTTCAAAATGAAGTATATATTGCTGTTTTGTACGGAATAACTCGAATTACGCTCATATTTAAATTTTATAATGAATGAAAAATTGTGTAAATCAAGCTTTAGCATAATATGTAAATCAACCTTTAGCCTTCAGTGCCATCTATTAGACAAATTGTAATACAAGCATAGTCTAACCTATGAGAATAATTATATAGTAAAATTAACTTTTAAACTAATATTTCATTTAAAACTATTGTTTAAAACAATATTTAAATATACATATACATAAATTATTAATAATTAGAATATATAATTAAATTAGTTGGAGCATTTTAGCGCTGATGTCATACCGTATGTTATACCTATCAAATCAATAATATTTAATAAATTTAGCCTGTTTTAAGTACAAAATAACAATATATATTTAATTATACACATTCTCCATAAATTTCAGTAAGTTTTATACATTAATAAGTGAGTAATTTAACAAAAACCTTTTTTAAGGTTACAGAAGATTTGGAGGAAATTATCAGCTGATGCCACAAGAGAAAATCGTTTCCAAATCTTATACCAAACAGTTTTAAGGTGTAAAAATGTTGTGATTTATATTTTAAATTCCAAGGAATGCGATTCTGCACCCGAAATGTAGATATTTTTACCCGTTTAAGAGTTATGAGTAAGAGAAAATGAAGTTACATCGCTGGAGAAAATCTTGTAAACGGTACGTGAATATATTTGTGATTTGGTTTGTTACAAGTGTTTTTTATTGTTGTTGACAGCTGTATGAAGCCCTGTTGCAAGTAGACGGAGAGACAAACAGACATCGCTTGACTTAATTCTGGACCTGTTGAACTTGAACGACGATTGGCCGAAGACAACGCCGGGAATTGGGGCCCTACAGCCGAACAGATGGACAGACATCGCGCCCTGAAGCTATCAAGGTAGGAAAAACATAGTTTTCACGCCGTCCCGTCCAACAACTCGTATTTTATCCTTCACATCCTGTGTCAATTGTTGTATTTATTGTCTATTGTGCTGTTATCCTATTTATTGTATTATCCTGTGTTCAATAAACGATTATTCCTGTGAAATTGTACATTTGTTCCTTTTTAAATCCTTTCAGAAATCCTGAAATCCCAACGAGTTAGTGACGGTAAGTTTCAATAGTTTTAAGCAATTTATCATTGAATATCTTGAAAAGTAATTGAGATAGCGACTTGGGGATTGTAATTTTAGATTCAACGCACTTCTTTCTGCATGTGTACATAGTTTATTTTGTAAATAAACCAATAAATATCGCCATTTACAACAAAAACACTTTAAAGTGCCACATATTTACTTACCCTGAAAACTCCAATTTGGTGCACCATATCCAAATAAATTTTGAGTGATTCTTACATAACTTTTAATTCTTTACAACTTTTGTCATGTAAATTTTTATCGTAAAGTTGATAGTTTAGCCGCAAATGACATCATACCCAATAATGGGTGGAGACGCAATTTTATAATATCGGTTTTTGAAATTTACGTATTTTTCTGCATACATTCCCAAAATATGGCTATATTATAATTCTAAATAAGGGCACTGTAATTAGCATACCCGAAACTGGGTGGATAAAAAAATCCGCACCCATTTTTGTTGAAATCTACGTATTTTATTACGTATATACCCAAATTTTCGTTACTTAATATTTATAAACACATGCGCTATGAATTTTTAAACATTTTGAAAATGTCCCATTTTAATCGGCTACTGAAAATTTCAAATTTCGTAATTCATATCTCGAAAACGGTAAGAGATAGCGAAAAAGTGTATAGGACCTTTTCGATAGAAAATTAAATTCTAGGGCTGGTATACATTTAACTTTTTTTGATACGACGTACTAGTCCCGAGTTACGACGGTTTTTGTGGCTCTGTACGGGTTTTCAGCCTCTACACCCTTAATTTGGGGTTATATCGAAAAAAGTTTAATATACGATTTACATAACTTAAAATTCTCTACAAATTAGTTAGATGATAATTTTTTGTAACATTGATAGTTTAGCCGGAAATGACGTCACACCCTAAAATGGGTGGAAATTCAAAGTTTGGATATCGATTTTCGGAATCTACGTATTTTTCTGCATATATACCCAAAATTTGGTTTGTCAATTATTAAAAATAAGAAATGTCCTAAGTTTTCCATGCTCAAAACTGGGTCTAATAGGTCAAACATGAAATATATTTTTATTGTAACTTACATAACTTTTTGTGCTCTACAAATTAGGTCATATGAAATTTATTTTTAGAATTGATAGTTTAGCCGGAAATGACATCACACCTTATATTGGGTAGAGATACAAAGTCACCGTATTTTTTATCGGAATCTACGTAATTTTCTGCATATGTACCCAAAAATTTATTACTTAATAATTATAAACAAAGGCCCTACGAATTTTTAAAGTTTTGAATTTTTTCATTGGTCGCCCCTAATTGCTACTCTGTGATTGGCAGGAGGCGGAGCTACAGCAGCCAATAAGAAAATAAGTTGCTTATATTTTCATTGGCTGCCGCAGCTCCACCATTTGAGGGTGGAGTTAGGGGGCGACCAATGAAAAAATTCAAACTTTAAAAAATCGTGGGGCCTTTGTTTATAACTATTAAATAACAAAATTTTTGGGTACATATGCAGAAAATTACGTAGATTCCGAAAAAAATTACGACGACTTTGTATCACTACCCAATATAAGGTGTGATGTCATTTCCGGCTAAACTATAAATTCTAAAAATAAAACTCATACGACCAAATTTGTAGAGAACCAAAAGTTATGTAGGATTCAACAAAAATATATTTCATATTTGACCTATTAGACCCAGTTTTGGGCATAAAAAACTTTGGACATTTCTTATTTTTAATAATTGAGAAATCAAATTTTGGGTATATATGCAGAAAAATACGTAGATTCCGAAAATTGATATCCAAACTTTGAATTTCTACCCATTTTAGGGTGTGACGTAATTTCCGGCTAAACTATCAATGTTACAAAAAAATATCATATAACCAATTTGTAGAGAATTTTAAGTTATGTAAATCGTATATTAAACTTTTTTCGATATAACCCCAAATTAAGGGTGTAGAGGCTGAAAACCCGTACAGAGCCACAAAAACCGTCGTAACTCGGAACTGGTACGTCGTATCATAAAAAGTTAAATGTATACCAGCCCTAGAATTTAATTTTCTATCGAAAAGGTCCTATACACTTTTTCGCTATCTCTTACCGTTTTCGAGATATGATTTACGAAATTTGAAATTTTCAGTAGCCGATTAAAATGGAACATTTTCAAAATATTTAAAAATTCATAGCGCCTGTGTTTATAAATATTAAGTAACGAAAATTTGGATATACATGTAATAAAATACGTAGATTTCAAAACTCTGGGTGCGGAATTTGTATGTACACCCAGTTCCGGGTATGTCAATTACAGTGCCCTTATTGTTAACTATAATATAGCCATATTTTGGGTATGTATGTAGAAAAATACGTAGAATTCAAAAATCGATATTGTAAAATTGAGTCTCCACCCATTATTGGGTATGACGTCATTTCTGGCTAAACCATCAACTTTACGAAAAAAATGTATATGACAAAAGTTGTAGAGAATTAAAAGTTATATAAGAATCACCCAAAATTTATTTGGATATGGTGCTCCAAATTGGAGTTTTGGGGGTAAATATGCCACACTTTAAAGTGCTTTTTTTTTGTTGTAAATCATGTTATTTATTGTTTTTATTGGTTTATAATCCCCCAAGTCGCTATCTCAATTACTTTTCAAGATATTCAATGATAAATTGCTTAAAACTATTGAAACTTACCGTCTCTAACTCGTAGGAATTTCAGGATTTCTGGAAGGATTTAAAAAGGAACAAATGTACAATTTCACAGGAATAATCGTTTATTGAACACAGAATAATACAATAAATAAGATAATAACACAATACGTGAGTTTCATTGTTACATTTCAACAGGTCATTGACCTCATCAACAATTACAAGTTTAGGGTTAAATATATAGAATAATAGTTGTTTAGAATTTAATTTGTAACAAAAAATCCTAATAAAACTTTTGTCTAAAGTCTATAGTTTTCCCATTATTTGCAATAACCCACTTTAGGGTTGAATAACTCCGCTAATATCAACCCGTATGGGCTCAGATTTCCCTATTCGTTAGACCTTTGTCCCTAATATACGTAAACCAAATTTGAACCAAATCGGAGTCAAAAAGTTTTTTTTGCCAAAAAAACCCCAAGGCTTTAGTCCATGGTTTTCAATTTCGATCGGGAAAAAATATTTTGAGTTAGACATGGCATCCCCCTAATTCGACCCCAAGAATTACGAATCCGGCGTCCAAATTGTCAAATTACGAATAGTTCTTACGTAATTCAATGATATAATATCATAAAATGTAACAATGAATCTCACATAACAAACGGCCGTAGGGCAAATCTGACATCGGATTCGTGTTCTACGGATCGAAATTAGTTTAATAAAAGTTGTGCGGCCTTTCTACCCCTCATAGTTTCAGAGTTACAGGCCCTAAGGGTTGATATCTCGGAAACTTATTTTCTCTTGTTCATAACTCCTCAACGGGTAAAAATATCCCCATTTCGAGTGCAGAATCGCATTCCTTGGACTTTAAAATATAATTCACAACATTTTCACCCCTTAAAACTATTTAGTATAAGGTTCGGAAATGATTTTGTCTTGTGGCGTCTTTAAAATGTATATAACAAAAGTTTTGTTTTCCGCTTATTAATAACTTTTTCTTTAGGGTCAATGAACTGCATTCAACTTCCGGGGGTGGCAACTACAGAAATCCTGGGAATTCCGGACCTGCTTGAGTTGGGAAACATCTTCAACGGCCCCCCTGACTTCATTCCAGCGCCGATAACTCCCGAATTGATTGGAATTCTGCATCGATTCTCGAAAATTTGAATTCTACATGAAATTCTACGTCTATATTTGTTAAGTTAGTTTGTAATAATTAATTAGGGCAGAAGTTATTAAGGGATGAAAAATTTTTTTATGTAGAAAAATTAGTTTTTCTTTAATAACTTCTGAACTAAATGGAATTCTGTGTCTATTCTTGCAAATTTGAACTCTACATGGAATTCTACGTCCATATTTGTTTAGTCAGTTTTTATAAATTAATTAGGGCAGAAGTTATTAAGGGATGAAAAATTTTACATGTAGAAAAATTAGTTTTTCTTTAATAACTTCTGAACTAAGTGGAATTCTGTGTCGATTCATGCAAATTTGAATTCTACATAGAATTCTACGTCCATATTTGTTAAGTTAGTTTTAAAAAATTAATTAGGGCAGAAGTTATTAAGGGATGAAAAATTTTACATGTAGAAAAATTAGTTTTTCTTTAATAACTTCTGAACTAAATGGAATTCTGTGTCTATTCTTGCAAATTTGAACTCTACATGGAATTCTACGTCCATATTTGTTTAGTCAGTTTTTATAAATTAATTAGGGCAGAAGTTATTAAGGGATGAAAAATTTTACATGCAGAAAAATTAGTTTTTCTTTAATAACTTCTGAACTAAGTGAAATTCTGTGTCTATTCTTGCAAATTTGAACTCTACATGGAATTCTACGTCCATATTTGTTTAGTCAGTTTTTATAAATTAATTAGGGCAGAAGTTATTAAGGGATGAAAAATTTTACATGCAGAAAAATTAGTTTTTCTTTAATAACTTCTGAACTAAGTGGAATTCTGTATCGATTCTTGCAAATTTGAATTCTACATGGAATTCTACGTCCATATTTGTTTAGTCAGTTTTTATAAATTGATTAGGGCAGAAGTTATTAAGGGATGAAAAATTTTACATGCAGAAAAATTAGTTTTTCTTTAATATAATTTTATTTTTATATAAGAAAATAAATAATTTTTTTAGTAAAAATGATTAGGCAGAAGACGCACGTCATCATATAATATTACTAACGTAATGACGTCATACACTAAAAACTTTACTCACTAATTAATGCAGAAAACTTACTGACATTTATGTAGACATCTTCAAAATGAAGTATATATTGCTGTTTTGTACGGAATAACTCGAATTACGCTCATATTTAAATTTTATAATGAATGAAAAATTGTGTAAATCAAGCTTTAGCATAATATGTAAATCAACCTTTAGCCTTCAGTGCCATCTATTAGACAAATTGTAATACAAGCATAGTCTAACCTATGAGAATAATTATATAGTAAAATTAACTTTTAAACTAATATTTCATTTAAAACTATTGTTTAAAACAATATTTAAATATACATATACATAAATTATTAATAATTAGAATATATAATTAAATTAGTTGGAGCATTTTAGCGCTGATGTCATACCGTATGTTATACCTATCAAATCAATAATATTTAATAAATTTAGCCTGTTTTAAGTACAAAATAACAATATATATTTAATTATACACATTCTCCATAAATTTCAGTAAGTTTTATACATTAATAAGTGAGTAATTTAACAAAAACCTTTTTTAAGGTTACAGAAGATTTGGAGGAAATTATCAGCTGATGCCACAAGAGAAAATCGTTTCCAAATCTTATACCAAACAGTTTTAAGGTGTAAAAATGTTGTGATTTATATTTTAAATTCCAAGGAATGCGATTCTGCACCCGAAATGTAGATATTTTTACCCGTTTAAGAGTTATGAGTAAGAGAAAATGAAGTTACATCGCTGGAGAAAATCTTGTAAACGGTACGTGAATATATTTGTGATTTGGTTTGTTACAAGTGTTTTTTATTGTTGTTGACAGCTGTATGAAGCCCTGTTGCAAGTAGACGGAGAGACAAACAGACATCGCTTGACTTAATTCTGGACCTGTTGAACTTGAACGACGATTGGCCGAAGACAACGCCGGGAATTGGGGCCCTACAGCCGAACAGATGGACAGACATCGCGCCCTGAAGCTATCAAGGTAGGAAAAACATAGTTTTCACGCCGTCCCGTCCAACAACTCGTATTTTATCCTTCACATCCTGTGTCAATTGTTGTATTTATTGTCTATTGTGCTGTTATCCTATTTATTGTATTATCCTGTGTTCAATAAACGATTATTCCTGTGAAATTGTACATTTGTTCCTTTTTAAATCCTTTCAGAAATCCTGAAATCCCAACGAGTTAGTGACGGTAAGTTTCAATAGTTTTAAGCAATTTATCATTGAATATCTTGAAAAGTAATTGAGATAGCGACTTGGGGATTGTAATTTTAGATTCAACGCACTTCTTTCTGCATGTGTACATAGTTTATTTTGTAAATAAACCAATAAATATCGCCATTTACAACAAAAACACTTTAAAGTGCCACATATTTACTTACCCTGAAAACTCCAATTTGGTGCACCATATCCAAATAAATTTTGAGTGATTCTTACATAACTTTTAATTCTTTACAACTTTTGTCATGTAAATTTTTATCGTAAAGTTGATAGTTTAGCCGCAAATGACATCATACCCAATAATGGGTGGAGACGCAATTTTATAATATCGGTTTTTGAAATTTACGTATTTTTCTGCATACATTCCCAAAATATGGCTATATTATAATTCTAAATAAGGGCACTGTAATTAGCATACCCGAAACTGGGTGGATAAAAAAATCCGCACCCATTTTTGTTGAAATCTACGTATTTTATTACGTATATACCCAAATTTTCGTTACTTAATATTTATAAACACATGCGCTATGAATTTTTAAACATTTTGAAAATGTCCCATTTTAATCGGCTACTGAAAATTTCAAATTTCGTAATTCATATCTCGAAAACGGTAAGAGATAGCGAAAAAGTGTATAGGACCTTTTCGATAGAAAATTAAATTCTAGGGCTGGTATACATTTAACTTTTTTTGATACGACGTACTAGTCCCGAGTTACGACGGTTTTTGTGGCTCTGTACGGGTTTTCAGCCTCTACACCCTTAATTTGGGGTTATATCGAAAAAAGTTTAATATACGATTTACATAACTTAAAATTCTCTACAAATTAGTTAGATGATAATTTTTTGTAACATTGATAGTTTAGCCGGAAATGACGTCACACCCTAAAATGGGTGGAAATTCAAAGTTTGGATATCGATTTTCGGAATCTACGTATTTTTCTGCATATATACCCAAAATTTGGTTTGTCAATTATTAAAAATAAGAAATGTCCTAAGTTTTCCATGCTCAAAACTGGGTCTAATAGGTCAAACATGAAATATATTTTTATTGTAACTTACATAACTTTTTGTGCTCTACAAATTAGGTCATATGAAATTTATTTTTAGAATTGATAGTTTAGCCGGAAATGACATCACACCTTATATTGGGTAGAGATACAAAGTCACCGTATTTTTTATCGGAATCTACGTAATTTTCTGCATATGTACCCAAAAATTTATTACTTAATAATTATAAACAAAGGCCCTACGAATTTTTAAAGTTTTGAATTTTTTCATTGGTCGCCCCTAATTGCTACTCTGTGATTGGCAGGAGGCGGAGCTACAGCAGCCAATAAGAAAATAAGTTGCTTATATTTTCATTGGCTGCCGCAGCTCCACCATTTGAGGGTGGAGTTAGGGGGCGACCAATGAAAAAATTCAAACTTTAAAAAATCGTGGGGCCTTTGTTTATAACTATTAAATAACAAAATTTTTGGGTACATATGCAGAAAATTACGTAGATTCCGAAAAAAATTACGACGACTTTGTATCACTACCCAATATAAGGTGTGATGTCATTTCCGGCTAAACTATAAATTCTAAAAATAAAACTCATACGACCAAATTTGTAGAGAACCAAAAGTTATGTAGGATTCAACAAAAATATATTTCATATTTGACCTATTAGACCCAGTTTTGGGCATAAAAAACTTTGGACATTTCTTATTTTTAATAATTGAGAAATCAAATTTTGGGTATATATGCAGAAAAATACGTAGATTCCGAAAATTGATATCCAAACTTTGAATTTCTACCCATTTTAGGGTGTGACGTAATTTCCGGCTAAACTATCAATGTTACAAAAAAATATCATATAACCAATTTGTAGAGAATTTTAAGTTATGTAAATCGTATATTAAACTTTTTTCGATATAACCCCAAATTAAGGGTGTAGAGGCTGAAAACCCGTACAGAGCCACAAAAACCGTCGTAACTCGGAACTGGTACGTCGTATCATAAAAAGTTAAATGTATACCAGCCCTAGAATTTAATTTTCTATCGAAAAGGTCCTATACACTTTTTCGCTATCTCTTACCGTTTTCGAGATATGATTTACGAAATTTGAAATTTTCAGTAGCCGATTAAAATGGAACATTTTCAAAATATTTAAAAATTCATAGCGCCTGTGTTTATAAATATTAAGTAACGAAAATTTGGATATACATGTAATAAAATACGTAGATTTCAAAACTCTGGGTGCGGAATTTGTATGTACACCCAGTTCCGGGTATGTCAATTACAGTGCCCTTATTGTTAACTATAATATAGCCATATTTTGGGTATGTATGTAGAAAAATACGTAGAATTCAAAAATCGATATTGTAAAATTGAGTCTCCACCCATTATTGGGTATGACGTCATTTCTGGCTAAACCATCAACTTTACGAAAAAAATGTATATGACAAAAGTTGTAGAGAATTAAAAGTTATATAAGAATCACCCAAAATTTATTTGGATATGGTGCTCCAAATTGGAGTTTTGGGGGTAAATATGCCACACTTTAAAGTGCTTTTTTTTTGTTGTAAATCATGTTATTTATTGTTTTTATTGGTTTATAATCCCCCAAGTCGCTATCTCAATTACTTTTCAAGATATTCAATGATAAATTGCTTAAAACTATTGAAACTTACCGTCTCTAACTCGTAGGAATTTCAGGATTTCTGGAAGGATTTAAAAAGGAACAAATGTACAATTTCACAGGAATAATCGTTTATTGAACACAGAATAATACAATAAATAAGATAATAACACAATACGTGAGTTTCATTGTTACATTTCAACAGGTCATTGACCTCATCAACAATTACAAGTTTAGGGTTAAATATATAGAATAACAGTTGTTTAGAATTTAATTTGTAACAAAAAATCCTAATAAAACTTTTGTCTAAAGTCTATAGTTTTCCCATTATTTGCAATAACCCACTTTAGGGTTGAATAACTCCGCTAATATCAACCCCTATGGGCTCAGATTTCCCTATTCGTTAGACCTTTGTCCCTAATATACGTAAACCAAATTTGAACCAAATCGGAGTCAAAAAGTTTTTTTTGCCAAAAAAACCCCAAGGCTTTAGTCCATGGTTTTCAATTTCGATCGGGAAAAAATATTTTGAGTTTGACACGGTATCCCCCTAATTCGACCCCAAGAATTACGAATCCGGCGTCCAAATTGTCAAATTACGAATAGATCTTACGTAATTCAATGACATAATATCATGAAATATAACAATGAATCTCGCATAACAAAGGGCCGTAGGGCAAATCTGACATCGGATTCGTGTTCTACGGATCGAAATTAGTTTAATAAAAGTTGTGCGGCTTTTCAACCCCTCATAGTTTCAGAGTTACAGGCCCTAAGGGTTGATATCTCGGAAACTTATTTTCTCTTCTTCATAACTCCTCAACGGGTAAAAATATCCCCATTTCAAGTGCAGAATCGCATTCCTTGAACTTTAAAATATAATTCACAACATTTTCACCCCTTAAAACTATTTGGTATAAGGTTCGGAAATGATTTTGTCTTGTGGCGTCTTTAAAATGTTCTTCCGCGATGAAACTTCATTTTCTCTTCTTCATAACTCCTTAACGGGTTGAAATATCTTCATTTTGAGTACAGCATCGCATTCCTTGGACTTTAAAATATAATTCACAATATTTTCATCCGTTAAAACTCTTTGGTATAAGATTCGGAAACAAATTCTTGAAGGTTGCAGTACATTTGGAGGAACTGCTAAATGACACCACACGAGAAAATCGCTTCGGAATCTTATACCAAACAGTTTTAAGGGATGAAAATATTGTGAATTATATTTTAAAGTCCAAGGAATGCGATGCTGCACCCGAAATATAGATATTTTTACCCGTTGAGGAGAAAATGAAGTTTCCGAACCCAACACGAAGTTTTGGAATTAGGTCTAAGTTTAGGGCTCTGTATCTCAAAAACTAAATAAGATAGAGAGTTTATTCTTAAAAATTTGGATTCCTTGGACATTTACAATCAATGAATTATTGCCCCAGAAGTCAACATACCCCATATTTAGATAAAAAAAAAAGAAAAATTGTGTAAATCAAGCTTTATCCTAACATGTAAATCAACCTTTAGCCTTCAGTGCCATCTATTAGACAAATTGTAATACAAGCATATTTTAACCTATTGGAGTTATTATATAGTAAAATTAACTTTTAAGCTAATATTTCATTTAAAACTATTGTTTTAAACAATATTTAAATATATATATACATAGATTATTAATAATTAGAATATTTAATTAAATTAGTTCGAGCATTTTGGTGCTGATGTCATACCGAATGTTATGCAGGTTGAATAGTACATTTTAACCCCAAATTTCACTGTCAAATTAATATTTTTATAAAATAATAAACATTTTAGACACATTTTGACTATTTTTGAATGATTTTCAGTTAATTTTAAGTGTTTCCTGTAAGTATCGTTTAAATGTTTTGGGAGAATCGCCCAAGATTTGGAACAGTCTCTCATCTTAAAAATTGTTAAATATATCTTGTTCTAAGTAATTGTAAGGGGTGTGAATGTCATTATTTGTATTTTAAACCCTGTAGAACACGTTTTTAATACTAGTTTTGCTGTATTTCAACCAGTAAATAAGTTATGAGCATCAGAAAACACATGTTTTTTCAGCTCAAATATCGTAACTTTTTCCTTATTTTCTTGTCGTTTTTAGAGGATTCTCAGCCAAATTATCAATGTGGAGTTGTAGCAGCCCAACCTAGGCCCTTAATAACACACGGGGTTCCCACTTTAGAGGGGCAGTTCCCTTGGCACGCCGCTTTATACTATCCAAAAGGAATCGACTTGGAATATATTTGTGGGGCTTCGCTAATCACTTTAAGACACGTTATAACTGCTGCAGGTAAGAAACGAAATTTTAACAAGTTAAAAATGTTTATAACTTTCATAAAATTATTCAAATATGTCTGAGAATGTTCTAAATTGTTCCTAAGGGACTGAAAATTGTTTAAAATTGCCTGAATGTTGTTCATCTCTACCTATTTTTGAATTATTGCCCCAAAAGTCAACATACCCCACATTTAGATAAAAACTTGAAAATTTTCAAAAATCTAATTTTTATGTATTTAGATACTTCTCAATGCGCTGATTCCAAATTTTGAAACCGCAGGTCGATATCTCTTTTCGTTCTCGAGTTATTTGGATTCAAAGTTTTGCTCAAAACTGACCATTTTTGGGTAATAACCCAAAAAGGGGTCGAGATATGAATTTCGCAACACGACCATTCGATTCTACTGGCAAAATTACATAAGTGTACCAATTTTCATAATTTTTGTCCAACCGGTTCATTGTTTATGAATAAAAGTTTGAAAATGGCCAAAATCTGAAAAAATCCTAAGGGGTACCCCTTAGGATTTTTTCAGATTTTGGCCATTTTCAGTTATTTTGCTTTAGAGACTGTATGCGGTGTTGAAAATTTATGAAAATTGGTGTACTTATGTAATTTTGGCCGTAGAATCGAATGGTGTTGTCGCCAAATTCGTATCTCGACCCATTTTTGGGTTATTTCCCAAAAATGGGCAGTTTTGAGCAAAACTTTAAACCTAAATAACTCGAGAACGAAAAGAGATATCGACCTGCGGTTTCAAAATTTGGAATAAGCGCATTGAGAAGTATCTAAATACATAAAAATTAGATTTTTGAAAATTTTTATCAAAATTTGGGATATATTGACTTTTGGGGCAATAATTCAAAAGTAGGCAGAGATATAAACATTATTTGATTGTAACGGATTATTTCCTATATATTTATCTCTAAATGTGTAGAAGATATAATAAAAATGTCAATGTATTGGACAGAAAATCCTATGATTAGTAAACAAATTTATTCAGAACTGTAGTTTACTAGTAAATATCTCGGTCACGGTTAAAGATATTGCAATAATTCCTTCAAAAATGAACTCTACAGACTTGATTTAGTATATAAACATTTTAAAAGTGGTTAAACATGATTTAGAAATGCATTTATTCCGGGTCGAAATCTGGTAAAAAAATGACAAAATTTCAGCCAAAACATGACTGTGTTTATCGTTGAATATCTCTGACACGGCTAAAAATATCGTAATAATTCCCTCAAAAACGAACTTTAGACTCTTGATTTAGTATATAAACATTTTAAAAGTGGTCCAAAACAGTTTAAAAATACATTTAATCCGGGTCGAAATCTTGTCAAAAATTTAATCCAAAACATGACTGTTTATTGTAAAATATCTCGGACACGGTTACAGATATCTCGATAATTCCGTCAAAAATGAACTGGGAGAAGGGATCATTTAATATATAAACTTATTAAAACGCGGTTTAAGCGTAAAAATCCGGGTTGGAATTTTTCGCTAAAATTGACCAAGTTTAACGTACAATAACTCAGACACGGTTAAAGATATGACTGTAATTCTTCTAGATTCATACTCAGCCATGTTTTTTTCATATGTATACCAATTTTTATCATTTACAGTTGAGTGGGTCAAAAGTTATTAATAAAAATATAAATGATGGTCCACAATTGCAGTGTTTTAAAAATATTTTCAGGTACTTCAGTGTGTAATGGCGATTCAGGAGGGGGTCTAATTTTCCCCCAGTCAGATTTGACCCCGGGACAAACAGTTTATCAGCTCAGAGGGGTTGTTTCAATATCTGTAGCCCTACAGTTCGAATTTATTTGTGATACATCGCATTACGCAATATTTACAGATGTTGCGAAATACTTAGAATGGATAAAAGAACATATATTGTAAAAATAATTATATATATAATTGTATTTTTATATAAGAAAATAAATAATTTTTATAGTAAAAATGATTAGGCAGAAGACGCACGTCATCATATAATATTACTAACGTAATGACGTCATACACTAAAAACTTTACTCACTAATTAATGCAGAAAACTTACTGACATTTATGTAGACATCTTCAAAATGAAGTATATATTGCTGTTTTGTACGGAATAACTCGAATTACGCTCATATTTAAATTTTATAATGAATGAAAAATTGTGTAAATCAAGCTTTAGCATAATATGTAAATCAACCTTTAGCCTTCAGTGCCATCTATTAGACAAATTGTAATACAAGCATAGTCTAACCTATGAGAATAATTATATAGTAAAATTAACTTTTAAACTAATATTTCATTTAAAACTATTGTTTAAAACAATATTTAAATATACATATACATAAATTATTAATAATTAGAATATATAATTAAATTAGTTGGAGCATTTTAGCGCTGATGTCATACCGTATGTTATACCTATCAAATCAATAATATTTAATAAATTTAGCCTGTTTTAAGTACAAAATAACAATATATATTTAATTATACACATTCTCCATAAATTTCAGTAAGTTTTATACATTAATAAGTGAGTAATTTAACAAAAACCTTTTTTAAGGTTACAGAAGATTTGGAGGAAATTATCAGCTGATGCCACAAGAGAAAATCGTTTCCAAATCTTATACCAAACAGTTTTAAGGTGTAAAAATGTTGTGATTTATATTTTAAATTCCAAGGAATGCGATTCTGCACCCGAAATGTAGATATTTTTACCCGTTTAAGAGTTATGAGTAAGAGAAAATGAAGTTACATCGCTGGAGAAAATCTTGTAAACGGTACGTGAATATATTTGTGATTTGGTTTGTTACAAGTGTTTTTTATTGTTGTTGACAGCTGTATGAAGCCCTGTTGCAAGTAGACGGAGAGACAAACAGACATCGCTTGACTTAATTCTGGACCTGTTGAACTTGAACGACGATTGGCCGAAGACAACGCCGGGAATTGGGGCCCTACAGCCGAACAGATGGACAGACATCGCGCCCTGAAGCTATCAAGGTAGGAAAAACATAGTTTTCACGCCGTCCCGTCCAACAACTCGTATTTTATCCTTCACATCCTGTGTCAATTGTTGTATTTATTGTCTATTGTGCTGTTATCCTATTTATTGTATTATCCTGTGTTCAATAAACGATTATTCCTGTGAAATTGTACATTTGTTCCTTTTTAAATCCTTTCAGAAATCCTGAAATCCCAACGAGTTAGTGACGGTAAGTTTCAATAGTTTTAAGCAATTTATCATTGAATATCTTGAAAAGTAATTGAGATAGCGACTTGGGGATTGTAATTTTAGATTCAACGCACTTCTTTCTGCATGTGTACATAGTTTATTTTGTAAATAAACCAATAAATATCGCCATTTACAACAAAAACACTTTAAAGTGCCACATATTTACTTACCCTGAAAACTCCAATTTGGTGCACCATATCCAAATAAATTTTGAGTGATTCTTACATAACTTTTAATTCTTTACAACTTTTGTCATGTAAATTTTTATCGTAAAGTTGATAGTTTAGCCGCAAATGACATCATACCCAATAATGGGTGGAGACGCAATTTTATAATATCGGTTTTTGAAATTTACGTATTTTTCTGCATACATTCCCAAAATATGGCTATATTATAATTCTAAATAAGGGCACTGTAATTAGCATACCCGAAACTGGGTGGATAAAAAAATCCGCACCCATTTTTGTTGAAATCTACGTATTTTATTACGTATATACCCAAATTTTCGTTACTTAATATTTATAAACACATGCGCTATGAATTTTTAAACATTTTGAAAATGTCCCATTTTAATCGGCTACTGAAAATTTCAAATTTCGTAATTCATATCTCGAAAACGGTAAGAGATAGCGAAAAAGTGTATAGGACCTTTTCGATAGAAAATTAAATTCTAGGGCTGGTATACATTTAACTTTTTTTGATACGACGTACTAGTCCCGAGTTACGACGGTTTTTGTGGCTCTGTACGGGTTTTCAGCCTCTACACCCTTAATTTGGGGTTATATCGAAAAAAGTTTAATATACGATTTACATAACTTAAAATTCTCTACAAATTAGTTAGATGATAAATTTTTGTAACATTGATAGTTTAGCCGGAAATGACGTCACACCCTAAAATGGGTGGAAATTCAAAGTTTGGATATCGATTTTCGGAATCTACGTATTTTTCTGCATATATACCCAAAATTTGGTTTGTCAATTATTAAAAATAAGAAATGTCCTAAGTTTTCCATGCTCAAAACTGGGTCTAATAGGGCAAACATGAAATATATTTTTATTGTAACTTACATAACTTTTTGTGCTCTACAAATTAGGTCATATGAAATTTATTTTTAGAATTGATAGTTTAGCCGGAAATGACATCACACCTTATATTGGGTAGAGATACAAAGTCACCGTATTTTTTATCGGAATCTACGTAATTTTCTGCATATGTACCCAAAAATTTATTACTTAATAATTATAAACAAAGGCCCTACGAATTTTTAAAGTTTTGAATTTTTTCATTGGTCGCCCCTAATTGCTACTCTGTGATTGGCAGGAGGCGGAGCTACAGCAGCCAATAAGAAAATAAGTTGCTTATATTTTCATTGGCTGCCGCAGCTCCACCATTTGAGGGTGGAGTTAGGGGGCGACCAATGAAAAAATTCAAACTTTAAAAAATCGTGGGGCCTTTGTTTATAACTATTAAATAACAAAATTTTTGGGTACATATGCAGAAAATTACGTAGATTCCGAAAAAAATTACGACGACTTTGTATCACTACCCAATATAAGGTGTGATGTCATTTCCGGCTAAACTATAAATTCTAAAAATAAAACTCATACGACCAAATTTGTAGAGAACCAAAAGTTATGTAGGATTCAACAAAAATATATTTCATATTTGACCTATTAGACCCAGTTTTGGGCATGGAAAACTTTGGACATTTCTTATTTTTAATAATTGAGAAATCAAATTTTGGGTATATATGCAGAAAAATACGTAGATTCCGAAAATTGATATCCAAACTTTGAATTTTCACCCATTTTAGGGTGTGACGTAATTTCCGGCTAAACTATCAATGTTACAAAAAAATATCATATAACCAATTTGTAGAGAATTTTAAGTTATGTAAATCGTATATTAAACTTTTTTCGATATAACCCCAAATTAAGGGTGTAGAGGCTGAAAACCCGTACAGAGCCACAAAAACCGTCGTAACTCGGAACTGGTACGTCGTATCATAAAAAGTTAAATGTATACCAGCCCTAGAATTTAATTTTCTATCGAAAAGGTCCTATACACTTTTTCGCTATCTCTTACCGTTTTCGAGATATGATTTACGAAATTTGAAATTTTCAGTAGCCGATTAAAATGGGACATTTTCAAAATATTTAAAAATTCATAGCGCCTGTGTTTATAAATATTAAGTAACGAAAATTTGGATATACATGTAATAAAATACGTAGATTTCAAAACTCTGGGTGCGGAATTTGTATGTACACCCAGTTCCGGGTATGTCAATTACAGTGCCCTTATTTTTAACTATAATATAGCCATATTTTGGGTATGTATGTAGAAAAATACGTAGAATTCAAAAATCGATATTGTAAAATTGAGTCTCCACCCATTATTGGGTATGAATTTATTTGGATATGGTGCTCCAAATTGGAGTTTTGGGGGTAAATATGCGACACTTTAAAGTGTTTTTTATTTATTTATTGTTTGAATCTAAAATTATTATAATCCCCAAGTCGTTATCTCAATTACTTTTCAAGATATTCAATGATAAATTGCTTAAATCTATTGAAACTTACCGTCACCAACTCGTAGGAATTTCAGGATTCTTGGAAGAATTTAAAAAGGAATAAATGTACAATTTCACAGGAATAATCAATCGTTTATTGAACACAGAATAATACAATAAATAAGATAACAACACAATACGTGAGTTTCATTGTTACATTTTAACAATTAGAAGTTTAGGGCTAAATATATAGAATAAAAGTTGTTTAGAATTTAATTTGTAACAAAAAATCCTAATAAAACTTTTGTCTAAAGTCTATAGTTTTCCCATTATTTGCAATAACCCACTTTAGGGTTGAATAACTCCGCTAATATCAACCCCTATGGGCTCAGATTTCCCTATTCGTTAGACCTTTGTCCCTAATATACGTAAACCAAATTTGAACCAAATCGGAGTCAAAAAGTTTTTTTTGCCAAAAAAACCCCAAGGCTTTAGTCCATGGTTTTCAATTTCGATCGGGAAAAAATATTTTGAGTTTGACACGGTATCCCCCTAATTCGACCCCAAGAATTACGAATCCGGCGTCCAAATTGTCAAATTACGAATAGATCTTACGTAATTCAATGACATAATATCATGAAATATAACAATGAATCTCGCATAACAAAGGGCCGTAGGGCAAATCTGACATCGGATTCGTGTTCTACGGATCGAAATTAGTTTAATAAAAGTTGTGCGGCCTTTCTACCCCTCATAGTTTCAGGCCCTAAGGGTTGATATCTTGGAAACTTCATTTTCTCTTGCTCATACTCCTCAACGGTAAGATATATCTTCAATTTATGCACAAAATCGGATTCCTTGCAGTTTAGAATGTAAATACTGTCATTTCTACCACTTAAAACTGTTTAGTATAAAAATAGGAAAAGAGTTTCTCTTGTGGCATTAGTTGAAAATTTCCTCCAATTCTGTTGTAACCTCAAGACAGTTTTTACTACATTATTTTGCTTATTACAAGATAAAAGCTAACGAAATTTGTGTAGAATACATAAAATTAAATGTACAATCTTATTTTATACATAAATCAAGCTAATTTTATTAAAAATATTTGTTGGACAACTTAAAAATTAGGTCAAATATACTATTCAACCTGCATAACATTCGGTTTGACATCAGCGCCAAAATGCTCGAACTATGTATGACTCAATTAACGGTGTCGGTACGGCAGTTTAACAAAGTGTTATTTGCATGTTTTAATAACAATAGTTATTAATTTATTGAACTATTTATGCTCTAAATATAATTAACAATGTATTAAATCATTTATTTAATAGATTTTATTAAACTGCTGTACCGACACAGTTAATTGATGCATACATAGTTCGAGCATTTTGGCGCTGATGTTATAGGGAATGTTTTCAGGTTGGATAGTACATTTTAACCTGAAATTTCACTGGCAAACTAATATTTTCATTAAATAACAAAGATTTTAGGCATATTTTGACCATGAAGGAATGATTTTCAGTTAATTTTAAGTGTTTCGTGTAAATTTCAGCCAGTTTTGTTACCTAGTAAAAGTTTAAATGTTTTGGAAGAATTGTACAAGATTTGGAACAGTCTCTCATCTTAAAAATTGTTAAATATATCTTGTTTTAAGTAATTGTAAGGGGTGTAAATGTTGTTATTTATATTTTAAACCCTGTAGAATACGTTTTTAATACTAGTTTTGCTGTGTTTCAACCAGTAAATAAGTTATGAGTATCAGAAAACTCATGTTTTTTTCAGCTCAAATATCGTAACTTTTGCCTTATTTTCTTGTCGTTTTTAGATGATTCTCAACCAAATCATCAATGTGGAGTTGTAGCAGCCCAATCTAAACCCTTAATAACGCACGGGGGGCCCACTTTAGAAGGGCAGTTTCCCTGGTATGCGGCTTTATACTATCCAAAAGGAATCGACTTACAATATATCTGTGGGGCTTCGCTGATCACTTTAAGACACATTATAACTGCTGCGCATTGCGTTACGAAGAAATCTACGAATGAATCGGTACAAAACGATGATATTGAAGTATATTTAGGGAAGCACCAACTTAGAAAATTTTGCGGGAAGAGTATACAAAATGTACAGGTAAGAAACGACATTTTAACAAGTTAAAAATGTTTTAAATTGTTCATAACTTTCATAAAATTATTCAAATATGTCTGAAAATCTTCTAAATTGTTCTTAAGGGACTGAAAATTGTTTAAAATTGCCTGAAAGTTATTCATCTTTACCTACTTTTGAATTATTGCCCCAAAAGTCAATATACCCCACATTTAGATAAAAACTTGAAAATTTTCAAAAATCTAATTTTTATGTATTTAGATACTTCTCAATGCGCTGATTCCAAATTTTGAAACCGCAGGTCGATATCTCTTTTCGTTCTCGAGTTATTTGGATTCAAAGTTTTGCTCAAAACTGCCCATTTTTTGGTAATAACCCAAAAATGGGTTGAGATATGAATTTGGCGACATGACCATTCGATTCTACGGGCAAAATTACATAAGTATATCAATTTTCATAAATTTTGAACACCGCATACAGTCTCTAAAGCAAAATAACTGAAAATGGCCAAAATCTGAAAAAATCCAAAGGGGTACCCCTTAGGATTTTTTCAGATTTTGGCCATTTTCAAACTTTTATTCATAAACAATGAACCGGTTGGACAAAAATTATGAAAATTGGTACACTTATGTAATTTTGCCCGTAGAATCGAATGGTGATGTCGCCAAATTCATATCTCGACCCATTTTTGGGTTATTACCCAAAAATGGTCCGTTTTGAGCAAAACTTTGAATGCAAATAACTCGAGAACGAAAAGAGATATCGACCTGCGGTTTCAAAATTTGCAATCAGCGCATTGAGAAGTATCTAGATACATAAAAATTAGATTTTTGAAAATTTTCAAGTTTTTATCTAAATGTGGGGTATATTGACTTTTGGGGCAATAATTCAAAAATGGGTAGAGATATAAACTTGCTAGTAACATTATTTGATTGTAATGGATTATTTTATATATTTATGAGTCTCTATCTCTAAATGTATAGAAGATATAATAAAAATGTTCAATGTATATGAAATTGTGACAAGTTAAAAAAATTTTAAATTGATTTTAACTGTCATAAAATTATTCAAAAATGTCTGAAAATGTTCTAAATTGTTCCTAAGGGACTGAAAATTGTTTAAAATTACCTGAAAGTCATTCATAATTACTTATTTTTAAGTAATGATTTTTGGCAAACCAGTTTTGGAATTAGGTATAAGTTTAGGGCTCTGTATCTCGGAAACTAAATAAGATAGAGAGTTGATTCTTGAAAATTTGGATTCCTCAGACATTTTTGAGTATGTGTACCAGTTTTTATTATTTACTGTTGAATGGTTCAGAAATAAATTTATAAAAAGTGAAAAATGGCGACTAGAAGATACATATTTACATTTTTTTTGATTATTAAAAAACTACCCAATAGTTTTTGATAAAAATTGGTATACATAGTCTAAAATGTATGAGGAATCCGAGTATCATACTTTTAAGCGTATATTTTAACCGTGTGGTGAAGAAAATACGGGGTATAATATTTAAAAAATATATATTTTTAACATATATTGTGCCATATAAAGTATTTTATTTTATATTTTTACATTTATTGCATAAAAATACAGTAATTAACTCCAATTAACAAGCTTGGTAACGTAATAAAACCTGTCCGTTCCGTTAAAACTATAGGCAAGTACATAGCGCGCTGACCAATTCTCGTTCACTTCCCTTCCAGCCTTTGTCCGCATCGCACGCTCTGTGTATGAGGTGTGCATGGTATTCCGACCCAGATCCACCTACGAGGGATGGAATCCAACCCCTACAGCTGAGCCCAGCAGTAGAGCACCAGGTATTCCTTGAGTAAAAGCAGGATATTCCTGAATAGAAGCAGTGGGTCTCCCCAGCACGTGGAAAACGTTATCGTTTAAATTGTAGTACAGGAAGCCCGCTCATATTCGTCACAATAAACTCTGCGAAAGTGTATACCTGCTACATATAGGCTCGCCCGTAAAGCGAAAGCCTGTAGCTGTAAATATATACTAGTAGCTTTGTGGTTTGGGGCGAAAGGTTAACTATTATTATTGAGCGAAGCCCAACTGCAGTTCTTATTATAAAAACCCTGGCCAGGTGGCTGCAGTTGGGTGGATCCGGGGGCGGCGATAACGCAGAGTACCGTGTACGTAAGCGAGAGACTGTAAATCTGCAAAAATAAGGGGGGTGCTTGGTGCGCGACCATCGCTCCACGGCAGTTACAGTCAAGTAGGGCCCCAAGCGGTCGAAATAGGACTGGTGGTCGCGAAGCAGACGAATCCTTGGACGGCAGCTGAAAGTGGATCGAAGAACGGGACATGACGCACAACAAAATGGCCGACAATCTGGCACGGCCAGGTAAATATCGTTCCAAATAATGAAGATGTAAATGTATGATTTTATATACTATAAATGTTTTGTTCAGGTTTGGAGTTGACTGCAGCCAAAAGGGCCTCCAGTTCCAGGCAACATAGACCCAGAACAACAGCCAAAAGAACATCCGGTTCCAGTGAACACGGCCTCAAAACAAGAACCAAAATGGCCTCCACTTCCAGTCAACACGGCCACAAAACAACAACCAGAATGGCCTCCATTTGCAGTCAACACGGCCCCAAAACAACAACCAGAATGGCCTCCACTTCCAATTAATCCAGCCCCAAATCAACGGCGGTGAGAATAATCTTCTTTAGTCCAAATTCATTAATATCAAATAGTTTAATATTTTCATTTGTCATTAAAATACTTTAATTATCATTTAAAGTCCGAAAACTAGTAATTTTTGGGAAAAAATTGACAAAATTTAGAGGCGTACCACTGGTACACCATTAAAAATAGGGCCTTAATTGTTTCATATTTAAATTCTACAAGATTGAAACTAAATGAAATAATCAAAAAACTCGTAAAAACGAGTTTAAAAATGCATTAAATTCGAGTTGAAAAAATTACTTTTTCTCAAAAAATTGATAAAATTTAGAACCGTACTACTCTGGCACGGTTATAAATAGGGCCTTAATTATTTCAAATTTGAACTCTACAGGATTGAAATTATATGTAACCATCAAAAAAGTGGTTAAAATACTATTAAAAATGCATTAAATCCGGGTTGAAAAACT
Organism: Ophonus ardosiacus; assembly: GCA_943142095.1. Lineage (NCBI taxonomy): Eukaryota > Metazoa > Arthropoda > Insecta > Coleoptera > Carabidae > Ophonus > Ophonus ardosiacus. The sequence continues at coordinate 27,962,962 of OW964839.1, forward strand.
TATAATTTTTTCCCAAAAATTTGACAAAGTTTAGCTGCGTACCATTCTGCCACGGTTTAAAATAGGGCTTTAATTGTTTCAAATTTGAACTCTGTAGGGGTGAAATCTTACCCTATACCTTATATTGGGTGTAGGAGCCGGTAAAATTTTATAATTTTTTTCTGTGTTTACCGCTTTGCCAAATTTTTATCGCTAGCCCAACAGAGTTGAAATTTGACCCAAATATACTTCAAACCTTCCCTTATCTACCGCTTTTATTTGATGACGGTCATGTCTTTAAAAACTTATAATTTCAAAATGGGGACAGATATCTTAAATCTGTTTTCAGGGATAGATTAGGGAAGGTTTGGAATATATTTGACCCAAATTTGAACCCTGTTGACAAAGCGGTAAATTTGATACAAAAAAAATTAAATTTTTTTTTTGTGTTTAACGCTTTGCCAAATTTTTATCGCTAGCCCAAAAGGGTTGAAATTTGGTTCAAATATACTTCAAACCTGCCCTTATCTACCACTGAAAACAGATTTGAAATATTTGCCCCTGTTTTTGATTTATAAATTTACTTATCCACCCCTTTCAAAATTAAAGTTGTAATTTTTTGTTAGTTAATTTTATTTTATGACGGCCATGTCTTTAAAAAGTTATAATTTCAAAATGGGCACAGATATTTTAAATCTGTTTTCAGGGATAGATTAGGGAAGATTTGGAATATATTTGGCCCAAATTTCAACCCTGTTGGACAAGCGGTAAAAAATTGACAAAGCGGTAAATTAGTTACAAAAAATTTTATAATTTTTTTTGTGTTTACCGCTTTGCCAAATTTTTATCGCTAGCCCAAAAGGGTTGAAATTTGGTTCAAATATACTTCAAACCTGCCCTTATCTACCACTGAAAACAGATTTGAAATATTTGCCCCTGTTTTTGATTTATAAATTTACTTATCCACCCCTTTCAAAATTAAAGTTGTAATTTTTTGTTAGTTAATTTTATTTTATGACGGCCATGTCTTTAAAAAGTTATAATTTCAAAATGGGCACAGATATTTTAAATCTGTTTTCAGGGATAGATTAGGGAAGATTTGGAATATATTTGGCCCAAATTTCAACCCTGTTGGACAAGCGGTAAAAAATTGACAAAGCGGTAAATTAGTTACAAAAAATTTTATAATTTTTTTTGTGTTTACCGCTTTGCCAAATTTTTATCGCTAGCCCAAAAGGGTTGAAATTTGGTTCAAATATACTTCAAACCTGCCCTTATCTACCACTGAAAACAGATTTGAAATATTTGCCCCTGTTTTTGATTTATAAATTTACTTATCCACCCCTTTCAAAATTAAAGTTGTAATTTTTTGTTAGTTAATTTTATTTTATGACGGCCATGTCTTTAAAAAGTTATAATTTCAAAATGGGCACAGATATTTTAAATCTGTTTTCAGGGATAGATTAGGGAAGATTTGGAATATATTTTGCCCAAATTTCAACCCTGTTGGACAAGCGGTAAAAAATTGACAAAGCGGTAAATTAGTTACAAAAAATTTTATAATTTTTTTTGTGTTTACCGCTTTGCCAAATTTTTATCGCTAGCCCAAAAGGGTTGAAATTTGGTTCAAATATACTTCAAACCTGCCCTTATCTACCACTGAAAACAGATTTGAAATATTTGCCCCTGTTTTTGATTTATAAATTTACTTATCCACCCCTTTCAAAATTAAAGTTGTAATTTTTTGTTAGTTAATTTTATTTTATGACGGCCATGTCTTTAAAAAGTTATAATTTCAAAATGGGCACAGATATTTTAAATCTGTTTTCAGGGATAGATTAGGGAAGATTTGGAATATATTTGGCTCAAATTTCAACCCTGTTGGACAAGCGGTAAAAAATTGACAAAGCGGTAAATTAGTTACAAAAAATTTTATAATTTTTTTTGTGTTTACCGCTTTGCCAAATTTTTATCCCTTGCCCAAAAGGGTTGAAATTTTGTTCAAATATACTTCAAACCTTCCCTTATCTACCTCTGAAAACATATTTGAAATATCTGCCCCTGTTTTTGATTTATATATTTTTTTATCCACCCCTTTCAAAATTAAAGTTGTAATTTTGTGTTAGTAAATTTTATTTTATGACGGCCCTGTCTTTAAAAAGGTATAATTTCAAAATGGGGACATATATTTTAAATCTGTTTTCACGGATAGATTAGGGAAGGTTTGAAGTAGATTTTACCCAAATTTCAACCCCATTGAAGTCTTTTGATGATGATTAAAGTATTGTAGAATAAGTTTAAATTGTTGTTGACATTGTTACTGACTTGCTAGTGTTTTTTCAGGGCATCAGCGTCATGTCCCGGGTTCCAGAGCAACGGGGTCCAGCGGCAGAGTATGAATGTTGTGTGTGAGGGCCCTCAGACTGAATGGTGTGTGCTGTATGTTGCATTAATCATTAATCATTTTCCTTTCCTTCCTGGTCGGCCGGCCTCTCTGCCTAAGTGGAGGGACCTTGACGCGGTGGCAGAGCTTAGCCATCCCCCAAATTTGGGGGGTGGGACCAACGACTCCACAAATATTTCAATCATTTCAATGTTTTAAATGTTTTATGTCTTCTTATGTTCACAGGAAAGAAAAACATCTTCAACAAATAAATATATTGTAAAATTAATAAAGAATTGTTAATTATGTATGTTTTTATTTCCCTGTCCTAAGCCGCCCTAAAATAAACCCCTTCAGGGTAGAAAAGGGTTGGTGCACTACTAGTGACACCATACCCCAATTTGGGGTGGGTGGTCCTGCTAAATTGCTAAGCGGTTGCTGTCCGCGCTTCGTAGTTCGCCGTAAGCAACCCGTATTACGTATATGTTAAGCGGGTCACGTGCTATTTAAATTAATATATTACCACAGCATTATTTTACCAATTTCTGGGTGTGCAACTACTGAAATTATAATTTAAACTGTAAAATATTGATATTTAAGTTTATATGACACTATATCATTTATTTGTAATAAAATAAATTTTTATACCTATTTTGTTGACAGGTTGGTATTGATTTGTAACATAACCAAACATCAGCAGAAGTTTCGAAGTTTTAGGTTCGTTTTGAAAGGAAATCTTCTATTTTATTTTGAAAAATGGGGCGATAAAGAACCATTTAGTGCTATGATACTCGAATGATGTGCCAGTGATGAATTTACACAAGTTTTGCAACAAATGTCACAAGATTTATATGCGAAATGATTGTTGGAACATTGGTGGAAAATTATGAACAATACAGCTTTAAAATTGAGTTTCAGGGCCCCTTCAAAGACAGACTACATTAAAGGTATCAAAACACACTGTTTAACAGTTGTATTGTTGTCATTTTAATATATATAAAACATATCCTTTACAGATTGAAGAAAGTGGCACAAATAGACACTACGTTTAATATATGCGGAATCCAAACATGATACTTTCATAACTATGTTTATTTTTACTGGGGTATACTATACAGTCAAAATAAGGTGTATTAATAACAGTAACAATACATAAAACCGTTTCACAGTTTGTATATTTATTGGAACTGGAGCAACATTTTTGGATCTTGAAAATCTCAGGTATTTATGCTCATCATTCCTTTCTATTTAAATTGCCCCAAAAATGGGTATAGTGGTATAAAATGATGTAGACTTTGATTTTTATGTGAGAAAATCTGGTTCGATTACGTGAATCTATCAAAGTCTCATCGTTTGTTGATAATTGTTGCTGATACATGACAATAACCATTTCTGTTCCCGAATCTCTTATACGTGAACAGATTGCCCTAAAAATGGGTATACACATTCATAATGATAGATATATTGTTTTTTATATGAGAAATCCCGGTTCGAAAATGTAAATCTGCCAAAAATCAACCTACATACAGCAGAAGTTGTGGAAAGTGTTTTTGATCCAAATTCAATTGTTTCCCATTCCCTTACAAATTAATCAATTACCCTAAAAATGGGTATAGATGTTCGAAATGATGCCTATTTTGATTTTCATACCAACAAACCTGGTTACTTATATCTGAAACTGTGATTATGATTCATTTGGCTTTACAATGTTTTTCATAATTTTTTATTATTTTCAGGGGCCGTTTGACGATACTTTAGAAGACCTTAAAGAAGTTTTGAAGACCTGTATGACCTATACTTGGTGAGTAAGAAATATATTTGAAGACCACCAAAATCCTGAGTTCCTCGCTGGTGTTCACTGTCCAAAGAAGCCGAATTACTTTCATATTCTTTTTAGTGTCCTTTTATCCATTTTTATGTATTATCCTTTGTCCAATAAAGATTTTACCCAAGTTTCTGTCAGATTAATTGTGTTTTGAGATATAATTTTTAAAATTTCAGATTATTTTATGTAACTTGAACATATATGAACATTTAATAGAAAATATGATAAAGAAATTAAGGTACAGTAGCAATTTGGATGTTTTTGAACGATTAATGAAGAGATACAATTCATAAACACCCAAAAATTGGATGCCGGTAGATGCACTAGAAAAGTGTATGGATGAATTCTCATATTTTGGTCAGTAAAATTTGTATTTCTCTACAGAATTGAATGAAATTTGGAACACAGTACGTTTAATATATGCTGAATGTAAATATGATACTTCCATATATTTACTGTGAGTGGTTTTGACAGAAAAAATTGAAAATATTGATGTTTTCACGTGCCAAACTTATACGGAATTTTATGATATTTTTAACTATGTTCATTCTTACTGGGGCTTACTACACAGTTAAAATAAGGTGTATAGATAAAAGTAGAATTATTTACAGTACATAAAACCACTTCACAGTTTGCATATTTATTGGAACTGGAGCAACGTGTTTGGATCTTGAAAATCTCAGACATGCTCGTTATTCCTTTATATTTTAATCATTTGCCCCAAAAATGGGTATAGGGGTTTAATACGATGTAGACTTTGATTTGTATGTCAAAAAACCTGGTTCGATTACGTAAATGTATCTGTCTCATCTTTTGTTGTTGATTCCACATATTTCTGTTCCTTAATCTCTTATACATGAACAGATTGCCCTAAAAATGGGTATACACGTTCAGAACGATAGATATTTTGATTTTTATATCAGAAATCCTGGTTCAAAAATGTAAATATGCCAAAAAACCTACCTTCATATAGCAGAAGTTGTGGAAGATCCGAAGCAATTCAAACTCACTTCCGATTCTCTTATAAATTAATCAATTACCCTAAAAATGGGTATAGATGTTCGAAATGACGCCTATTTTGATTTTCATACCAAAAAACTTGGTTTGATTACGTAAATAGCTAAATTTTAAGATTTGTCGATCCGTCGTATTGTGTTCCGTCCGATAGGTTAGGATATACATTTATCTCATTAACCCAAAACTGGGTTTTATGGGCTGAAACTTGAGTGGATTGCTTGGATTGATATATATTTAAAGTTTTGTATGCCAAAAGGGCTTTAGATTGAGGAAAAAGTGCTGGAATTGTAGAAAATAGGTCGTAAGACGGGACATTTCATCTATCATTTTCACACCCTAAAATATGTTTTTAGGGTTTGGGGCTGCGGCTAGTTTATTCATTTGGGCTATATTTTAGATTTCTCGTGCCAAAAGGGCCGTAAATTACGTGAGAAACGAATAATCAACGAAATACCTCCTAATCTGAATAGCATTGGGAGATGGAAATTCGTTGATTTAGGGCATTAAATCATTAAATAGGGGTCAGAAACTATTGATAATAGGTTTTTATTATTATTTATCATCGTTTTGGGGTATAAAACATGAGTATAGAGCTTTAATTGGTTCACAATCATTATTCAAAGATTGAAATGTCAACTTCTCACCTCGAATGTTTGGGGGCGATTTTCTCCCCTTAAAAAAAATATAATCGCAAAAGTAAATATATCATTAGAATCAGCAAAAAATAGCACATCTTTTTAGCATATTAATTTATTTTTTGAATAAAATTAATAATTGTTGAAAAATTCGAAGTTCACTTGTTTTTAGCCGTGTAGTGTTCGCTACGACATGCATCCGCCATTTTCTTCTCTATTCGTTGCGTGTATTCATTCAACGACGTATGTCCCTTGTCGATTTTGATAACTGCTAGGTTTCTGCTTGTCCCTCAGTTTGTCGCCAGAATTTGTAGCGTACGGAAGTGCGTTCGATCGCTCCTCAAAAATAATTAAATTAGTAAGTAATTACAATGAAATATTAAAGAAAACAGTTATTGTAGTGAGTAATTAACAAATATTGATTGGAATTTGCATATCTGGGTATATAAATAAAATTTGTTTTTGAGAAGTGATCGCGCATCGCGGACCTGTACATTGTTGTGGTGATTAAGGAATTACTAGTGAATAAAAAGTGATTAGAAATTAATAATTGAAGTGTGTAACGTGTGACAATTGTTGAACTAAGTTCCGTGTGATGGGTCCATCCATTCCGGGCAGATTTCCACAGCAGTTGGGGCAGTTTGCGGCTTCTTTTCAATGGGTGAAAAGGTAGGAAATATTTTTTTAGCCATTTGCCTTCCAACACATGTACTAATATGTAAATTTTCTCTCCCAATGGTTAGCTATTAGTTTTAGAAATTTACTAATCCATGTTTTCAGCCTAATTAAAATTTATTTCACAGCTAACCTTTTCTTTCAGCTCTCTTTCAGCTAGTTTTAAGTTATTTTCTTAGTCTTTCAGTGGTAGGGCAATTTAGGTTAGCCGGCCCCGCAGAGCCCGAAGCCCTAATGAGCCAAGCTGAAAACGCCCCGCGACCACAGCAGCCCTAGGATTCATAATTTTTCTTTCTTAATTTCAGTTAAGCTAGATTTAATTAGATTAAGAATTTTTGAATGGTTGTAAAAATTTCCTATCGTACAAATACAAGTAAATTTTAAAGTTTTTTCCTTGAATATTATGAACAAAAATCGTACGATGATTGGAATTTTTACGGTGATTATATATACCTACCTATTTGTTTAATAAAATATCAATTATTATTTTAATAGTTGGATGTCTTACATAAATAGCAAAGTACCGACGACCTCTAAATAAATATTCTTTATTTTATTTGATAAAAAATGGAATCAATATTATTTTTGTAGAGTTTTTAAACAATTAATTCGGTGCTTTGTTAATAAATAAGTCAACAATTCAATTTTTTTATGTTAGTAGTATTGTTGTTTAATAATTATGGTATATATCTCACACACGTTGGAAGGCAAAACCTTGTTATATTTTGGATAATTAATTACTCATACCCTCTTTCAAAGAGCCGTTATCTGGCTAAAGTGATTAAAAATGTTTAAGATATTTTTTGTCGTCAAACAATTTAATAATTTTTAATTGAAATATTTCTCTAGTAGCCTTGAAACATTTGATATTGACTCATTATTGTTTTTAAATTTAAAATAAATTTTATATTGGACGTCAAACAATAAATAATTTATATTAGTATCAAAATTATTAACGTTAGTTTTATTGCAATATTTTTCCCAAATATTAATAAATAAATGAAGGTAACTGTTTTAATAAACGTTAAAATCATTTATATTTTGATTGTCGTGTATTTAACAGCTAACATTTCATATTGTTACACATAACTTGTCAAATCAAATTAGTATAGGTTTTGTTATTGTTTTATATTTGTAAATAATACTCACGATGATACGGATTTATTGACAAAGAACATTCACGGCCGAATTCACCATTCCTTGTTCGTAAGTTGACCCACATATCAACGCTAATCAAAATCAATTCATTTTTACTATATTTAAAAGCACTCCCTTATTGGAATCTTACGGGAAACTTATTGGAATCAGTGTAATTTGTACCTATATCAAAATAAAAATATATTATTATAGGAAAATTATAAAATATATTGTACAAATAAATTAACTTACATATTAATACTTATTAACGGAAAGTACAATTACCACAAATAAAATTGTGAGTTATATTTGTCAAAAACCAAAACAAAACTTTGAATCTGTTTATCATGATTACTTCATACAGAAATCAAGTTGGTGAATTAAAACAAACGTTGATTATTTACGAATCAGTTAACTATTAATTAACGGAGGGAATAATCGTGAATTCGGCTGTCAAAATGCAGTAAAATGTGTATTATTTGACAACCTGACACTGTCGGTAAATCAGTCACTTGTCAGGCCAACTTACGAAATACATAAGTTTATATTTAACTTACGTTTACATTACACTTTTTAAATTTCAAGCATATTTTATATTGGATATCATACAATAAATAATAATAAGTTAATCACTATGGCAAATTAACGGCTCAAAAACAGATGCGCCTCTAAAATTATCCAGGATGTAAACAAGGGGCACCCATTTTTTTATATTGTTGTCTTTGAAGTGCACCCGTACCCGTACCGTAGAATAAGTGTTTAGGGACAAAGCCCTGCAAATTAGTTGCGCCTTAGTTTTAAGTTAGTTATTCGATTCCGCGGTGTACGTTCGGTCGTCGGCAGGCAATAAAGACCCCGGGGTATGTGCGGTCTCTTCTATTACCGCCCTAGAGCCAGGATATTAATTTATTCTGGCACTAGGGTACGACTTTACGTCGGTGGTAATATAGAATGATTCGGAATTATTTGCTTTTTGTTCTCGCGGTTTTCAAGAAATCAGGAATGAAATAAATTTACTTCTATTGGGTTCGATTCCCGAGGGAGTAAATATAATAATACAAATATATTAGGGAGTCTAGGTGCGGAATTTTAGGAATAAAATAAATTTAACATTTATAGGATTTAATTTGAAAGGGGTAAATATGATACAAACAGAATTATTAGGTACTTAGTTTATAATTGCGGAAAAATATAATATGTTATAGGCTCTTTCAAAATGATTGAATTGAAAAAGGATATATAGACATTTTAGCTTGTAATTTATCTAAATATACCCTTACCTAACATAATCTAGGTTAGGGGTTGCATGCTTGACAATTAATTGTTGGGCCTGATTGAATTGTAAAATCAATATATGGTCATTTTTGCTTGTAATTTATCTAAATATACCCTTACCACCCATACGTAACATAACCTGTAAGGGGTTGCGTGCCTGACAATTAATTGTTGGGCCCTTTATTTAGTTTTAAGTTGCGCGTTTACGGGTACGGGTCCGGCACTATATTTATATTTATGTATGTGTTTTGCGCCTTGCCACCCCTAGACGCTAGTTTCTATGGGGTGGCCCATTTATTAGTTTCAGCTCATCATAAGTTGTCGCCTAGAAGTCGTGCTAACGTCACGCAACCTTAAAGTCCTCCTAACGTGAGGCAAATTTATGAATAGAATAGACTTTGAAAATTGTGCCATTATATTGCAAAAAAAAGATGAAAAATTAATTTTTTTTAAGAGTATAAACGACTTTAAATAAAAGTAAAAGATAGATGATGTAATAAAAATTTCTGGATTGCAATCACAAAATTTTATTTAAATTTTCGGGTTCTCATCAATATATCTATCATAAAAAATAGACTCAAGTCCAGTGTGTTCATTATATAATTGAAAAATTAATGTTTGGTAGAGAAAAATAAATAAACAAACAAACACACACATACACACACACACACACACACAAATTGTGTTTATTTTCAGAATGAATTCAAGATGAACCGAAAACCTCTTAGACCCACCCCAAACCACTCGGCATTGAGAAAACACCACCTAAAGGATAAATGGAAAGGTATGCCAAATTTAAATAGAAAAAAAGTATAAAAAATAAAATATTTTTATTTACAGTTAGAAAATAGAAGAACTACTCGAATACTGAAAATATTTGAAGAAAATATCAGCTTACGTCCAAACTTTGAAAGTATAAATTAATATATTTTTTCCCAAAGTAATATAATACAATAATTTTTTTTTTTTACAGGAAGCATCCATCAAGCAGAAGCCCCCCCCCCCCATTACCCCCCACATAATCCCCCCCCTGCCCGTATGAATTCAAGATGGACCGAAGATTTCTTTAGACCCACCCCAAACCACTATGTCATTGAGAAAACACCCTTAAGGAACATTGAAAAAGTATGTCAAATTTAAATACAAAAAATATTATAAAATATTAAAATAATTTTTTATTTTTAGTTAAAAAAAAAGAACCACTCGAATACTGAAAATATATGAGGAAAATATCAGCTTACGTCCAAACTTTGAAGGTATAAATTAATATATTTCTTCCTAAAATAATATAATACAATATTTTTTTTTATTTTACAGGACGCATCCATCAATCAGCCCCCCGACCGCCCACAGCCCCCCCCCCTTAATGAAATATTTGTTGTATAAAAAAAAATAACATTATAAAATGAGTCTAACATTTATTCTAGTTATAAGTATGTGTATTGCTAATTACTAATAATTGCTATATCTCTATGTAACGACACTATACAATAAACACAACACAATCACAAAATACTAGTAAATTAAAATAATGGCACGGTTTTCGAAGTCTACGCCTAAAATACAAGCAAAATCGGTTCGCGATAAATAATATTGGGTAGTTAACAATTATTTAATTAAAATATTGATTGTTCAACGTATAAAGCCGTGTACGCACCACGTTCGCGAGCTGTTCGCGAACTGTTCGCAAACTGTTCGCGAGCTGTTAGCGAACGAGTGACATTCATTAAATAAATAATTTAAATTCGTGAAACCAAACTTTGTCAACAATAAAATTTAAAATTACCTAATCAAAATATAGTTAAATATCACTTAATTCCTTCCTATTTTATTTATTGGCTTTTGTGAACTAAATCGACCAATCAAAAGGCTAATTTTTTATACCTATCTAATTTTCTTACATGAAATAAAGTATACGAGCCGTAATCCATATTAGTTGGCCTATTTGTTAAATTCATTTAACGTTACTTAAATAGTATTATTTCTAATAATAATGGAGAAAGTTTTTATTTAAAGTAAAGATATTTCCACATTATAACGTAACTTTAAAAAAAAAACCTAATATGGAGTAGACTATGAACAGAAACGTATGTCTGATCATTATTCAATTCAAAAGTCAAGTTGTCATAATTGATCGTGAAATGTAATTTTAAAGGGAAAAGATAATAAAGATGGATACAGATTATTGCCATTCACCGTTTTCTAATTTATTTCTATTTCTAAAATAACGATTCAAGAAGAAAAGCTTTGATTTCTTTAGATAATATTTTTGACAAAATCTTGTGTCAAATTGACATTAATTAAATATTTTCAAATTGTTCATAGCTTACTCCGAATTAGGATTTTTTTGAACACAATGTATCACCTTCCTCACTTGTTGACATTGATATATTTTTTTGCTAAATCCAAACTCTAACTTTTTCCGAACTACACGGCGAACATGAGTTCATAATTCAAATATCTGGTGTTCACGTTGAGATCGCGAACTGTTCCATGTATAGTTCTCAAACTGCTCGCGAACAGAATGTATGCGGCTTTAGTTTTTCATTTGAATTAGTAACATTATTAACTATTAAATAATAAATGGGGTCCTCCACCATACATAGATAATTCTAGGCCCGGCAGACCTAAGTTGTAAGTCGAAAAATGATATTTATTTGCTATTATTGCACATGTCAACTTTGCCTGTTGACCGTTGAAAAAAAAAATACTTTCAATATCAACCAATGTCACATTACTATAGACATAACTTAGGGCTTGTTTATGATGGATTTAATTTATAAATTTAGATTTACAAAAGTTTATATTTTAAATTTTATTTTAAAATTTTTAAATCTCACCAATCAAAATAATTTTCTTTCAAATTCTTAGCAATATGTAACTAAATAAACAAAATGATGTGACAGTTGTTGAAAACATTAAAAATACGTGAAAAAATAGTAGATAATTTATGTAGTATATGCAATTCATAATGGATATTCAATAAATTAGGCATGGAATTCATTTTTGATGTAGAATTGCGCAGTAATTAGTATGACAAGAGAACCAAATCACTGGAGAATATCATTTATTTGAATAAATTAATTTATAAATCTAAATTCATAATGAACTAGTACACTAAATCTAAATTTATAAATTAAACCAATCATAAACAAGCCTTTATGTTATAAATATAAGGTATATAAACACGAAAACGCATTATACCGATATTTCTGTGCTATTACATTTTTTTTTCTGTGTCCTGTAATTATAAAACATACATTTTTGACTTATCTGCTTAGATCTGTCGAACGTAGAATTAGAACATTGGTTATTTATATTAAAAATAGACTTTAACACGGCATGATAGTACATAGGGACTGTAATAGGCAAATTCTAAACAAATATGTTCAGAATAGAGGTAATAATTTAAACATGCGTCAGTTATATTAAAAACAGACGTTAAAACCTTATAACATTACTAGGCACTGTATGGTATCAAACTTTAAAAAAGTTAGTAGTTTTAATAATTAAAAGTAAACTAAATAATTCTTGTTTGCATTGATGATGCTGCGTCAGATAAAAACAATGTGCGTTATTATGAAAGTGAAGGAAATGTTGAATGACAAAGGTATCAGAGGCAATCGAAACTTACTCAAAATGAGCTAACATCTACGTCATACAATATTAAAATAATGAGTACGGCTTGACGAATAACAATTGACTTTCTAGAACTATAGATCGCTTACAAATTAGATGAAGTATTGTAAAACATAAATAATGGAGGACCCTAGAAAAAATAGATAGGTATCTTTAGAGGATTTCAGGTGTTGTTTATAGATATGTCGGCCTCTTAAGGTGTCTATAATTCTATAATTAAATATTATAGTTAACAGACCACCTTAGGAGGATTTCAGGTGTTATTGTTTTATTTATATGTTAGCCTCTAAAGGAGTCTGTAATAATTATAAAATTTGAAAATAAAGATAACAGACGACCTTTGGAGGATTTCAGGTGTTATTGTTTTATTTATATGTTAGCTTCTTAAGGTGTCTATAATAATTGTATAATTAGAAAATATAGATAACAGACGACCTTTGGAGGATTTCAGGTGTTATTGTATTATTTATATGTTGGCCTCTTAAGATAGATAATATCTATAATTTATAAGAAATTATAGATAATCTTTCGAGGATTTCAGGTGTTATGGTTTTATTTATTTATTTATATGTGTCGGCCTCTATAAGATATCTTTAGTTAACTACCCAATATTACGGTAAAAATGTGGTGCAATTTTGCACAGTAAAAGATAAACGGCGATACAAAAACAATATTGCGCATTTAAAAATATTTTTCCAAAAAATACTTAAAATAATTTTGGCCAATATTGCTGTAAAATAACGGTTTGCGGTGCAATTATGCACAGTAAAAATAAAACTGCGGTACAAAATCAATAATATTAATATTGTACCTATAAACAAATACATAGATGTTTTCAAAAATAAATAAAATAATTTTTGAAATCAATATAAAAATGATGAAAATTCTATTGCGTGGTAAAATCAATAGGCATAGGCAATTCAATTGATTAAAAAATTAGTTTAGATAATAATAAAAATGTCTGCGACCTAGTGGAACTTATAAGTTTTGCGGGCAATAAAACAATTAATAATTTTTTGACTGTCACCGAAAATACTTATAAATTTTGCGGATTGCATAATTATATATTATATTGTCTATTTTCTTTATCCATTCATTTTCCAACGATTGACGAAAGTTATTTTAAATTTAAATATTTTTATTAGTATTGCAATAGTTTCACAATAAAATTAATTTGTGGAATAGTAAAAATGTTTGCGACCTAGTGGAACTTATAAGTGTTGCGACCTACAAAATAATTAATCATTTTTTTTACTGTCACCGAAAATACTTCTAAATTTTGCGGATTGCATAATTATAGATTATATTGTCTATTTTCTTTATCCATTCATTTTCCAATGATTGACGAAAGTTATTTTAAATTTAAATATTTTTATTAGTATTGCAATAGTTTCGCAATAAAATTAATTTGTAGAATAATAAAAATGTCTGCGACCTAGTAGAACTTATAAGTGTTGCGTCCAATAAAATAATTAATCATATTTTTGACTGTCACCGAAAATACTTCTAAATTTTGCGGATTGCATAATTATATATTATATTGTCTATTTTCTTTATCCATTCATTTTCCAATGATTGACGAAAGTTATTTTAAATTTAAATATTTTTATTAGTATTGCAATAGTTTCGCAATAAAATTAATTTGTGGAATAATAAAAATGTCTGCGATCTAGTAGAACTTATAAGTTTTGCTTTCGTAGGTCTACCCTTTAGTGGGGTAGGTACTCCTTACCCAAAAACGGGTAGAGATAGAAAATTGGCTTCTCGATTTTTGGCATCTACGCATCGACGTATTTTATGTACCCAGAATTTGGTTAATTAATAGTAATAAACAAAAAAGTTTTTTTTGAAAAAATTTGTTGTAATTTAAAATTGCTCGAAGACGCCATTTTTAAAAATGTAAGAATATTAAAAAAAGTTTCAATCTAACCTCCTTTAGAATTTAATTTTGAGAAACTTTTTTCAAATAAATTTTGTTGTAAAAGTGGACCGGTTAACCGGAAAAAAATTTTTTCTGTCACGCAATAAACTTCAAAAATTCGCCAGGGCCGTACTTTTAACAATATTACAACCAAATTGTAGGTATATACGTAGCTCAACCCGTAGATTAAAAAAATCATGGTCTCGACTTCGTAGGTCTACCCATTTCTGGGGTGGGTACTCTGTACCCAAAAAAATTGGCTTTCCGATTTTTGGCATCTACGCATCGACATACTTATGTACCCAAAATTTGGTTAAATAATGGTAATAAACGAAAAAGTTTTTTTTGAAAAAATTTGTTGTAATATAAAATTGCTCGAAGACGCCATTTTTAAAAATGTAAGAATATTAAAAAAAGTTTTAAACCAACCCTTCCTAGAATTTAATTTTGAGAAACTTTTTTGAAATAAATTTTGTTCCAAAGTGGACCGGTTAGCCGGAAATAATTTTTCTCTCAGTCATGCAATAAATTTCAAAAATTCGCCAGGGCCGTACTTTTAAAAATATTACAACCAAATTCTAGGTATATACGTAGCTCAACCCGTAGATTCAAAAAATCATGGTCTCGACTTCGTAGATCTACCCATTTCTGGGGTGGGTACCCTGTACCCAAAAACGGGTAGAGATAGAAAATTGGCTACTTGTTTTTGGCATCTACGTATCGACTTACTTATGTACCCAAAATTTGGTTAATTAATAGTAATAAACGAAAAAGTTTTTTTTGAAAAAATTTGTAATTTAAAATTGCTCGAAGACGCCATTTTTAAAAATGTAAGAATATTAAAAAAAGTTTTAAACTAACCCTTCCTAGAATTTAATTTTGAGAAACTTTTTTCAAATAAATTTTGTTCCAAAGTGGACCGGTTAGCCGGAAATAATTTTTCTCTCAGTCATGCAATAAATTTCAAAAATTCGCTAGAGCCGTACTTTTAAAAATATTACAACCAAATTCTAGGTATATACGTAGCTCAACCCGTAGATTCAAAAATTCATGGTCTCGACTTCGTAGGTCTACCCATTTCTAAGGTGGGTACTTTGCACCCAAAAACGGGTAGAGACAAAATTGGCTTCCCGATTTTTGGCATCTACGCATCGACATACCTATGTACCCAAAATTTGGTTAATTAATAGTAATAAACAAAAAAGTTTTTTTGAAAAAATTTATTGTAATTTAAAATTGCTCGTAGACGCCATTTTTAAAAATATAAGAATATTAAAAAAAGTTTTAAACTAACCTCCCCTAGAATTTAATTTTGAGAAACATTTTTCAAATAAATTTTGTTCCAAAGTGGACCGGTTAACCGGAAATAATTTTTTTCTCAGTCATGCAGTAAACTTCAAAAATTTGCCAGGGCCGTACTTTTACAAATATTACAACCAAATTCTAGGTATATACGTAGCTCAACCCGTAGATTCAAAAAATCATGGTCTCGACTTCTTAGGTCTACCCATTTCTGGGGCGGGTACTCCTTACCCAAAAACGGGTAGAGATAGAAAATTGGCTTCCCGATTTTTGGCATCTACGCATCGACTTACCTATGCACCCAAAATTTAGTTAATTAATAGTAATAAACAAAAAAGTTTTTTTTGAAAAAATTTGTTGTAATTTAAAATTGCTCGAAGACACCATTTTTAAAAATGTAAGAATATTAAAAAAAGTATCAAACTAACCCCCCCTAGAATTTAATTTTGAGAAACTTTTTTCAAATAAATTTTGTTCCAAAGTGGACCGGTTAACCGGAAATAATTTTTTTCTCAGTCATGCAGTAAACTTCAAAAATTTGCCAGGGCCGTACTTTTACAAATATTACAACCAAATTCTAGGTATATACGTAGCTCAACCCGTAGATTCAAAAAATCATGGTCTCGACTTCTTAGGTCTACCCATTTCTGGGGCGGATACTCCTTACCCAAAAATGGGTAGAGATAGAAAATTGGCTTCCCGATTTTTGGCATCTACGCATCGACTTACCTATGCACCCAAAATTTAGTTAATTAATAGTAATTAACAAAAAAGTTTTTTTTGAAAAAATTTGTTGGAATTTAAATTTGCTCGAAGACGCCATTTTTAAAAATGTAAGAATATTAAAAAAAGTTTTAAACTAACCCCCCCTAGAATTTAATTTTGAGAAACTTTTTTCAAATAAATTTTGTTCCAAAGTGGACCGGTTAACCGGAAATAATTTTTTTCTCAGTCATGCAGTAAACTTCAAAAATTCGCCAGGGCCGTACTTTTAAAAATATTACAACCAAATTCTAGGTATATACGTAGCTCAACCCGTAGATTCAAAAATTCATGGTCTCGACTTCGTAGGTCTACCCATTTCTAAGGTGGGTACTTTGCACCCAAAAACGGGTAGAGACAAAATTGGCTTCCCGATTTTTGGCATCTACGCATCGACATATCTATGTACCCAAAATTTGGTTAATTAATAGTAATAAACAAAAAAGTTTTTTTTGAAAAAATTTGTAATTTAAAATTGCTCGAAGACGCCATTTTTAAAAATATAAGAATATTAAAAAAAGTTTTAAACTAACCTCCCCTAGAATTTAATTTTGAGAAACTTTTTTCAAATAAATTTTGTTCCAAAGTGGACTGGTTAGCCGGAAATAATTTTTTTCTGTCATGCAATAAACATCAAAAATTCGCCAGGGCCGTACTTTTAAAAATATTACAACCAAATTCTAGGTATATATTATGTAGCTCAACCCGTAGATTCAAAAAATCATGGTCTTGACTTTGTAGGTCTACCCATTTCTAAGGTGGGTACTTTGTACCCAAAAACCGGTAAAGATAGAAAATTGGCTTCCCGATTTTTGGCATCTACGCATCGACATACCTATGTACCCAAAATTTGGTTAATTAATAGTAATAAACAAAAAAGTTTTTTTGAAAAAATTTATTGTAATTTAAAATTGCTCGTAGACGCCATTTTTAAAAATATAAGAATATTAAAAAAAGTTTTAAACTAACCTCCCCTAGAATTTAATTTTGAGAAACTTTTTTCAAATAAATTTTGTTCCAAAGTGAACCGGTTAACCGGAAATAATTTTTTTCTCAGTCATGCAGTAAACTTCAAAAATTTGCCAGGGCCGTACTTTTACAAATATTACAACCAAATTCTAGGTATATACGTAGCTCAACCCGTAGATTCAAAAAATCATGGTCTCGACTTCTTAGGTCTACCCATTTCTGGGGCGGGTACTCCTTACCCAAAAACGGGTAGAGATAGAAAATTGGCTTCCCGATTTTTGGCATCTACGCATCGACTTACCTATGCACCCAAAATTTAGTTAATTAATAGTAATAAACAAAAAAGTTTTTTTTGAAAAAATTTGTTGTAATTTAAAATTGCTCGAAGACGCCATTTTTAAAAATGTAAGAATATTAAAAAAAGTATCAAACTAACCCCCCCTAGAATTTAATTTTGAGAAACTTTTTTCAAATAAATTTTGTTCCAAAGTGGACCGGTTAACCGGAAATAATTTTTTTCTCAGTCATGCAGTAAACTTCAAAAATTTGCCAGGGCCGTACTTTTACAAATATTACAACCAAATTCTAGGTATATACGTAGCTCAACCCGTAGATTCAAAAAATCATGGTCTCGACTTCTTAGGTCTACCCATTTCTGGGGCGGGTACTCCTTACCCAAAAACGGGTAGAGATAGAAAATTGGCTTCCCGATTTTTGGCATCTACGCATCGACTTACCTATGCACCCAAAATTTAGTTAATTAATAGTAATAAACAAAAAAGTTTTTTTTGAAAAAATTTGTTGTAATTTAAAATTGCTCGAAGACGCCATTTTTAAAAATGTAAGAATATTGAAAAAAGTATCAAACTAACCCCCCCTAGAATTTAATTTTGAGAAACTTTTTTCAAATAAATTTTGTTCCAATGTGGACCGGTTAGCCGGAAATAATTTTTTTCTCAGTCATGCAATAAACTTCAAAAATTCGCCAGGGCCGTACTTTTAAAAATATTACAACCAAATTCTAGGTATATACGTAGCTTAACCCGTAGAATCAAAAAAATATTTTATACTTTAAAATATAAATCACAACATTTTCACCTTTTAAAACTGTTTGGTATAAGATTCGGAAGCAATTTTATTAGATTGCTCATTTATTAATGCATAAAACTTACTGAAATTTCTATAGAAAGTGTAAAATTAAATACATGTACTTTTTTATATTGTTGTTTTGTAGTGAATACTTCGATTTACATTCATATTTAAATTTTATAGTAAAAAGAAAAATTGTGTAAATCAAGCTTTATTAAAATATGTGAATCAACCTTTATACTTCAGTGCCACCTATTAGACAAATTATGATATAGGCATCAGAAGTTTAGAATGACGTTTGGGTTTGACACATTAGTGGGATGTACTTACAATTTTATTTGTTTAAAATGTTTTAAACTGTAACAAAGAGTGTTTATATTATGAATTGGGTAGTATTCAACGTGTATTTATGTATAAGTACAAATAAATAAAGCAGTACTTATTATAAACACATGTTAGTTTGTATATTTGTTGTAGAAAGCGGAATGAAAACAATAAGAATAAATAGTTTAATAATAAGGTGCGTCATATTGAAATAGATTGGGATACGTATGACTTTATTTACCGACAGATTATTTATAGCACTTACTGTTTTTATGTTAATCCAGTATATCCTTTGTACTACACTACCACAATAAATTTATTTACACTAAGAATTTTTCATTAAGATACACTCGATTCGTTAATACACGAATAATTCAAATATACGAGTAAATAATATAGTTTAGAATAACGGACTATGAATTTCTAAATTCAGCATGAAATTCTCTTTCTTTTCATGTCAGGCATGATTTTTTTATATCATCGGAACTCATGTTACAGCCACAGCCCTTTAAAGTTACATGATATTTCATTTTCAAATTACGAAAAGATATGGGAACAGGCTTCATCTTATAAACACTTATATACATAACATCCTGTATTAATGACAGAATAGCAAATGTTGGATCTTACCTAAAACTCACGGTAAACATTTATTTATTCGTAAATCGTTCATACAATAAAATGTAGTGCAATATCATTTCAAATAAAATATATTTACATAGATACAATGTACGTTTATGGATTTGAAATATTATAAAACATAAACAAATTCTAGTTAAAACTTTTGTCTTATCTTGAGTTCTGTATCTTTGTAAGTCTCTCTCAGAATTAAAAGTAGCCTTGTTAAAATATCTGTACCTGAAAAAATAAAAATTATTAATGCCCAGATTTGAATCAAAGTTTGTTTATTTTTTAAATAATTATTTAACTATTATTTCATGTATTCTTGTATGGTCAACCTTGCTATGTTCATATATGAAAAGAAAGTTAAGATATCTTTTACCGTTCTCCAGATATTAAATGGTTTTTCCTATGAACTATAATGTATATAACCTAACTTGCCATACATCGTGTTGTCACCGAGATATGCTTTGGACATTACACCATGTTTCCGAATCCCAATAAAACTTGCAGTAAAAAGAAGATTTCATTAGAATGAAATAGTTATATATTCCTCTCTCTCTCTTACAAAAATCATTATTTTGCGGGTGAGTGTTCACTCCTGTCTGTATTAATCTATGTCATGTTGCCTCTGTTTTACAATCTATTTGTCTCTCTTACACAAAAATCAATATGCTCTTGCTATTTAGTAATTGGCATGGGAGAACACGTAACATGTTTTGCTGCCATCTCACAGTAAACGCTTGAACTTTTTTGAATTCGCGGTATGTGTCTGCGCTAGGCGGTAGGTGTCCGCGCTAAGGTAGTTCAGCAGTTTGCTCATAGGTGGCTACGCAAGGTTTGCATTTTCTAAGTGATTTTCAGCCCTTAAAATAAATATAAAAAATATATTGCAGATGAACAAAACTCTTAAATTTATTTAAAAAAAAACAGCCGTAATCATATAGCCAAAAGAATAGGAACACTCACTACGGATATTGAATGTCAATCAAGGTGGAGCACAGTTGGGAAATGGATGGGAGATCGCAAGAAAATATAAAAATAAATATAAAATATATATGGCAGATGAACAAAACTCGTAAATTTATTAAAAAACAGCCGTAGTCACATGGCCAAAAGAATAGGAACACTCACTACGGATATTGAATGTCAAGCAACGTGGAGCACAGTTGGGAAATGGATAATTAGACAAATTATGATATTAGGCATCAGATTACAGATTATAGCTCAAAATGACGTCTACCTATTTCTGGGGTGGGTACTCCTTACCCTAGAGATAGAAAATTGGCTTCCCGATTTTTGGCATCTACGCATCGACTTACTTATGTAGATCTGCAAGTTTTACACTAGGTTTTAGTGCATATCAAATGCTACCTGAAATATTAGGGAAATAAAATAAATATACATATATGATTTAAGACCATTTATTAACAAGCTATTTCTTTATTATAATTGAGAACAAGGAATACAAAAGATTATCAAGTTGATTAGTATTGCAATAGTTTCACAATAAAATTAACTTGTGGAATAATAAAAATGTTTGCTACCTAGTGGAACTTATAAGTGTTGCGGCCAATAAAATAATTAATCATATTTTTGACTGTCACCAAAAATACTTCTAAATTTTGCGGATTGCATAGTTATATTTTGTTTGGATTGCATAGTTATATATTGTTTGGATTGCATAGGATATTGATGCAATAAACTTCAAAAATTCGCCAGGGCCGTACTTTTACAAATATTACAACCAAATTCTAGGTATATACGTAGCTCAACCCGTAGATTCAAAAAATCATGGTCTCGACTTCTTAGGTCTACCCATTTCTGGGGCGGATACTCCTTACCCAAAAACGGGTAGAGATGGAAAATTGGCTTACCGATTTTTGGCATCTACGCATCGACTTACCTATGCACCCAAAATTTAGTTAATTAATAGTAATAAACAAAAAAGTTTTTTTTGAAAAAATTTGTTGTAATTTAAAATTGCTCGAAGACGCCATTTTTAAAAATGTAAGAATATTAAAAAAAGTTTTAAACTAACCCCCCCTAGAATTTAATTTTGAGAAACTTTTTTCAAATAAATTTTGTTCCAAAGTGGACCGGTTAACCGGAAATAATTTTTTTCTCAGTCATGCAGTAAACTTCAAAAATTCGCCAGGGCCGTACTTTTAAAAATATTAGAACCAAATTCTAGGTATATACGTAGCTCAACCCGTAGATTCAAATAATCATGGTCTCGACTTCTTAGGTCTACCCATTTCTGGGGCGGGTACTCCTTACCCAAAAACGGGTAGAGATAGAAAATTGGCTTCCCGATTTTTGGCATCTACGCATCGACTTACCAATGCACCCAAAATTTAGTTAATTAATAGTAATAAACAAAAAAGTTTTTTTTGAAAAAATTTGTTGTAATTTAAAATTGCTGGAAGAAGCCATTTTTAAAAATGTAAGAATATTAAAAAAAGTTTCAAACTAACCCCCCCTAAAATTTAATTTTGAGAAACTTTTTTCAAATAAATTTTGTTCCAAAGTGGACTGGTTAACCGGAATTTTTTTTTCTCTCATGCAATAAACTTCAAAAATTTGCCAGGGCCGTACTTTTACAAATATTACAACCAAATTCTAGGTATATACGTAGCTCAACCCGTAGATTCAAAAAATCATGGTCTCGACTTCTTAGGTCTACCCATTTCTGGGGCGGGTACTCCTTACCCAAAAACGGGTAGAGATAGAAAATTGGCTTCCCGATTTTTGGCATCTACGCATCGACTTACCTATGCACCCAAAATTTAGTTAATTAATAGTAATAAACAAAAAAGTTTTTTTTGAAAAAATTTGTTGTAATTTAAAATTGCTCGAAGACGTTATTTTTAAAAATGTAAGAATATTAAAAAAAGTATCAAACTAACCCCCCCTAGAATTTAATTTTGAGAAACTTTTTTCAAATAAATTTTGTTCCAACGTGGACCGGTTAACCGGAAATAATTTTTTTCTCAGTCATGCAGTAAACTTCAAAAATTTGCCAGGGCCGTACTTTTACAAATATTACAACCAAATTCTAGGTATATACGTAGCTCAACCCGTAGATTCAAATAATCATGGTCTCGACTTCTTAGGTCTACCCATTTCTGGGGCGGGTACTCCTTACCCAAAAACGGGTAGAGATAGAAAATTGGCTTCCCGATTTTTGGCATCTACGCATCGACTTACCTATGCACCCAAAATTTAGTTAATTAATAGTAATAAACAAAAAAGTTTTTTTTGAAAAAATTTGTTGTAATTTAAAATTGCTCGAAGACGCCATTTTTAAAAATGTAAGAATATTAAAAAAAGTATCAAACTAACCCCCCCTAGAATTTAATTTTGAGAAACTTTTTTCAAATAAATTTTGTTCCAATGTGGACCGGTTAGCCGGAAATAATTTTTTTCTCAGTCATGCAGTAAACTTCAAAAATTTGCCAGGGCCGTACTTTTACAAATATTACAACCAAATTCTAGGTATATACGTAGCTCAACCCGTAGATTCAAAAAATCATGGTCTCGACTTCTTAGGTCTACCCATTTCTGGGGCGGGTACTCCTTACCCAAAAACGGGTAGAGATAGAAAATTGGCTTCCCGATTTTTGGCATCTACGCATCGACTTACCTATGCACCCAAAATTTAGTTAATTAATAGTAATAAACAAAAAAGTTTTTTTTGAAAAAATTTGTTGTAATTTAAAATTGCTCGAAGACGCCATTTTTAAAAATGTAAGAATATTAAAAAAAGTTTCAAACTAACCCCCCCCCCCTAGAATTTAAATTTGAGAAACTTTTTTCAAATAAATTTTGTTCCAAAGTGGACCGGTTAACCGGAAATAATTTTTTTCTCAGTCATGCAGTAAACTTCAAAAATTCGCCAGGGCCGTACTTTTAAAAATATTACAACCAAATTCTAGGTATATACGTAGCTCAACCCGTAGATTCAAAAAATCATGGTCTCGACTTTGTAGGTCTATCTATTTCTGGGGTGGGTACTCCTTACCCTAGAGATAGAAAATTGGCTTCCCGATTTTTGGCATCTACGCATCGACTTACTTATGTAGATCTGCAAGTTTTACACTAGGTTTTAGTGCATATCAAATGCTACCTGAAATATTAGGGAAATAAAATAAATATACATATATGATTTAAGAGCATTTATTAACAAGCTATTTCTTTATTATAATTGAGAACAAGGAATACAAAAGATTATCAAGTTGATTAGTATTGCAATAGTTTCACAATAAAATTAACTTGTGGAATAATAAAAATGTTTGCTACCTAGTGGAACTTATAAGTGTTGCGGCCAATAAAATAATTAATCATATTTTTGACTGTCACCAAAAATACTTCTAAATTTTGCGGATTGCATAGTTATATTTTGTTTGGATTGCATAGTTATATATTGTTTGGATTGCATAGGATATTGATGCAATAAACTTCAAAAATTCGCCAGGGCCGTACTTTTACAAATATTACAACCAAATTCAAGGTATATACGTAGCTCAACCCGTAGATTCAAATAATCATGGTCTCGACTTCTTAGGTCTACCCATTTCTGGGGCGGGTACTCCTTACCCAAAAACGGGTAGAGATAGAAAATTGGCTTCCCGATTTTTGGCATCTACGCATCGACTTACCTATGCACCCAAAATTTAGTTAATTAATAGTAATAAACAAAAAAGTTTTTTTTTGAAAAAATTTGTTGGAATTTAAAATTGCTCGAAGACGCCATTTTTAAAAATGTAAGAATATTAAAAAAAGTTTTAAACTAACCCCCCCTAGAATTTAATTTTGAGAAACTTTTTTCAAATAAATTTTGTTCCAAAGTGGACCGGTTAACCGGAAATAATTTTTTTCTCAGTCATGCATTAAACTTCAAAAATTCGCCAGGGCCGTACTTTTAAAAATATTACAACCAAATTCTAGGTATATACGTAGCTCAACCCGTAGATTCAAATAATCATGGTCTCGACTTCTTAGGTCTACCCATTTCTGGGGCGGGTACTCCTTACCCAAAAACGGGTAGAGATAGAAAATTGGCTTCCCGATTTTTGGCATCTACGCATCGACTTACCAATGCACCCAAAATTTAGTTAATTAATAGTAATAAACAAAAAAGTTTTTTTTGAAAAAATTTGTTGTAGTTTAAAATTGCTCGAAGACGCCATTTTTAAAAATGTAAGAATATTAAAAAAAGTATCAAACTAACCCCCCCTAGAATTTAATTTTGAGAAACTTTTTTCAAATAAATTTTGTTCCAAAGTGGACCGGTTAACCGGAAATAATTTTTTTCTCAGTCATGCAGTAAACTTTAAAAATTTGCCAGGGCCGTACTTTTACAAATATTACAACCAAATTCTAGGTATATACGTAGCTCAACCCGTAGATTCAAAAAATCATGGTCTCGACTTCTTAGGTCTACCCATTTCTGGGGCGGGTACTCCTTACCCAAAAACGGGTAGAGATAGAAAATTGGCTTCCCGATTTTTGGCATCTACGCATCGACTTACCTATGCACCCAAAATTTAGTTAATTAATAGTAATAAACAAAAAAGTTTTTTTTGAAAAAATTTGTTGTAATTTAAAATTGCTCGAAGACGCCATTTTTAAAAATGTAAGAATATTGAAAAAAGTATCAAACTAACCCCCCCTAGAATTTAATTTTGAGAAACTTTTTTCAAATAAATTTTGTTCCAATGTGGACCGGTTAGCCGGAAATAATTTTTTTCTCAGTCATGCAATAAACTTCAAAAATTCGCCAGGGCCGTACTTTTAAAAATATTACAACCAAATTCTAGGTATATACGTAGCTTAACCCGTAGAATCAAAAAAATATTTTATACTTTAAAATATAAATCACAACATTTTCACCTTTTAAAACTGTTTGGTATAAGATTCGGAAGCAATTTTATTAGATTGCTCATTTATTAATGCATAAAACTTACTGAAATTTCTATAGAAAGTGTAAAATTAAATACATGTACTTTTTTATATTGTTGTTTTGTAGTGAATACTTCGATTTACATTCATATTTAAATTTTATAGTAAAAAGAAAAATTGTGTAAATCAAGCTTTATTAAAATATGTGAATCAACCTTTATACTTCAGTGCCACCTATTAGACAAATTATGATATAGGCATCAGAAGCTCAGAATGACGTTTGGGTTTGACACATTAGTGGGATGTACTTACAATTTTATTTGTTTAAAATGTTTTAAACTGTAACAAAGAGTGTTTATATTATGAATTGGGTAGTATTCAACGTGTATTTATGTATAAGTACAAATAAATAAAGCAGTACTTATTATAAACACATGTTAGTTTGTATATTTGTTGTAGAAAGCGGAATGAAAACAAAAAGAATAAATAGTTTAATAATAAGGTGCGTCATATTGAAATAGATTGGGATACGTATGACTTTATTTACCGACAGATTATTTATAGCACTTACTGTTTTTATGTTAATCCAGTATATCCTTTGTACTACACTACCACAATAAATTTATTTACACTAAGAATTTTTCATTAAGATACACTCGATTCGTTAATACACGAATAATTCAAATATACGAGTAAATAATATAGTTTAGAATAACGGACTATGAATTTCTAAATTCAGCATGAAATTCTCTTTCTTTTCATGTCAGGCATGATTTTTTTATATCATCGGAACTCATGTTACAGCCACAGCCCTTTAAAGTTACATGATATTTCATTTTCAAATTACGAAAAGATATGGGAACAGGCTTCATCTTATAAACACTTATATACATAACATCCTGTATTAATGACAGAATAGCAAATGTTGGATCTTACCTAAAACTCACGGTAAACATTTATTTATTCGTAAATCGTTCATACAATAAAATGTAGTGCAATATCATTTCAAATAAAATATATTTACATAGATACAATGTACGTTTATGGATTTGAAATATTATAAAACATAAACAAATTCTAGTTAAAACTTTTGTCTTATCTTGAGTTCTGTATCTTTGTAAGTCTCTCTCAGAATTAAAAGTAGCCTTGTTAAAATATCTGTACCTGAAAAAATAAAAATTATTAATGCCCAGATTTGAATCCAAGTTTGTTTATTTTTTAAATAATTATTTAACTATTATTTCATGTATTCTTGTATGGTCAACCTTGCTATGTTCATATATGAAAAGAAAGTTAAGATATCTTTTACCGTTCTCCAGATATTAAATGGTTTTTCCTATGAACTATAATGTATATAACCTAACTTGCCATACATCGTGTTGTCACCGAGATATGCTTTGGACATTACACCATGTTTCCCAATCCCAATAAAACTTGCAGTAAAAAGATTTCATTAGAATGAAATAGTTATATATTCCTCTCTCTCTCTTACAAAAATCATTATTTTGCGGGTGAGTGTTCACTCCTGTCTGTATTAATCTATGTCATGTTGTCTCTGTTTTACAATCTATTTGTCTCTCTTACACAAAAATCAATATGCTCTTGCTATTTAGTAATTGGCATGGGAGAACACGTAACATGTTTTGCTGCCATCTCACAGTAAACGCTTGAACTTTTTTGAATTCGCGGTATGTGTCTGCGCTAGGCGGTAGGTGTCCGCGCTAAGGTAGTTCAGCAGTTTGCTCATAGGTGGCTACGCAAGGTTTGCATTTTCTAAGTGATTTTCAGCCCTTAAAATAAATATAAAAAATATATTGCAGATGAACAAAACTCTTAAATTTATTTTAAAAAAAACAGCCGTAATCATATAGCCAAAAGAATAGGAACACTCACTACGGATATTGAATGTCAATCAAGGTGGAGCACAGTTGGGAAATGGATGGGAGATCGCAAGAAAATATAAAAATAAATATAAAAAATATATGGCAGATGAACAAAACTCGTAAATTTATTAAAAAACAGCCGTAGTCACATGGCCAAAAGAATAGGAACACTCACTACGGATATTGAATGTCAAGCAACGTGGAGCACAGTTGGGAAATGGATAATTAGACAAATTATGATATTAGGCATCAGATTACAGATTATAGCTCAAAATGACGTCTACCTATTTCTGGGGTGGGTACTCCTTACCCTAGAGATAGAAAATTGGCTTCCCGATTTTTGGCATCTACGCATCGACTTACTTATGTAGATCTGCAAGTTTTACACTAGGTTTTAGTGCATATCAAATGCTACCTGAAATATTAGGGAAATAAAATAAATATACATATATGATTTAAGAGCATTTATTAACAAGCTATTTCTTTATTATAATTGAGAACAAGGAATACAAAAGATTATCAAGTTGATTAGTATTGCAATAGTTTCACAATAAAATTAACTTGTGGAATAATAAAAATGTTTGCTACCTAGTGGAACTTATAAGTGTTGCGGCCAATAAAATAATTAATCATATTTTTGACTGTCACCAAAAATACTTCTAAATTTTGCGGATTGCATAGTTAAATTTTGTTTGGATTGCATAGTTATATATTGTTTGGATTGCATAGGATATTGATGCAATAAACTTCAAAAATTCGCCAGGGCCGTACTTTTAAAAATATTACAACCAAATTCTAGGTATATACGTAGCTCAACCCGTAGATTCAAATAATCATGGTCTCGACTTCTTAGGTCTACCCATTTCTGGGGCGGGTACTCCTTACCCAAAAACGGGTAGAGATAGAAAATTGGCTTCCCGATTTTTGGCATCTACGCATCGACTTACCTATGCACCCAAAATTTAGTTAATTAATAGTAATAAACAAAAAAGTTTTTTTTGAAAAAATTTGTTGTAATTTAAAATTGCTCGAAGACGCCATTTTTAAAAATGTAAGAATATTGAAAAAAGTATCAAACTAACCCCCCCTAGAATTTAATTTTGAGAAACTTTTTTCAAATAAATTTTGTTCCAATGTGGACCGGTTAGCCGGAAATAATTTTTTTCTCAGTCATGCAATAAACTTCAAAAATTCGCCAGGGCCGTACTTTTAAAAATATTACAACCAAATTCTAGGTATATACGTAGCTTAACCCGTAGAATCAAAAAAATATTTTATACTTTAAAATATAAATCACAACATTTTCACCTTTTAAAACTGTTTGGTATAAGATTCGGAAGCAATTTTATTAGATTGCTCATTTATTAATGCATAAAACTTACTGAAATTTCTATAGAAAGTGTAAAATTAAATACATGTACTTTTTTATATTGTTGTTTTGTAGTGAATACTTCGATTTACATTCATATTTAAATTTTATAGTAAAAAGAAAAATTGTGTAAATCAAGCTTTATTAAAATATGTGAATCAACCTTTATACTTCAGTGCCACCTATTAGACAAATTATGATATAGGCATCAGAAGCTCAGAATGACGCATAGACAAAAAAGAAACTATATAGACCAGAAAGTCAAATGAGCGTCGCTGCAGCTGTGTATTTTGGTTTACTTTTCAATCGTTAGATGGCAGCACTAGACTTAAAGTAGATATTGTAGAGATCGTTCATTTGTTTCTTGTTGAAACACGTGTTTGATGTCTTCCCATTTGCGCCGTGGTTGTTGAGGTGATAGGTTGTATTTGGTTGTAGTAGTGGTGTTTGTTTTATTGCGAACGTTGTGAACTATTATTTAAAAGAACGATGCCGTCTTATAGTATTAAGTGTTGTAATGTAGTGACATTTCACAATTGGCCAAATTTCAATTATTGTGTCACAATATGTACATTAAAAGTTTAAAATAAATGTGTTTCATATTTTTTTTTCCGAATTCCCTTTATATTATTATATTTCTGTACTACTGTATTCTGTCTGTTACATTGTATGCCGTTTTTCGATGGAAATTAAAATGAAGAAATATTGCGACGGAAATAAAAGTTTTACTATTTTACATTGAAGCTATATGTATACCACTTCACTGCATTTTCATATGAAATACATATATAGTCCATGAAAAATAGAGCTTTTTTTCGTTACAGAAAACTAATCTTTCTTCGTTTTGGTTTTTCAACGAATTCAGGCGTACAGTGAAACATAGACAAATAAGTGATTTGAATACCCCCTTTCCAATTGGGATTCCAATAAGAATTATTCGATGTAGTTTACTTTCCTATTAAGAGATGGCGCTCTTATATGGTTTCAAGTATTAACATGTCAGATGGCAGTCTATATAGTTTCTTTTTTGTCTATGGAATGACGTTTGGGTTTGACACATTAGTGGGATGTACTTACAATTTTATTTGTTTAAAATGTTTTAAACTGTAACAAAGAGTGTTTATATTATGAATTGGGTAGTATTCAACGTGTATTTATGTATAAGTACAAATAAATAAAGCAGTACTTATTATAAACACATGTTAGTTTGTATATTTGTTGTAGAAAGCGGAATGAAAACAATAAGAATAAATAGTTTAATAATAAGGTGCGTCATATTGAAATAGATTGGGATACGTATGACTTTATTTACCGACAGATTATTTATAGCACTTACTGTTTTTATGTTAATCCAGTATATCCTTTGTACTACACTACCACAATAAATTTATTTACACTAAGAATTTTTCATTAAGATACACTCGATTCGTTAATACACGAATAATTCAAATATACGAGTAAATAATATAGTTTAGAATAACGGACTATGAATTTCTAAATTCAGCATGAAATTCTCTTTCTTTTCATGTCAGGCATGATTTTTTTATATCATCGGAACTCATGTTACAGCCACAGCCCTTTAAAGTTACATGATATTTCATTTTCAAATTACGAAAAGATATGGGAACAGGCTTCATCTTATAAACACTTATATACATAACATCCTGTATTAATGACAGAATAGCAAATGTTGGATCTTACCTAAAACTCACGGTAAACATTTATTTATTCGTAAATCGTTCATACAATAAAATGTAGTGCAATATCATTTCAAATAAAATATATTTACATAGATACAATGTACGTTTATGGATTTGAAATATTATAAAACATAAACAAATTCTAGTTAAAACTTTTGTCTTATCTTGAGTTCTGTATCTTTGTAAGTCTCTCTCAGAATTAAAAGTAGCCTTGTTAAAATATCTGTACCTGAAAAAATAAAAATTATTAATGCCCAGATTTGAATCCAAGTTTGTTTATTTTTTAAATAATTATTTAACTATTATTTCATGTATTCTTGTATGGTCAACCTTGCTATGTTCATATATGAAAAGAAAGTTAAGATATCTTTTACCGTTCTCCAGATATTAAATGGTTTTTCCTATGAACTATAATGTATATAACCTAACTTGCCATACATCGTGTTGTCACCGAGATATGCTTTGGACATTACACCATGTTTCCCAATCCCAATAAAACTTGCAGTAAAAAGAAGATTTCATTAGAATGAAATAGTTATATATTCCTCTCTCTCTTACAAAAATCATTATTTTGCGGGTGAGTGTTCACTCCTGTCTGTATTAATCTATGTCATGTTGTCTCTGTTTTACAATCTATTTGTCTCTCTTACACAAAAATCAATATGCTCTTGCTATTTAGTAATTGGCATGGGAGAACACGTAACATGTTTTGCTGCCATCTCACAGTAAACGCTTGAACTTTTTTGAATTCGCGGTATGTGTCTGCGCTAGGCGGTAGGTGTCCGCGCTAAGGTAGTTCAGCTGTTTGCTCATAGGTGGCTACGCAAGGTTTGCATTTTCTAAGTGATTTTCAGCCCTTAAAATAAATATAAAAAATATATTGCAGATGAACAAAACTCTTAAATTTATTTTAAAAAAAACAGCCGTAATCATATAGCCAAAAGAATAGGAACACTCACTACGGATATTGAATGTCAATCAAGGTGGAGTACAGTTGGGAAATGGATGGGAGATCGCAAGAAAATATAAAAATAAATATAAAAAATATATGGCAGATGAACAAAACTCGTAAATTTATTAAAAAACAGCCGTAGTCACATGGCCAAAAGAATAGGAACACTCACTACGGATATTGAATGTCAATCAAGGTGGAGCACAGTTGGGAAATGGATGGGAGATCGCAAGAAAATATAAAAATAAATATAAAATATATATGGCAGATGAACAAAACTCGTAAATTTATTAAAAAACAGCCGTAGTCACATGGCCAAAAGAATAGGAACACTCACTACGGATATTGAATGTCAAGCAACGTGGAGCACAGTTGGGAAATGGATAATTAGACAAATTATGATATTAGGCATCAGATTACAGATTATAGCTCAAAATGACGTCTACCTATTTCTGGGGTGGGTACTCCTTACCCTAGAGATAGAAAATTGGCTTCCCGATTTTTGGCATCTACGCATCGACTTACTTATGTAGATCTGCAAGTTTTACACTAGGTTTTAGTGCATATCAAATGCTACCTGAAATATTAGGGAAATAAAATAAATATACATATATGATTTAAGAGCATTTATTAACAAGCTATTTCTTTATTATAATTGAGAACAATGAATACAAAAGATTATCAAATTGATTAGTATTGCAATAGTTTCACAATAAAATTAACTTGTGGAATAATAAAAATGTTTGCTACCTAGTGGAACTTATAAGTGTTGCGGCCAATAAAATAATTAATCATATTTTTGACTGTCACCAAAAATACTTCTAAATTTTGCGGATTGCATAGTTAAATTTTGTTTGGATTGCATAGTTATATATTGTTTGGATTGCATAGGATATTGATGCAATAAACTTCAAAAATTCGCCAGGGCCGTACTTTTAAAAATATTACAACCAAATTCTAGGTATATACGTAGCTCAACCCGTAGATTCAAATAATCATGGTCTCGACTTCTTAGGTCTACCCATTTCTGGGGCGGGTACTCCTTACCCAAAAACGGGTAGAGATAGAAAATTGGCTTCCCGATTTTTGGCATCTACGCATCGACTTACCTATGCACCCAAAATTTAGTTAATTAATAGTAATAAACAAAAAAGTTTTTTTTGAAAAAATTTGTTGTAATTAAAAATTGCTCGAAGACGCCATTTTTAAAAATGTAAGAATATTAAAAAAAGTATCAAACTAACCCCCCCCTAGAATTTAATTTTGAGAAACTTTTTTCAAATAAATTTTCTTCCAAAGTGGACCGGTTAACCGGAAATAATTTTTTTCTCAGTCATGCAGTAAACTTCAAAAATTCGCCAGGGCCGTACTTTTAAAAATATTACAACCAAATTCTAGGTATATACGTAGCTCAACCCGTAGATTCAAAAAATCATGGTCTCGACTTTGTAGGTCTATCTATTTCTGGGGTCGGTACTCCTTATCCTAGAGATAGAAAATTGGCTTCCCGATTTTTGGCATCTACGCATCGACTTACTTATGTAGATCTACAAGTTTTACACTTGGTTTTAGTGCATATCAAATGCTACCTGAAATATTAGGGAAATAAAATAAATATACATATATGATTTAAGAGCATTTATTAACAAGCTATTTCTTTATTATAATTGAGAACAAGGAACACAAAAGATTATCAAGTTGATTAGTATTGCAATAGTTTCACAATAAAATTAACTTGTGGAATAATAAAAATGTTTGTTGCCTAGTGGAACTTATAAGTGTTGCGGCCAATAAAATAATTAATCATATTTTTGACTGTCACCAAAAATACTTCTAAATTTTGCGGATTGCATAGTTAAATTTTGTTTGGATTGCATAGTTATATATTGTTTGGATTGCATAGGATATTGATGCAATAAACTTCAAAAATTCGCCAGGGCCGTACTTTTACAAATATTACAACCAAATTCTAGATATATACGTAGCTTAACCCGTAGATTCAAAAAATCTTGCTCTCGACTTCTTAGGTCTACCCATTTCTGGGGCGGATACTCCTTACCCAAAAACGGGTAGAGATAGAAAATTGGCTTTCCGATTTTTGGCATCTACGCATCGACTTACCTATGCACCCAAAATTTAGTTAATTAATAGTAATAAACAAAAAAGTTTTTTTTGAAAAAAATTGTAATTTAAAATTGCTCGAAGACGCCATTTTTAAAAATGTAAGAATATTAAAAAAAGTATCAAACTAACCCCCCCCCTAGAATTTAATTTTGAGAAACTTTTTTCAAATAAATTTTGTTCCAAAGTGGACCGGTTAACCGGAAATAATTTTTTTCTCAGTCATGCAGTAAACTTCAAAAATTCGCCAGGGCCGTACTTTTAAAAATATTACAACCAAATTCTAGGTATATACGTAGCTCAACCCGTAGATTCAAAAAATCATGGTCTCGACTTTGTAGGTCTATCTATTTCTGGGGTGGGTACTCCTTACCCTAGAGATTGAAAATTGGCTTCCCGATTTTTGGCATCTACGCATCGACTTACTTATGCAGATCTGCAAGTTTTACACTAGGTTTTAGTGCATATCAAATGCTACCTGAAATATTAGGGAAATAAAATAAATATACATATATGATTTAAGAGCATTTATTAACAAGCTATTTCTTTATTATAATTGAGAACAAGGAATACAAAAGATTATCAAGTTGATTAGTATTGCAATAGTTTCACAATAAAATTAACTTGTGGAATAATAAAAATGTTTGCTACCTAGTGGAACTTATAAGTGTTGCGGCCAATAAAATAATTAATCATATTTTTGACTGTCACCAAAAATACTTCTAAATTTTGCGGATTGCATAGTTATATTTTGTTTGGATTGCATAGTTATATATTGTTTGGATTGCATAGGATATTGATGCAATAAACTTCAAAAATTCGCCAGGGCCGTACTTTTACAAATATTACAACCAAATTCTAGGTATATACGTAGCTCAACCCGTAGATTCAAATAATCATGGTCTCGACTTCTTAGGTCTACCCATTTCTGGGGCGGGTACTCCTTACCCAAAAACGGGTAGAGATAGAAAATTGGCTTCCCGATTTTTGGCATCTACGCATCGACTTACCAATGCACCCAAAATTTAGTTAATTAATAGTAATAAACAAAAAAGTTTTTTTTGAAAAAATTTGTTGTAATTTAAAATTGCTCGAAGACGCCATTTTTAAAAATGTAAGAATATTAAAAAAAGTATCAAACTAACCCCCCCTAGAATTTAATTTTGAGAAACTTTTTTCAAATAAATTTTGTTCCAAAGTGGACCGGTTAACCGGAAATAATTTTTTTCTCAGTCATGCAGTAAACTTCAAAAATTTGCCAGGGCCGTACTTTTACAAATATTACATCCAAATTCTAGGTATATACGTAGCTCAACCCGTAGATTCAAAAAATCATGGTCTCGACTTCTTAG
The DNA here is from genome assembly GCA_943142095.1 of Ophonus ardosiacus. Taxonomy (NCBI): domain Eukaryota; kingdom Metazoa; phylum Arthropoda; class Insecta; order Coleoptera; family Carabidae; genus Ophonus; species Ophonus ardosiacus. The sequence goes on from OW964839.1 coordinate 27,997,796, forward strand.
GTCTACCCATTTCTGGGGCGGGTACTCCTTACCCAAAAACGGGTAGAGATAGAAAATTGGCTTCCCGATTTTTGGCATCTACGCATCGACTTACCTATGCACCCAAAATTTAGTTAATTAATAGTAATAAACAAAAAAGTTTTTTTTGAAAAAATTTGTTGTAATTTAAAATTGCTCGAAGACGCCATTTTTAAAAATGTAAGAATATTGAAAAAAGTATCAAACTAACCCCCCCTAGAATTTAATTTTGAGAAACTTTTTTCAAATAAATTTTGTTCCAATGTGGACCGGTTAGCCGGACATAATTTTTTTCTCAGTCATGCAATAAACTTCAAAAATTCGCCAGGGCCGTACTTTTAAAAATATTACAACCAAATTCTAGGTATATACGTAGCTTAACCCGTAGAATCAAAAAAATATTTTATACTTTAAAATATAAATCACAACATTTTCACCTTTTAAAACTGTTTGGTATAAGATTCGGAAGCAATTTTATTAGATTGCTCATTTATTAATGCATAAAACTTACTGAAATTTCTATAGAAAGTGTAAAATTAAATACATGTACTTTTTTATATTGTTGTTTTGTAGTGAATACTTCGATTTACATTCATATTTAAATTTTATAGTAAAAAGAAAAATTGTGTAAATCAAGCTTTATTAAAATATGTGAATCAACCTTTATACTTCAGTGCCACCTATTAGACAAATTATGATATAGGCATCAGAAGCTCAGAATGACGTTTGGGTTTGACACATTAGTGGGATGTACTTACAATTTTATTTGTTTAAAATGTTTTAAACTGTAACAAAGAGTGTTTATATTATGAATTGGGTAGTATTCAACGTGTATTTATGTATAAGTACAAATAAATAAAGCAGTACTTATTATAAACACATGTTAGTTTGTATATTTGTTGTAGAAAGCGGAATGAAAACAAAAAGAATAAATAGTTTAATAATAAGGTGCGTCATATTGAAATAGATTGGGATACGTATGACTTTATTTACCGACAGATTATTTATAGCACTTACTGTTTTTATGTTAATCCAGTATATCCTTTGTACTACACTACCACAATAAATTTATTTACACTAAGAATTTTTCATTAAGATACACTCGATTCGTTAATACACGAATAATTCAAATATACGAGTAAATAATATAGTTTAGAATAACGGACTATGAATTTCTAAATTCAGCATGAAATTCTCTTTCTTTTCATGTCAGGCATGATTTTTTTATATCATCGGAACTCATGTTACAGCCACAGCCCTTTAAAGTTACATGATATTTCATTTTCAAATTACGAAAAGATATGGGAACAGGCTTCATCTTATAAACACTTATATACATAACATCCTGTATTAATGACAGAATAGCAAATGTTGGATCTTACCTAAAACTCACGGTAAACATTTATTTATTCGTAAATCGTTCATACAATAAAATGTAGTGCAATATCATTTCAAATAAAATATATTTACATAGATACAATGTACGTTTATGGATTTGAAATATTATAAAACATAAACAAATTCTAGTTAAAACTTTTGTCTTATCTTGAGTTCTGTATCTTTGTAAGTCTCTCTCAGAATTAAAAGTAGCCTTGTTAAAATATCTGTACCTGAAAAAATAAAAATTATTAATGCCCAGATTTGAATCCAAGTTTGTTTATTTTTTAAATAATTATTTAACTATTATTTCATGTATTCTTGTATGGTCAACCTTGCTATGTTCATATATGAAAAGAAAGTTAAGATATCTTTTACCGTTCTCCAGATATTAAATGGTTTTTCCTATGAACTATAATGTATATAACCTAACTTGCCATACATCGTGTTGTCACCGAGATATGCTTTGGACATTACACCATGTTTCCCAATCCCAATAAAACTTGCAGTAAAAAGAAGATTTCATTAGAATGAAATAGTTATATATTCCTCTCTCTCTCTTACAAAAATCATTATTTTGCGGGTGAGTGTTCACTCCTGTCTGTATTAATCTATGTCATGTTGTCTCTGTTTTACAATCTATTTGTCTCTCTTACACAAAAATCAATATGCTCTTGCTATTTAGTAATTGGCATGGGAGAACACGTAACATGTTTTGCTGCCATCTCACAGTAAACGCTTGAACTTTTTTGAATTCGCGGTATGTGTCTGCGCTAGGCGGTAGGTGTCCGCGCTAAGGTAGTTCAGCAGTTTGCTCATAGGTGGCTACGCAAGGTTTGCATTTTCTAAGTGATTTTCAGCCCTTAAAATAAATATAAAAAATATATTGCAGATGAACAAAACTCTTAAATTTATTTAAAAAAAAACAGCCGTAATCATATAGCTAAAAGAATAGGAACACTCACTACGGATATTGAATGTCAATCAAGGTGGAGCACAGTTGGGAAATGGATGGGAGATCGCAAGAAAATATAAAAATAAATATAAAAAATATATGGCAGATGAACAAAACTCGTAAATTTATTAAAAAACAGCCGTAGTCACATGGCCAAAAGAATAGGAACACTCACTACGGATATTGAATGTCAAGCAACGTGGAGCACAGTTGGGAAATGGATAATTAGACAAATTATGATATTAGGCATCAGATTACAGATTATAGCTCAAAATGACGTCTACCTATTTCTGGGGTGGGTACTCCTTACCCTAGAGATAGAAAATTGGCTTCCCGATTTTTGGCATCTACGCATCGACTTACTTATGTAGATCTGCAAGTTTTACACTAGGTTTTAGTGCATATCAAATGCTACCTGAAATATTAGGGAAATAAAATAAATATACATATATGATTTAAGAGCATTTATTAACAAGCTATTTCTTTATTATAATTGAGAACAAGGAATACAAAAGATTATCAAGTTGATTAGTATTGCAATAGTTTCACAATAAAATTAACTTGTGGAATAATAAAAATGTTTGCTGCCTAGTGGAACTTATAAGTGTTGCGGCCAATAAAATAATTAATCATATTTTTGACTGTCACCAAAAATACTTCTAAATTTTGCGGATTGCATAGTTATATTTTGTTTGAATTGCATAGTTATATATTGTTTGGATTGCATAGGATATTGATGCAATAAACTTCAAAAATTCGCCAGGGCCGTACTTTTACAAATATTACAACCAAATTCTAGATATATACGTAGCTTAACCCGTAGATTCAAAAAATCATGCTCTCGACTTCTTAGGTCTACCCATTTCTGGGGCGGATACTCCTTACCCAAAAACGGGTAGAGATAGAAAATTGGCTTTCCGATTTTTGGCATCTACGCATCGACTTACCTATGCACCCAAAATTTAGTTAATTAATAGTAATAAACAAAAAAGTTTTTTTTGAAAAAAATTGTAATTTAAAATTGCTCGAAGACGCCATTTTTAAAAATGTAAGAATATTAAAAAAAGTATCAAACTAACCCCCCCCTAGAATTTAATTTTGAGAAACTTTTTTCAAATAAATTTTGTTCCAAAGTGGACCGGTTAACCGGAAATAATTTTTTTCTCAGTCATGCAGTAAACTTCAAAAATTCGCCAGGGCCGTACTTTTGAAAATATTACAACCAAATTCTAGGTATATACGTAGCTCAACCCGTAGATTCAAATAATCATGGTCTCGATTTCTTAGGTCTACCCATTTCTGGGGCGGGTACTCCTTACCCAAAAACGGGTAAAGATAGAAAATTGGCTTCCCGATTTTTGGCATCTACGCATCGACTTACCTATTCACCCAAAATTTAGTTAATTAATAGTAATAAACAAAAAAGTTTTTTTTGAAAAAGTTTGTTGTAATTTAAAATTGCTCGAAGACGCCATTTTTAAAAATGTAAGAATATTAAAAAAAGTATCAAACTAACCCCCCCTAGAATTTAATTTTGAGAAACTTTTTTCAAATAAATTTTGTTCCAAAGTGGACCGGTTAACCGGAAATAATTTTTTTCTCAGTCATGCAGTAAACTTCAAAAATTCGCCAGGGCCGTACTTTTGAAAATATTACAACCAAATTCTAGGTATATACGTAGCTCAACCCGTAGATTCAAATAATCATGGTCTCGATTTCTTAGGTCTACCCATTTCTGGGGCGGGTACTCCTTACCCAAAAACGGGTAAAGATAGAAAATTGGCTTCCCGATTTTTGGCATCTACGCATCGACTTACCTATTCACCCAAAATTTAGTTAATTAATAGTAATAAACAAAAAAGTTTTTTTTGAAAAAGTTTGTTGTAATTTAAAATTGCTCGAAGACGCCATTTTTAAAAATGTAAGAATATTAAAAAAAGTATCAAACTAACCCCCCCTAGAATTTAATTTTGAGAAACTTTTTTCAAATAACTTTTGTTCCAAAGTGGACCGGTTAACCGGAAATAATTTTTTTCTCAGTCATGCAGTAAACTTCAAAAATTCGCCAGGGCCGTACTTTTAAAAATATTACAAACAAATTCTAGGTATATACGTAGCTTAACCCGTAGATTCAAAAAATCATGGTCTCGACTTCTTAGGTCTACCCATTTCTGGGGCGGATACTCCTTACCCAAAAACGGGTAGAGATAGAAAATTGGCTTCCCGATTTTTGGCATCTACGCATCGACTTATCTATGCACCCAAAATTTAGTTAATTAATAGTAATAAACAAAAAAGTTTTTTTTGAAAAAATTTGTTGTAATTTAAAATTGCTCGAAGACGCCATTTTTAAAAATGTAAGAATATTAAAAAAAGGTTTAAACTAACCCCCCCTAGAATTTAATTTTGAGAAACTTTTTTCAAATAAATTTTGTTCCAATGTGGACCGGTTAACCGGAAATAATTTTTTTCTCAGTCATGCAATAAACTTCAAAAATTCGCCAGGGCCGTACTTTTAAAAATATTACAACCAAATTCTAGGTATATACGTAGCTCAACTCGTAGATTCAAAAAATCATGGTCTCGACTTTGTAGGTCTATCTATTTCTGGGGTGGGTACTCCTTACCCTAGAGATAGAAAATTGGCTTCCCGATTTTTGGCATCTACGCATCGACTTACTTATGTAGATCTGCAATTTTTACACTAGGTTTTAGTGCATATCAAATGCTACCTGAAATATTAGGGAAATAAAATAAATATACATATATGATTTAAGAGCATTAATTAACAAGCTATTTCTTTATTATAATTGAGAACAAGGAATACTAAAGATTATCAAGTTGATCTCGCAGTTTCATTTATTATTTACCGAAAATTGAAGAACAACTATAGAAAGAAATACATTTATTAGTATCACACAAGCACACCATACAATATTTATACGCCAGTGGCCACTGGCCACCAGTCATACAACATTCATACAATGCTGCAACTCCTGCTCCCGCTGGACCGGAGGTGGGACTTGCCCTGAAAAACAACTTACAAGTCAATAAAAATGTCAGCAACAAACCAATATACTTCATTCAATGTTAAAATTATTTTAAAAAATATTCGTTAAACTTATTCAAAAACTATTTAAATAAACATTAATCATTATAAAAAAAAAAAATTCAAAGAAAACTAAGAAGAAATGTTCAATAGAAAATTATGCTCACTTCAATGTCTGTAAAGCCAATGCCTTGGGCTGGAGGAGTTTTTAGCTTGCGGTTACTTCAAACTCGATGTAGAAAGAACTTGAAAACACATGAATTATTAGACACAAATAAATTATGTAACCCTTCCACAGTGTTACATAAAAAACATTCCATTTAACGCGTTTTAAATTGTATATTAACAGTATTTACAACTGCAAACTTCCACAAAATTGATGTAGAAGTCTCCTAGGTTAATTGGAAAATATGTTTACCTATTGTGCGAGGTTCTCACGTTTAAAATGCGTCATGTCCCTCCTCTTCAACCCCACTTTTGCACACTAGGGTCCCATGATTAGGCAGCATTTTCAAACATATTAAAATAAAAATTGTTTCTATACATTACAAGAAGCTAGCCAACTCTGTGATACCTAGTGCTCTGCTTGGCTCGAAATCCCACGTTGGTGGGTCAGGATGTTGTCTCGTTGAAGAACAAAGAGCAAATGATGTTTCTAACGGCTGCAAATTAGTTTTATTCATCATTTTATTACCCAACCCACTACCATTAATTAAATGTTTAAACCCCCCACACCCATAGAAAAACATAAGTCGCAATTATTTGGAAATGAGCCTTCAGTTGATGCAAGTGATCACATGACATCATATGACTGTTCTCCCCGATTAACAAAACGGTTTTAGTGAAAATATATATTCACTGTACAAATGTTAAAAGTGTTCGCAAGTACTTTGTGGAAATGCAGTAGTGCAACGGATATTTGAATTATTCGGCAATAACAAACCGAATGTAATGTAGCACAAGTGTTTAGTGAAAATAAATTTATTGTGCTAGTGTCTGTGAGTGCCTGGTGAAGTGTAGTGCAAAGAACATATTAGTTTAAAACAAAAAGTGTAAGTCTAATAAATAATCTTCTTTGTTTTTGAGTATACCTATATTTCTTATCTTCTATAACAATAAATAACTATTGTTTAATACATATCCTTACCTTCCTACAAATGAATTTCCTTCGGTAAATAAAGTTTACTATACTACAATCTTTTTTAAGTTGACATCTAGTTTATTGAACCATTTAGTCTTCCTTGGTGTATTTATTCAGCAATCTACAACAAATATACAAACTAATATCTGTTCCATTTATTACAATAATTCTTTAAACATACCTGCACACCTTAAATTGCATATTTTATACTTTAAAATATAAAACACAACATTTTCACCTTTTAAAACTGTTTGGTATAAGATTCGGAAGCAATTTTATTAGATTGCTCATTTATTAATGCATGAAACTTACTGAAATTTCTATAGAAAGTGTAAAATTAAATACATGTACTTTTTTATATTGTTGTTTTGTAGTGAATACTTCGATTTACATTCATATTTAAATTTTATAGTAAAAAGAAAAATTGTGTAAATCAAGCTTTATTAAAATATGTGAATCAACCTTTATACTTCAGTGCCACCTATTAGACAAATTATGATATAGGCATCAGAAGCTCAGAATGACGTTTGGGTTTGACACATTAGTGGGATGTACTTACAATTTTATTTGTTTAAAATGTTTTAAACTGTAACAAAGAGTGTTTATGTGTTTATATTATGAACTGGGTAGTAAACAACGTGTATTTAGGTATAAATACAAATAAATAAGTGTTTGAAGTGTATTTCAAATATATCAAGAAGAAACGACAGGTAATTATTGACATTTAAGAAAGATTTTAAAGTATAAAATATACAATTTAAGGTATTCAGGTATGTTTAAAGAATTATTGTAATAAATGGAACACATATTAGTTTGTATATTTGTTGTAGATTGCTGAATAAATACACCAAGGAAGACTAAATGGTTCAATAAACTAGATGTCAACTTAAAAAAGATTGTAGTATAGTAGACTTTATTTACCGAAGGAAATTCATTTGTAAGAAGTTAAGGATATGTAATAAACAATAGCTATTTATTGTTATAGAAAATAAGAAATATATACCCAAAAACAAACAAGATTATTTCGTAGACTTACAGCTTTTGTTTTAATCCAGTATAGTCTTTGCACTACACTTCACTAGGTACTCACAGACACTAGCACAATAAATTTATTTTCACTAAACACTTGTACTACATTACATTCTGTTTGTTATATCCGAATAATTCAAATATCCGTTGCACTACTGCATTTCCACAAAGTACTCGCGAACACTTTTAACATTCGTACAGTGAATATATATTTTCACTAAAACTGTTTTGTTAATCGGAGAACAGTCATACGATGTTGTCTGATCACATGCATCAACTGAAGGCTCATTTCTAAATAATTGCAACTTTTATGTTCATTAGGAGGTATGGGTGTGGGGGGTTTAAACATTTAATTAATGGTAGTGGGTTGGGTAATAGATGAATAAAACTAATTTGCAACCGTTAAAAACATCATTTGCTTTCTGTTCTTCGACGAGTCAACATCCTGACCCACCAACGTGGGATTACGAGCCAAGCAGAGTACTAGGTATCACAGAGTTGGCTAGCTTCTTGGCATTATCATCATCTTCATGCTTAAATCCATTTATTTTGGAAGCAATATCGATCTACTTCCGTATGAATCGGACGTTGTGTCATGGCTCACACTAGGGGGCCATGATTAGGCAGTATTTTCATTCCTCCTTTACAACGTGCCACTTAAAATCCCCCATCAACTGCAGTTATTTAAACCCTGGCCAGGTTAACTGCAATTGATGGATGGGTTAAGTCGCACGTTGTGTTTCGTTGCAATAATACTATTCCATATATCATCAAATATATGATAATGGATAAGTCAGTCATATATAACAATACAATATTTGTAATATGTAGTACCCAACAAAATAACAATACTAAAAAAATATGAATAATTATTGTGATAAAAATTCTTGTAATGTATAGAAACAATTTTTATTTTAATATGTTTGAAAATGCTGCCTAATCATGGGACCCTAGTGTGCGTTGTGACCCACCGCCAGATTCATTCGAAAATAGGTCGATGTCGCTTATAGAGACTGCGGTCGCCAAGAGGCAAGCCAAATCTCCACAGCGCAGCGATCACCCACCGCGGCAGTTATGGTCAAGTAGGGCTCCTCGCCTGAAATAGGTGTGGTGGTCGCAAAGCAGACGACTCCTGGACAGCGGTTGAAAGTGGGTTGAAAAAAGGAGGGACATGACGCATTTTAAGCGAGAGAACCTTGTACAATAGGTAAACCTATTATCTAAATAACCTAGAAGACTTCTATATCAATTTTGTGGAAATTTGCAGGTGAAGAAACCAGGCGGCTGAAAGTGGGGTTGAAGAGGAGGGACATGACGCATTTTAAACGAGAGTACCTCGCACAATAGGTAAACATATTTTCTAATTAACCTAGAAGACTTCTACATCAATTTTGTAGAAGTTTGCAGGTGTAAAAACTGTTAAAATACAATTTAAAACGCGCTAAATGGAATGTTTTTAATGTAACATTGTGGAAGTGTTACATAATTTATTTGTGTCTAATAATTAATATGTTTTTAGGTTCTTTCTACATCGAGCTTGGAGTACCCGCAAGTTAAAAGCGCCTCCAGCTCCAAGGCATTGGCTTTAGAGACATTGAGGTGAGCATAATTTTGTATTGTACTTTTCTTCTTAGAGTTTTCTTTGAATTTAAACTTTCTTAATAATGATTCAAGTTTATCTAAATAGTTTTTGAATAAGTTTAACAAATTTTTTTAAAAATAATTTTAACGTTGAATGATCTATATTAGTTTACATTGTTGCTGACAATTTTACTGACTTATAAGTGGTTTTTCAGGGAAACGCGTCAAGTCTCACGTCCGGTCTAGTGGCAGCAGCAGAGGCAGATCAGCAGGGGCAGATCAGCAGGAGTTGCAGAATTGTATGAATGTTGTATGACTGGTGGCCACTGGTGTATAAATGTTGTATGGTGTGCTTGTGTGATACTAATAAATGTATTACTTTCTATAGTTGCTCTTCAATTTTAGGTAAATAATAAATGAAACTGCAAGATCAACTTGATAATCTTTTGTATTCCTTTTTCTCATTTGTAATGAAGAAATATCTTGTTAATAAACAATGTTGAATCATATATATTTCTTTTTATTTCCCTAATATATTTCAGGTAGTATTTGATCTGCACTTAAACCTAGTGTAAAAGTGCAGATCTAAATGCATAAATAATCATTGCGAATATTTACAATTCTTACTGTAAATATTTGAAATGTGTGTTTATGAATTTCGCTTCCCCCTATAATAACGGCAAAACCCTAAATAGGGTATGCGCTGTTATTATAGGGAGTTGTAAAATTCATGAATACTCATTTCAGATAATTACAGTAATAAGAGTAAAAAAATTGAAATGGGTAGTGCTACCAGAAGTAGTGGCCTTGAAAGCGGTGCAATCTCCACCCCAAGTGGTTCACCATGCTTTAATTAAAATAAATTCGCGAGTGGGAGTCACTTCGCAAAGTATAAGGGTTCGTGCTCTATTTAAAAAAAAAGCGCGGGAGGTACACCACGAAGTATAGGGATGCTCTATTTAAAATTAATTAAATTAGCGTCTGTTATACAATATATAGTACATGCTTTAAATAATATTAAATTATGCTCATATCCACACTTTAAAACAAGGTATAAATACAGTTTCTACCGTTTGAAAATAAAATTTATTTATCATAATTTAGAATAATAGTCAATTTAGATATGGTAACTCTAGCGTTTGTTGTCCGTTATGTATAACGTTACATCACTCCTGTCGTTAATTAACAACTTTGAATTAAAAGTTTGCCGGTCTTACACTTCAGTTTTGTACGCGTCTTCGAACTGTTAACACTGTACGTTTGTTCTCCAATGAACAAAACGGTTTAGTGCAAATATATTCACTGTACTAGTATGAAAAGTTTCCGCGAGTGCCTTGTGGAAGTTGTGGATATTTGAGTTATGGAATACAAGTGTTTAGTGAAAATAAGTTTACTGTGCTAGTGCCTAAGTGCTTGGTGAAGTGTAATACAAAGGATATATTGGATTAACACAAAAACTGTAAGAACTATTTAAATAATTTTTCTATTAGTACACGATTTCCCCGTTATATTTTCAGCGTGCATTTTCAAATCTACTAATCAGAATTGAGTACTTCAGTGCTACCGTTTACATGTACGTCTCAAAAACATTAAGCTGGTTTGCAGCGCTAAAATGCTCTATCGGTATAATAGAATAATTAAATATTTTGATTGAAAGATATCGGTGGAGTTTAAAATATAAATATAGTCATTTCCACCATTTAAAACTAATTAATATGATTATCGGAATTGTCATTGTTTTACATACATACATACATATACATATACATATACATATACACATACACATATACATATACATATACATATACATATACATATACATATACATATACATATACATATACATATACATATACATATACATATACATATACATATACATATACATATACATATACATATACATATACATATACATATACATATACATATACATATACATATACATATACATATACATATACATATACATATACATATACATATACATATACATATACATATACATATACATATACATATACATATACATATACATATACATATACATATACATATACATATACATATACATATACATATACATATACATATACATATACATATACATATACATATACATATACATATACATATACATATACATATACATATACATATACATATACATATACATATACATATACATATACATATACATATACATATACATATACATATACATATACATATACATATACATATACATATACATATACATATACATATACATATACATATACATATACATATACATATACATATACATATACATATACATATACATATACATATACATATACATATACATATACATATACATATACATATACATATACATATACATATACATATACATATACATATACATATACATATACATATACATATACATATACATATACATATACATATACATATACATATACATATACATATACATATACATATACATATACATTATACATATACATATACATATACATATACATATACATATACATATACATATACATATACATATACATATACATATACATATACATATACATATACATATACATATACATATACATATACATATACATATACATATACATATACATATACATATACATATACATATACATATACATACATACATACATACATACATACATACATACATACATACATACATACATACATACATACATACATACATACAAACATACATTACGTAGGTTACGTGATGTTGGGTTAGGTTAGTGCATAATGCACACCGTGCATTGCTACCTATGAGCAAACTGCTGAACTATCTTATTGCGGACACCTACCGCCTAGCACAGACACATGCACCGAATTCAAAAAAGTTCAAGCGTTAACTGTGAGATGGCAATTTTACCATTACAAATATAAGAATTGAAAAGGAGTTTCTCATTTGTCCGCTTGTAATTTTCTTCAAATCTTCCTTAGCTTCAAGAAATGTATTTCATCGATTATTATTGCATGAAACTTATTGAAATTTGTGTAAATTGTTTAAAAATAATTGCATAATCTTATTTTATACTTAAAACAAGCGAATTTTACTAAAAAATATTTGTTTGGTTGACATCCGTGCCAAAATGCTCGAACTTAATAATGACCGAGTAATTGTATATTTTAAATATTACTAATTAATAATTTATTGAACTGCTTATGCTCTAAATATACTTAAAGATTTATCAAATAATTAATTTATTTATTTTACGAATGTGTTATACCGATAGAGTACCCCTCCCGGAACTAGGGGTCTGGAACATGCTAGGTGTCGGCATGTTAGGTTATATATATTTACCCCTCCCGGAACTAGGGGTCTGGAACATGCTAGGTGTCGGCATGTTAGGTTATATATATTTACCCCTCCCGGAACTAGGGGTCTGGAACATGCTAGGTGTCGGCATGTTAGGTTATATATATTTACCCCTCCCGGAACTAGGGGTCTGGAACATGCTAGGTGTCGGCATGTTAGGTTATATATATTTACCCCTCCCGGAACTAGGGGTCTGGAACATGCTAGGTGTCGGCATGTTAGGTTATATATATTTACCCCTCCCGGAACTAGGGGTCTGGAACATGCTATTTGTCGGCATGTTAGGTTATATATATTTACCCCTCCCGGAACTAGGGGTCTGGAACAAGCTAGGTGTCGGCATGTTAGGTTACATATATTTACCTCTCCCGGAACTAGGGGTCTGGAACATGCTAGGTGTCGGCATGTTAGGTTATATATATTTACCCCTCCCGGAACTAGGGGTCTGGAACAAGCTAGGTGTCGGCATGTTAGGTTACATATATTTACCTCTCCCGGAACTAGGGGTCTGGAACATGCTAGGTGTCGGCATGTTAGGTTATATATATTTACCCCTCCCGGAACTAGGGGTCTGGAACATGCTAGGTGTCGGCATGTTAGGTTATATATATTTACCCCTCCCGGAACTAGGGGTCTGGAACATGCTAGGTGTCGGCATGTTAGGTTATATATATTTACCCCTCCCGGAACTAGGGGTCTGGAACATGCTAGGTGTCGGCATGTTAGGTTATATATATTTACCCCTCCCGGAACTAAAGGTCTGGAACGTGCTAGGTGTCGGCATGTTAGGTTATATATATTTACCCCTCCCGGAACTAGGGGTCTGGAACATGCTAGGTGTCGGCATTCTAGGTTTGGTAAGGTTTACTAGGGGTCCGGAACATGCTAGGTGTCGGCATTCTAGGTTTGCTTAGGTTAACCCCCTCCCGGAACTAGGGGTCCGGAACATGCTAGGTGTCGGCATTCTAGGTTTGCTTAGGTAAACCCCTCCCGGAACTAGGGGTCCGGAACATGCTAGGTGTCGGCTTTCTAGGTTTGGTTAGGTTTACTAGGGGTCCGGAACATGCTAGGTGTCGGCATTCTAGGTTTGCTTAGGTTAACCCCTCCCGGAACTAGGGGTCCGGAACATGCTAGGTGTCGGCATTCTAGGTTTGGTTAGGTTTACTAGGGGTTCGGAACATGCTAGGTGTCGGCTTTCTAGGTTGGGTTAGGTTTACTAGGGGTCCGGAACATGCTAGGTGTCGGCATTCTAGGTTGGCTTAGGTTAACCCGTCCCGGAACTAGGGGTCCGGAACATGCTAGGTGTCGGCATTCTAGGTTTGGTTAGGTTTACTAGGGGTCCGGAACATGCTAGGTGTCGGCATTCTAGGTTTGCTTAGGTTAACCCCTCCCGGAACTAGGGGTCCGGAACATGCTAGGTGTCGGCATTCTAGGTTTGGTTAGGTTTACTAGGGGTCCGGAACATGCTAGGTGTCGGCATTCTAGGTTTGGT